>JAJKKK010000007.1:600000-1091084 GCA_022432375.1 Nemania sp. FL0031 | reverse complement strand
ATAATAATATTATTATAAAAAAAATATAATAATAATAAAAATATAATTATAATAGCAATAATAAAAAGCAAAAAAAATAACTGCTTTATAAACAAAACTTTTGTTTATTTTTTATTTTTATAATATTTTTATTTAAATTTAAATATATATATATATTAAATAAAGTTTAATTAATAAGCTTAAAATAGCTATTTTTTTGCTATTTTTTTTTGCTAAAGTTTAATAATTAAATATTAGCAAATAATAAAAAAAAGTTTAGCTTAATATATATACTAAGTTTATTTTTATATTAACTTTAATATTTTATGTTAAATATAATAAACTTATTTATATTATAGCTAAAAGTTTAAAGCTATATTTATTATATAATAAATAGCTATATAAAATAGTTTTAATAAAATTATTAAAAATTTATATTATATTTATATTATTTATATAATAAAATAATTATATAATAATAATTATATATTTATAATTAATTTTATTATATAAAAATAACTAAATGTAAAAAAAAAACAAATATTATATATTTAATGTTTTAATAAAAATTAAACTATAATAAAAAAATATAAATATATATTAATAAAATATTTTTTTATTTTTTTAATATATTTTAATATTATAGTTTTATTATAGTTTAATTTTTATTAAAACGTTAAATATATAACGTTTGCTTTTTTTTTGCATTTAGTTATTTTTATATAATAAAGTTAATTATAAATATACAGTTATTGTTATATAGTTATTTATATAAATAACATAAATATAATATAGATTTTTAATAACTTTAAATACTAAGCCTACTATAGAAAAAATGCTACTTATAACTTTATTAAAACTATTTTATATAGCTATTTATATAATAAATATAGCTTTAAACTTTTAACTATAGCATAAATAAGTTTGTTATATTAAAGTAAAGCACTAAAGTTAATATAAAAATAAACTTAGTATATATATTAAGTTAAACTTTTTTTTATTATAAATTGCTAATAATATATAAAAAAAAAAACTAATATATTTAATTGTTAAACTTTAGCTTTAAAAATAGCAAAAAAGTAGCTATTTTAAGCTTGCTAACTAAACTTTATTTAATATGCTATATATATTTAAATTTAAATAAAAATATTAACTATAAAAATAAAAAGTAAACAAAAGCTTTATTTATAAAGCAGTTATTTTTTTTATTTTTTATTGCTATTATTATAACACTTTTATTATTATTATACTTTTTATAACAATATTATTATTATTATTAACAACTAAAATGTTTAAATTTAACAATATATTATAGCAAAGCTTAAAAATATAGCTTTAGCTATAGCTATTTTTAAACTACTAAAAGTAGTTAAAAAATTAAGCTTATAAAATTTAAATAATTTTAATTATAACTATAAAATTTATTTTATTTTAATATATAATTTTATATATTTAAATAATTATTAATATTTAGCAATTTTTAAAACTATAAAAAAATATAAAATATAGTTAAAATAAATAAATAAAACTAGTATTAATATTGCAAAAGTTAAAAAAAAAATTTTTATTAAAGCATTTTAAAAAATCGACTAATATATAAATTAGTCGATTTGTTGCATAGCAGCAAGCTAAATAGCTTTAGTAGGCTAAATAGCTTAATAGCTACAGCTTAAAATAAAAGCGCAATAAAGGCATTTTTATAGCTACTGTTAACTATTTAAGGCTTAATTAAAAGGCATTATTATTACGCAAACAAAAGAATATAGGTTTAGTATTAAAAAAAAAAGCTATTTTTAGCGTTTTAGCTTTTGTTATATAGCTAACTAACAAATTGCAGCTTAACAAAAAGCTTAGTAGGTTAGTTAATTAGCAATAAACATTTAATTATATTATAGTATATAAAACATAAATTATTAAATAACTATAAATAAGCTAAAACCTTTAATATATTTTAATATAATTTTATTATAGTTATATTTATATAATATAAATATATTTTATTTTTATTTTTATAATTATTATATTTTTTTATTAATATTATTATTTATATTTAAAATTTAAACTTTTATTTTAATAAAAACTATTAATATTTTATAGTTTAATTTTTTATATTAATATTAAAAAAATTAATAATTTAAATAGTTAATTATTTAATATAATTTATATAAAATTAATTTTAATATTTTTTTAAATAGTTTTTTTTATATTATTATAAATATTAATTTAAAATTTAAATTATATTTATTTAATTAAATAATTTATTAAAATAAAAATTAATAATTATAATTATTTTAAATAATTAAATATTTAATTAAATATATATAAAATATTAATAATTTTATTTAATAATATTTAAATATATATTTTTATTATAATTTTTATTATTAAAATAATTAAAATAAATAATTATAAAAATAAAAATAATATTAATAATTTTTAAATTAATTATTTTAATATTTATTAATAAATATATAAATAATAAATAATAAAAAAAATATATAAATATAAATAATATATAAATATTAAAAAATAAACTTTTTAAATAATATTAAAAAAAAATAATATATATAAAACTTAATAAAATAATATTTTTTATTATTATTATAATTTATTATTATTATAATTATAATATATATATAAAATATTAATAATTATATAGTAATAATTATATATTTATAACTAATTTTATTATATAAAAATAACTAAGTATAAAAAAAAAACAAACATTATATATTTAATGTTTTAATAAAAATTAAATTATAATATATAAAATATTAAATAATTTATATATATATAATTTTTTAAATAAATAATTATTTTTTTAAATTTATTAATATAAATTTTTATAATTTAATAAAAATTATAATTATTTTAATTTAAATTTAATTATTAAATTTAAATTAATAATATATTTTAAATTTAATTTTATTAGTTTTTTTTATAATATTAATATAAAAAAAACTATTAAAATAAAGCTTTTATTTATTTTTATAAATATTATAAATAGTTTTAAAAAAAATTATTATTTAAATAATAAATTTTTTTAAATTAAATATTTTTATAAAAACTTATTTATTATAATTTTATTAAAATTTTTTAATATTTTTTTTTTTTAATTAAAAAATTTAATAAAAAATTAAATTTATTAAAATATATAATAATATATTAAAAATTATATTTAAAATATTAAATATTATTAAAACTTTAAAAAAATATAATAATAAATTTAAATTATTATTAAATAAAATATTAAAATTTATATAAAAATTAAACTAAAATAAAAAATTAAAAAAATAAAAATATTAAAATAAATAATTTTAAAAATAAAATATAAATAAAAATAAAAAAAACAAAATAATAATAAATAAAAAAATAAATAAAAACTAAAACTTAAAATTTAAAATAAATAAAATATAAATAAATAAAATATAAATAAATAAAATAAAAACTATATATATAATTATATTTTTTAATAAAAATATTTAATATAAAATATATAATATTTAATAGTTAAACTTTAAGTTTTATTGCTATTTAAAATAATATGTAAAAAAAAAACTATATTATAAAAAGCTTTATAGCATATTTATAAGCTATATATAGTAAAAACTATTTAAACTTAAGCTTTTTTTAAGTTTTTAAAAAAAATAGTAAGTACTAATTGTTTTATTATAGCGTTTTATATAAAAAACAAATAGTTAAAAATATTTTTTTGCGCTTTATAGGTTAACTAATATATTAATATTTTGCTAACTATTAGCAGCTTATATTTTTATATTTAGCAGTTTATTTGTAGCTATATTATGCTTAGCAAAACAATTAATAAAGCAATAAAATAGCTAATATATAATAATTTAATTGTTAATAGCTATATATTTTGCTAAAAAGCTATACTAATAGCTGCTTAGTAGCTATTTGTAGCTACTAGTATATAATAATCAATAATTAGTTATGTAAATAAAAAAGCTTAATTATATATAGTTTATATATAGCTTGTTTTTTTGCTTTTATATAAAAAAATTATTGTTTATTTTTTTGTTTGCTTGCTAAGCTTTAGCTTAGCTATTTAATTATAATTTATTTATTTGCTTAAATAAAAAAATATATAATATTTAATAATTAATAAAATTAAATTATATATTTTTATTTTATTTAATTTATAATTAAAATATATTATAAACAAAAATAATATAATAATAAAAATTATATATTAAAATTTTATATTTAATAAAAAATTAAATAAATAAATAAAAAAATAAATTAATAAGCCACTTAAGCAAATAAATAAACTGCAACTAAATAGCTAAGCTAAAACTTAGCAAGCAAACAAAAAGGTAAACAACAACCTTTTTATACAAAAATAAAAAACAAGCTATATATAAGCCATATATAGCTAAGCTTTTTTGCTTATATAATTAATTACTAATAACTATATATTAGCAGCTATATATAGCTGCTAGCAAACAATTAGTATAGCCGCCTAGTAGTATATATAGCTACTAATAACCAACTTATTATATATTGGCCACTTTACTACTTTGTTAATTGCTTTTGCTAAATGTAATATAGCTATAAATAGGCTGCTAACACAAAAATATAGGCTGCTAACAGCTAGTATAAATTAGCACGTTATTTAATATATAAAGCGCAAAAAGAACTTTTTAACTACTTAGCTATAGCAGCTGCAATAAAGCAATTAAATTTTATTATCTTTTTTAAAAACCTAAAAAAAGCTTAGGTTTAAATAGTTTTTACTATATATAGCTTATAAATATATTATTAAAGCTTTTTATAATATAGTTTTTTTTTTATATATTGTTTTAAACAGCAATAAACCTAAAGTTTAACTAAAAAATAAATTAATAAAAAAATAAATTAATAAAAAAATAAAAAACTATAATATATTATTTTTAAATAAAAATAAATATTTTTTAATTAAATTATAATAATATTAATAAAAAATTAAAAATTATAAATAATTTTTATTTTATTTATTTTATAAATTTATTTATTAAAAATAAAAATATAATTTATATATAATTTATTTTTTTTTATATAAAAAAATTATTATTTATTTTTTTATTTTATATATTAAATTTTAATTTAATTATTTAAATAAAAATTATATTATAATATATAAAATATAAATTATTAAATAATTATAAATAAATTAAAATTTTTATTTTTATATAATATTAAATATATAATATTTTTTTTTATATATTTAATTATTTTTATATAATAAAATTAGTTATAAATATATAATTATTATTTTTATATAATATAAATATATAATTATATAATTTTTATTTTAAATTTAAATTTTATTAATAATTAATTAATAATTAATTATTATAATAATTATTTTTTTTTTAAAAATTTTTTTTTTTTTTATTATTATTAAAAAAATTAAAAATATAAATATAAAGTTTTTTAAATTAATTATTAATTATAATTTTTAATATTATATTAGTTTTTTTTTAAAAGTTAATTATTATATAATAATAATTAATTAAAAATTAATTATTAATTAATTTATAATTAATTTTTTATTTATTTATTATTATTTTTAAATTTATTATTAAGTTTTAAAAATATTAAATTTTTAGTTTTAATTTTTTTTTTTAAGTTTTTATTTTTATTATTTTTATTATTTTTTTTATTTTTATTATTTTTATTATTATTTTTTTTATTTTAATTAATTAAATAATTAAATTTAGTTTAAATTTTATAAATTTTATTAAGCTTTTAAAAAAATAAACTATAATAATTAATTAAAAATTAATTAATAATTAAATAATAATTAATTTTAAATTAATTTTTTATATTTAATTTTATAGTTTATAATAATATAATTATTATAAATTTAACTATATAATTTAATTAACTTTTATATAATTAAACTTTTAATTTTTTTAGTTTATTAATAATTAATTAATAATTAATTTATAATTAATTTTTATTTAATTATTTATTTAGTTTTAAAATATAATTATAAAAATATTATTATTATTATTATTAAGCTTGCTAATATTAACTAATATTTTTAATATTATTAATATTATTAATATTATTAATATTATTATATTAATTAATATAATTATTATTTAAAAACTATTAATAATTATAATAAAAATAAACAAGTTAATAATTATTTATAATTAATATAAAATTTTAATAAATATATTAAAAATTATAATAAAATTAATTAATTAATAATTTATTAATAATTAATTTATAATTTATTATTTAATATTTATTTTATTTAATATTTTTTTTTATTTATTATAAATATATTATTTTAATTAAAATATTTTATTAATTATTAATAAAAATTTATATTTATTAATAATTAATTAAAAATTAAATAAAAACTAGTTTTATTATTTATAGTTTATAATATAATATTATTTTATATTTATTATTTTAATTATTAATAAAATAATTTTATATTTATATATTTTTTTTAAATAATTATAAAAATTATAAAATTATAATTATTTATATTAATAATTAATTAATAATTAATTATTAATTAATTTATAATTTATTATTAACTATTTATTTTATTATAATAAATAATTAATATTATAGCTTTTTTTTTTTTTATTATTATTATTTTAAATTTTATTATTATTTAAATAAATATAATAAAAAAACTTTTTAAATATAATAATTAAATATTTATTTTTATAATTAATTAATAATTAATTATTTATTAAATAATAATTAATTTTATATATATTTTATTTAACTTATAAATAAATAAACTATTAAATTATTATATAAAAATATTATATATTTTATAAACAAGCTATATATATATTAATATTAATTAATTAAAAATTAATTAAATATTAATTAAAAATTAATTTTTAATTAAAAATTTATTTGTTTTTAAAAGTTAAACATTTTTTTAAAAAATAATAATATAAAAAAAAAAAAAAAAAAAGCTAATAATAATAGCAATAGTTAATAATAATAATAATAATAATAATTATAAAAAAAAAAAAATTTTTAAAAAAAGTAAGTAAAAAAAATTTTCATTTAGGTGGCTACTGGTCGGGTGGGGCTATCTCCAGGGGCTCTGATTGGCTGAAGTACTAGCCCCATTTATTATGGGGGTAGGTGCCACTGGTCAGGTTGTCAGGCCCCTCGGAGTAGGGACCCTGCCAAGACTGTTAGTTAGTGGCTTGCCAAGCCTGGGCGGCTTTCCCGCCTTTGGCGTGGCTTGGTTTTTTGTCGGCTAATAGCGCTTACACAATCTTCTTACATCACTCAAGCAGCCTACAAACCTCAATAGGTATTTTGTTTTGTTAGATACATACTTATAGCATATTAGATAGGTATCCTAGATAGGTATGTCTTTCAGCTAGTTAACGACCAGGATCACTAGCTGACAGCAGCCGCTCCCCCCTTAGGTGTGATACACCTTAGGTACGCAGCCCTACGAGTCGTCTTGAGTAGCTAATTTCGGCGTATTCTTGCCCCGCGTGACGTACCTAAACGTCCCTGGCACGGGCTGCATATCGTGCATCATTACAAGGCTGAGCCCGAGAGAAAAGTACTGATTTCACTTAGACGCCTGTATTACTGTGTGTGTATGATGCGATATCTCGCGGGTAGATCCGCGGATGCCAGCATGAAGGTTCAGCCACCCTGATGAGCGACGTTGATGTTGGCTCTCTCGGTAGCAGGCCTCGCCATGAATCACAGACTCAATGGCCCCAGTCCTTAGGTATTCTCTGACCGCCGGTCACACCTTCGAAATAGTCGAACAAGAGGTCATCTGACTACGCCTGAGAACATGTTGGAGACGGCCTCAAACTGCCTCTCTGGGTTTTGAGACGGGATTAATATGAAGAAGTGAGGATGAACTTTTATGACTGTAGGCCTCAGTGGACTCAGTTGTATAAGTGGTATGCCCCCCGACTTCAGTGCTTAACACACATCCGATGTCTCGATTCAAACCTATCCGTGTTGCTTGCTCTTAGTACTCCGGACTTTGATCACTACGAGCACTCCATTTATATAAACTAGTACGCTGGTATATTGTCTATGCGCTGTGGGTTAAGAAATGCTACCCAAGATGGTCCTATAAGATCGCCTACTAATGGCCGCCTTGATGCAGGTGATAGACCTCTATACATACCTACTTCAATACCTAGTCATTGTCGTCGTGGGGTACCTAATGCAAAATGCCCCGGCGCGTCCCACTTCGGAGGCTAAGTGGCGCCAACAACAATCATACTAATAATATCTACAACACCGACCAGTCACGCCGAAACACTTTTTTTGCTCCCAGCGACCTATCTCTGCAAACCGACTACACTCCCGATGTTCGTGATCTACTCCTTACACTCCCGGCGATCCCTCTCCCCGCGAGCACTGGGCAGAACACTGAGTTCCCCTATCCCCAATTATCAATGGTACCTCAGCTTGACGTACTTGGTGTTCACGATGCTTTTGGCGATTTTACCCTCTATCCGCTCAACGGATCCGTCCCAGCACCGGCACCGGTGGATAATTTGCCGGCTTCCTCGTCTCCTTCGTCTTCGGTAAATGGCTCTACGGCACGCGTTGTTAGCGAGCTGGCGTACGAGGATCTTCAAGGGTCCCCAGTACCAATATCTTGGCCCCCCTTAGCATCGATGTGCGATGTTTCTCCGCCAACTGTAATCACATCACCAGAGAACGAGAAGCTGCCATCCTACCAATGCCTCGAATGCCCCAATATGCCCAAGTTTAGTAGCCAAAAGGACTTAGACAGGCATTACATTACCAGCAAGGCGCACTGGAGCGAGAACACCCAGTTTTACCGATGTTGCTGTGCCGCTTACGATCGGCCCCGCAAAGACCATCACCTCCGCCATGTCCAGTTTTGTAAGGCGGCACCTCAAACCCCCTATACTTGTACATGTGGCAGACAGTGCTGGGCTCAAGGCGACCATGTAGAGCATGTCACGAATTGTCGCCGCGGTCGCCCCGGTCGACGAACGGCTACTCCCTAGTTGGGAGCATGGTCCGAAGGGCCGTCAACGCCGCTTCGTAATCTCACGATTCAATGGTTTCCTTTGTATCGTCTAGATTTTCCTTTTTTACTTGCAAAATTGATTTGCATTTCAGCCTATGTTGCGACCTTGGCATGTGAGCGGCATTGATGACACTCGACTTTACGGCGCAATAGGCATATATAGCTGCGCCTGCTACTACGGTATTGGATAGAGAGGTATGTTGTGCTACTAACGAGAGTTGAAGAGGCCCCTTTTCTCCGCCATTCCATGAGCAAGTATGGGCGATCTTTTCGTCATCGGGTCAGTGTGGTGCTGATTTTCCTTCCGCAAACTATTGCTTCAACGAACCAGTGGCACATCTACGGAATAAACAGAGAAAAAAACATTGTTTAGGGCGTGAGATTATTCGGGGCCGCGGCACACCGGGAGTGCAGCCTAATACGGCTTATCCTCCCCGCAATATTTGCGCTCCCAAACGTACGGTCAGCTGTGGCGCTTTAAGTGCATAAAGGTGGAGGAAGTGTTCATAAGGTGATCATAGAGAACAGTGTGGCTAATTCATAGATATGCAAGATGAATAAAAAAATATTTCTACAATAAGCCTGCGCCCATGATGAGGATTTAAGGTATCTGGAGGAACATAAAGGGGAGGTCTCTGTTCCACTATCTACTCAAATATACTTACGTATAAACATACAAGATTCTCAAATCTTAATAAGTAGGAATTTGAAATGTATAGGGACCGCGTCAAATTCGTTTATACTAGTAGCATGTCAAGACCGCCAAGAATACACTGGAGGGTGCATTGATTGACAAGCGTAGGCAGTATATAGTACCAATGTCATACGGTCAGAAGGCACATTGTTACATAGACACCACAACTTCGGAGGAGCAAATCCTCTCACGGCGGGTCTTGAGGGAAAGGTACCAATAAGGAACCATCGGGGGGAATTACTAAGAATATAGCATAGAATAGAAGAGGTATACAGACTATCACTTTATCTCCCATGCGCACCAAGAAAAGGCATGATCCCCATATCAAACACCCACAGCGCCACGAATTCTATCACAAAGCGGCCAAGCGCTTGGTTCCCTCATCATGGTGAAGTGGTTAGCACCCGGCATAGAAAACGTGCTGATGTTCTGCGCGCCGATAAACTCGTCCCATCCACACGGCCCAAAGTCGCTCCTATTGTCCAACAACCAGTTCATCCCGCGCGGGTCGTCAGGTTGGGCTTCAGGGCGTGGGTCATCAAGGTGCTTGCACACGCCGTCTGCCGCCCAGATGATGGTCGTGCGAGGGGCTTGACCACGCACGAAAGGCTGCGGTTCGTACCTGTCCAAGGCTTCGATGAAGACGCAGAAGTGCTGGAACAGCCAGTCCGGGGGCGCTGCGGCCTCCTCGCCCATCTCAAATGCCCCGAAGATACCCGACTTCTCGAGGAAGTCATACATGCGCTTCGGTAGTTTGCCAAGTCCCACGGGGTTAGGCGAGTCGATCAAGATCAGGCTCTCCACGACTTCGCCCTCGGCGACGAGCTGTCGCGCTGCGTCAAACGCCGAGACACCTCCTGCCGACCAACCCGCGAGGTGGTACGGCCCCTTGGGCTGCCGCCGACGAAGCTCTGTGAGGTAGGACCCTGTGATGTCCTGGAGGGCACATTTAAACTCACGCGGCTTTGTGAGGTATGGGCTGTTCAAGCCAATGACTCGCAAGCTAGGCGAAATAGCCGGCAAAGTCACGTAGGAAGTAGCCGAGCCGGCACCATCAGGGAACAAGAAGAGTGTTTTGGCGCACTGTTTTGTCCCCTGGAGGATAGTGGATGTCGAGCGAGGGATATCAAACGTTATGGCCCCAGTCTTGCCGATCGTAGCATCCATGCGCGGAGCCCCTTTATCAATAGCGATTTCTTGCCCAATTGGACTAGGGGCCTCTGAGGCAGAAGTTGAAGCATAGGTTTCTGTTCCTGACGTCGAACCCAAGGGGCTGTCGTCAGAGACCTCTGCGAAGTCTATGATGAAGTTCTTAAGCTCTTTTACTGTCACACAGTCGTAGAATTGTGCGGCAGGGATGTCTAAGTCCAACTCCTCTCGGAAGCTGCCAAGAATCGTTAACGACATCAATGAATCTACTCCTATGTCAGCCAATAAGGTAGAGTCAGTCAACTGAGCCATTTCAACACCAATCTCGTCCGCGAGAATCTTTAGAGCCTCTGAGAGAAGGTCTGGGGCTTTGCTGATCTGTGATTTTGCTGGTTCTGGTACTGGGACAGGAGCAGCCGTGCTGCTTACGTTGGGTGCCATGGCGGATGGGAGAGCAGACGGGAGAACTGGTGTGCTCTTCCTTACAGGTTCAGGCAACCCTTCAGCTTGGGGCGCCTTTGCTCTTGTTTTGGCCGTTAGAGGCGAGCCCAGAAGTCTTTCTAGGACCTTGCGAGAAACCTTTCTGAAGGTGACTCCGCCGCATATGGCGATGACCTCGCCATCACGGAGGACATGCACATCACCAATGTATTCGGAATCGTCGGAGCCAGCGGCTCGCATCTTGACATGTGTCTGATATTGCACATCGCACTGATAGGGCTCAGTCATTTGCAGATAGCGCCAGCCGTGGTTGACATAAACGTAGTTGTTGAGGTCTAGGCTGTCGCTACAATTCATTATAAAGCCAGTGAGGTGGCCCAAGCTATCACAACAGTACGGGTTTAGGGTAAATTGGTGCTTTCCAGACGGCAGGAAGACTTCAGCGGTTCCCTCGAGGCCCTGGCTATCAAACCAGACCTGCTTGATGCCCTGGAAAGGAGAGCCGTACTGCACCGAAGCAGAGAACATCTTGTATAACATTCCGCGACGCATTGACTGCGCGGTACTACTAAAAACTCCTTCATGGAGCTGCGCGATGCTCCTCTCGATAAGGTATGCGTGGCTCTGCCAGCGCTCTCTGTAAACTCGGGGATCCTCAATGTTGATGTCGCATCGGCCATGTAGCGCGGTCCGTTTACCAAGTTCATCGACGCTGTAAATCTCCATCGAACCGTGCATAGTTGTCCAGTCCACTTCTAAAGATGCTCTGAACAGCTGCGGGCCCGTCTCCTTTACAACTAGAGCCTTTTCAATAGCCATATTATTGATAGCGGGCATAAGCGGGCTCATCTCTGGCCCATGTTTCTCCATGAGGTGTCTAGCCAATGTGAATGCCACATCGGAAAAGAGAGTCTATTAAATGCAATGTGAGCGTTCATTTCATATTCTACCTTGGAAGTGACTGGCGGGAATTACTCACCGAAGGGGCCATCGTCAGTCCATTAACGCGGTGGTTCTCGGCAATCGCGAACAGTGCCGAATCGTGCATGTCGGATTCCATTGTGACGAAGCTTCTCTCTTTACTAAGACTCTGTTCGACGATGTCATGAACAGAATCAGTAAGTCGGACGGGCCTCCGTGTCATAGGCATAAGCCTATCAGCCGGAGCAGTCTCAGTTGGGTCATCACCCTTGGTTAGACACCAACTATGCTTGTACTGCATCCAGTAGTTCTCAAGTTGCCAGCTGTATTTAGGAAGGGGGAGTACTTTGTAGGAAGACGAAAAGTCACGATGGTACTCATCCCAGTTAACCGGTAAGCCAGCCAAGTGAAGAGTGCAAAGGGAATCCGCGAGAGTTCGGAGGTGGTCCTCCCTGCGACGAAGGGTAGCACAGCATCGTATATCTTGCCCGACGATAGACTTGACCATCCTCGTTAAAATAGGATGAGCCCCAATCTCAATACACATACTAGACGGATCCATCAGGCCATTGTCTTGAGCTGTCTGAATGGCACCGAGGAAGTCAACCGTTTCACGGCAATGGCGCCTGATGTACTGTGGGTTAATTGTGCTGCTGCTAATTACTTCAGCCAGTAGAGTTGAGACCATTGGCACATCTGGCTTGCGGAATGTCACGCTTGATGCAGACTCTTCAAGCTCGTCAAGAATCACATCAACTTGAGAGGAGTGAAAAGCGAAGGGCATGTCTAGCTTATGAAACTTGTGGCCCATCTGGGCGAGCTTCCCGCAAAGGACATCAATGTTCGCGTTGGAGCCGCTGAGGACGATATCCTGCGTGCCGTTGATGCAAGAAACCTCGGCAAGACTAGAAGGAATTTGTTGCTGCAGAGCATCCGCGGACGCCTTTGACACTGCGACCATGCCGTGTGTGTTGGCTGTACACAGTCTTTCGAGGAGAGCCGCTCGTCGACCACAGAGATATATGGTGTCTATGACGTTGAGGACGCCCGAAATATGTAGTGCGGCGTACTCACCTAGGCTATGACCGATTACGTAGGACGGTTTGATACCTAGGCTGATCCAGAAGCGCGCGAGTGCTATCTGGATGATGCAGGTTCCGAGTTGAACAATTACGACAGAGAGTTCTTCGACCGGCGCCGTTCCCTGGACGAGCGGTAATATAGATGGCAGGCCCTGGAGCCTCGCGGCAGAATCAAGCTCGCGAATTTCTGACCGAAATGAGGAAAAGCGCTTGTAATACCCATGAGCCATGGCGGTCTCCTGCGCCCCCTGACCTGTGAAGAGAAAGCCAACCTTCGGTGCCACGGAGGGAATAGGTTTGACTTCAGTAGCTTGCGTCGACGCAGCGAACAAGGATCGCCTGAGGTCGTCGACTTGATTGGTGACGAATGCTACTCGAAGGCGGTGGTGGACCCGACGGGCAGTGGTTGTGTACGAGAGCTGGGAAAGAAGCTCCCCTTCTAGAGCCCAGGTGTCGGCAACGAAAACCTCCAAATTCCTTAGGTTCTCTTCTAGAGCCTTGGTTGATCTTGCCGAAACAACTACAACGTGGTTCGTCTGTAGGTCCTTGCTAGGGTGTTGTTTTGCTTCAGGAGTAGTAGGGGCATCTTCAAGGAGCAACGATGTATTCCCGCCTGCCGCAGAGAAGTTATTGATCAGTACGCTTCGCTTGCCATGCAAAGGGCGAGGCCAGTTCTGGTCGCCTCCCAAAGAAATGCGCACGCCGCGTTGTTCCAGGTCTGAAGGAAAACCATGGTTGATCTTGGTTTTGATACCGCAGTGAGGAGGAATCTTGCTTTTCTGCATCATGAGCAGCACTTTTATTACTGCGATTACCCCCGATGCAGATTCTGCGTGCCCAACATTCGCTTTGACAGATCCCAACCAAAGCTGCTTCTGCTGAGGGCGACTGTGATCGAAGGCAAAAGAATTTAGAACTGAGCGCATTTCTGCAGCGTCACCCTCCTGTGTGCCTGTCCCATGCATCTCAACATATCCTACGTCGTGTGGGTGAATTCCGGACTCAGTCAGAAGCTTTTTGAAGAGATATTCCTGTGCCGACGATAAGGGCCGAGTGATAGAAACAGAATCTGCCGAGTGGTTGGTCTGCGCGCCCAGGATAGTGCCAAAGATAGGGTCGTTATCGGCTATGGCATCCGGTAGTCTCTTGAGAATTAAGGTACCGACGCCGTCAGCGCGGCAGTACCCATCAGCACCATCATCGAAAGCCTTACAGTTACCTGTGCGTGAGAGAAAATGCCCACGGTCGAGGCCAGCAAAATTATCGGGGTTGGTGAGTACGTTAGTGCCTCCCGCGACAGCGGTGTCACAGTTACCATTTAGCAAAGATGTAATAGCAGTGTTGATGGCAGCAAGGCTAGAAGAGCAAGCAGTGTCGACCGCAATACTGGGACCGGTAAACTTGAAAAAGTAATTAATCCTGCCGGGGATGAAAGCACGGTTAGCTCCTGGAATGTAATACGTGTCGATGTCCTGACACGAATTCACCTCACCCCAATCGTTACTTGTCGTCCCATAGTAAACACCCACGCGGCTTCTACAGGTTGATGGGGTTCTATCAGGTACAACGCCAGCCATTTCCAATGCTTCATATGCTGTTAACAGGGCCACTCGCTGCGCTGGTTCCGTCTGCATAGCCTCCTTGGGCGACATGTGGAAGAACTTGGTATCGAAATGGCCTGCTGTCTTGAGCCAACATCCATGCGGAATCTGGCTCGTGTTTTTCCGCTTAGCAGTAGGGTCATAATGATCAGCGGCGAAGCGCTCTTCGGGTATTGGCTTATGAACATCTTGTCCCTTGATGAGCAGATCCCAAAATTCGTCGAGGTTGTCCGCCTCAGGAAACCGACCGCTGTATCCGATGATGGCAATCTTTCTTGCATCCTCTGGGGTTGGAGATGCATGAGAGCGCAATGGGCCTTCAGCACGTTCATTCGCCAAGGCTTCCAAGGTCAGGCCGGCTCGCGCGTTACCACCCTGTTGGGACACCCAATCTACGAGCCCACGTATAGCAAGTGTATTAACGGGAATGATAGTCGTTTGGTTGCTGTGGGCGATTTCGAGTAAATAATTGGCAACGCGATCAATTCGAATCTGCTTTGTAAGAGCGTTTGTGAGCATCTCCTTTAATAGGGGCCCGAACGAGGCCTGTACTGTAACAGATCCCGATACGCAGGATAGGAGAGGAATAACCGCCTCATTCTCTAAGTAATCAATACCACCGAGAGCTGAATCTAGGGCGTGATCAAGATCTGTTGCTGAATACGCGTGCGGGTAGTGATAGGGGCCAAATATGTTCAATCTATGGGCCGAGTGTGCATCTAGTGATTTCAGCGAATCAAGAATGTTGGGGGGGCCGCTGATAGTGGTAGAGGCTAGACTGACGGCGCTGATATATGGTCTCATGGCTGTAGCAAGACCCTGTTGACACCTGTGAGCAGGGATATTCTTTAGAAACTATAGGACTTGTCACTGACCATGTTTATAGAAAAACTTTCCAGGTGTTCGGATATTCTATCCTCCTGGCTTGAGGAGATAGTCATGGACCAGCTCTCCGGTAGCGAATAGCCAAGGAGACCAGCTCTCTTGGATACTTGCATTCCAGTGCGAAAGGCGACAGTGACAGACTGAACACCGAGCCTAGGGATCTCGAAAACATTTTGAGAGCAGCTAATGGCAGCAGCCGCAAGACCTCCCGTGCAGATACCGAGAAAGGTAGTCGAAGCAGGTGGATGCTGCCTCTTTGATCGATAGAGATACCTGAGCCAAAGTCAGCACAATCCACGTCATCTTTGACCTCACTACTCACTCAAGATAGTAACCTATCTCGTATATGCACAAGAAGCAACTGTCTAAGGCAGCGTGAGGTGCGCTCTTTCCGACTATCTCTAAGAGCAATCCAAGGTTCTCAGCTTGGGGTATGGATTGTCTGTCGATAGACGAGAGAGAGTTCGTCTCCTGTCGAACTGCCAAAAACGACTCGTTAACGAATGAGCTCAACAATGCATTGTCTTTGACGTGTAGCAATCTTTGTAGCTTGTCGAGTATCGGAATGCTTTGGTCACCAAAGACGTAAACATCATTCAACGCAGCCATCTTGAAATGTAGCTAGAGAAGCTGTTGAAAGCAATAAAAGAATCTGCAAGAAATCTGGCAATGGCTTTGAAGTGAATGGAACACAATATCTCTTGGTGTTTTCTTCATCAGGCTCCAGATGGCGTAGGGTTATATATTTAAATAAGTATACAACTAATATCTCTTGGCAGCACTCTGACCGCTAACCAGTTTGTAGCACGATAGCATCATCGCCTGTTTCATAGTCCATGATTATCAGCAGAATCTTACATCATATACTCCGACACTACGTCGTGAACGTCTTGTTAGTATCGTATTTCTCCAAGCTTTTACGAAGATATCCGGACATCTTACACAGGTCTAGGATATAATGCAGTCATGTAGGATGCGAGATCGAGATAACCTCTGCGAGATCGACCAAAGCCTCTGACCGACCCTCCCCGAAGATATCCGAATTAATCCTAATAATAGCCTAGGCCCCCACCACAAGGAAAAGACGGGGTATTTGGGCTAGGATAGATAGAGAGTGTGGAGACTAATAAGCTTGATGGTAGTTACCTAATGAAGTTCAAACACAACTTCCCACACTGAGAACTTCAGTCCTCATATAATTAGTATCGCATAGCCAGTTGTACTCGTATTTCCAATCCGTAGTTATCGCAAATTACTCACGCAAAGGCGTGTCGAGTGCCATGTGCCACGAGGCCACGCAGGGAGAGGTGGTCGTGAGGCATAGGAGTGAGCACACAAAGAGGTTATCTGTTTATAGGTAAGGAGTATTTCGAGAGGGTTTAGGGGCCTTCGCGCAACATAATCTATCATCTACTATACACGAAGGAGATTGTGACATGTTGTGCATAGTGGCTTACTTGTTTGTGTTTCCTAGAAAGAAATGGGCATGGTTTAGAATAAATGACAATCTCAAAGCTATCACGTAACGAAGGCTATGCCAGACCCCACCTCCACTAGTTCCCTAGACACCACTTCAAACTTTAATTGTACCGAATTTATAGATCTACTGTCCTAGATAAGGTATCTAACTATAAAAGCAGATAACTAGTTACAAATCACTGCTCAATTGTCTGCTTAGACCAAAAATTGATCTAAGATGCTACACTCAAAACTTCCCTAAGCAACTTCCGTAAGTTCTTTCGACCCCTTTAGTTGGCTGCTTGTTCCCCTGTCCTCATCCTTTAAGTTATGGGCTACCGCCGGCATTTGAGTGTTCCCCTATTCAACAGCGCCTAGCTTACGAGCTGCGTCCATACGTTTCTTCGTCTCTTCCTGAGCCTCCTTGACTGCCTGGTTATAAAGATGCCCTCTAGCAGTGAGCGCGATATCTTCCAGGATCGGTGCAGTAGCTAGAGCTGTGAAGGCACGCAGAAGCCAGTCTTCGTCGCTCAGCTTTACCATCTCCCTGACCATAGCACTGGCCTGCCCGGGCTCACAGAAAAGCGCCCGACAAACCATCTGAGACCTCTGCAAGATTGTGTCGGCCGGCTCTGCCCTTGCGTGAGCATAGCTTGATAAGACAGACTTGATAACCTCGCGCGGTAGTTTTTCGCCACGGATTGCTGTCTTCCGCGCCTCCATGAGCTTGTTGACTAGGACGGCGCACGACTCTATGGCTTGGTTGGCACCCTGTCCGCCAGCTGGGGTGGTCTTGCAAGCGGCATCACCAACAATGACGACACGGTCGGTGTGCCATTCTCGCGCTATGCCTTCTTCGATGGCAATTTTGACGGCCGCAACACGGTTCTCAAAGAGGTCGCCAAATTTCAGCCGCGGCGTGACTTGAACACCAGCCACGGTTTTGCAAAGGGTTTCAGCGTCGGCCTCAGTGTATTGCGGCGCCTGAGAGAGGGGGGTAGACTTCTTGAGATCTTCGAAGACAAACCAGAATACAATTCCTCCCTGACCTGTAAACCCAATGACGGTCTCTTGCTCCCGATAAACCGCAAATCGCTCACCAGGGGCGATACCTTCGGTGGGTGCTGACATACCATAAACAGTAGAGAAATTAACTTTCATGCCTGAGACCAGGTTACCATCAAAAAGAGCGTGATTCAAGTCCTTAGAAAACTCACAGTCATTTGCCGAGAGAACACTCCCTCCAGATAATAAAGATGAGTCAATGTGTTTGCGAACGGCACTGCGTACACCATCCGCACCCACAACAATATCGGCCGTAACCGAAAACCCATCCGAAGTCGTGACAACTACATGGTTGTCGGTTTCCTCGATAGAAACAACACGCGCTGATGTCTTGATGCAATCTTTGTGCTGAATGTGGCGGGTCATGATCGGAAGAAGCTTTGGTCGCTCGATGAAAGTGACGGGGTATCCGATTCTATGGGGCAATCAGTCAAGCGAAGGTGAAAGAAATGACCGTTAATACAAACTTATCGCGGAACTTCCCCGTAGCATGAGAGGCAGACATCAAGTTCCCTTCGGCATCATAGGAGAACCACGTTTTTAGCGGCTCTGTGGCACGCTCAATGTCTTCCACGAGGCCTAGTTGGTCAAGGATGCGTAGTCCATTTGGCTGTAAACCAATACCGGCGCCTCTGTCAGACTCCAGAGTGTCACGGCCCTCCAGGAGGATGTAAGTGATGCCGAGCTTTTCGAGCATTAAAGCAAGAGTGACGCCGGCGATACCGCCGCCGACAATTATGATTTCGTAGTGTTGCTTGTGTTGAGACATGGTAATTGATTGGAAGTATTTAGTCAGCAGAGAAACGGTCAATCAGAGAGTAACGAGGTGATTGTCTAAATTAAAACGCTAGAATGAAGCTTAGGAGCAACATATAATCTCGACGAGAATGATGAATAAAATGGGCATTGTAATCCCTAAGTGATAACAGGCACCGAAGATATCCGAATCTTGAGATGGGCGGTAATTTTATTAGAGCAGTACAAATTCAGGGATATCACATTCAGGGATACCACGTCACACTCCAGCCCCTAGGGCGTGGAAATCTTCGGTCTTTTAGGGACAGTGAGTAAAACGGCCCTAATTATGACCTACCGTCGCATAGATAGGCAACTACACGAAGAGGTATTAATTCAGCAATGATGGCCTCTTGGTTCTGTTCTCGTCGGTCTAATTCCCATTTCATTTAGAATCGTTAAGAAGCGAGTTCAGTCAAGTCACAGTGGTGTCTAACGTCTCTACGAATCATACTACTGTCATTCAAAATGGGGCTAAGCGATGTTATAAACGCAACAAATGGCACCATGAATTGTCAACCCAAAGCCGAGCCCAATAGCATATCGCCGCTTGAACTCTTGGTGCAAGACCTCGCAAAACAGACTGTCAGGCTTACTGATTACCTCCAAGCTAACAAACTTCCGGAGCCAAGTTTCGAGCGCGACGCACCCATCATCAACATTTCCTCACTGGCTCCCGCCGAGATACAGGTGACCAAGGAAAAACTTCTGGACAACGCACTCCAAATTTTCCAGCTTGTCGCCGGCCCCGGCGAATACCTGCAGAATGTGATCACGGGCGTGAGTTCAGACGAACCGTACTTAATACTAGATGAGAGATTTTAATAGGCTTAATTGTTAGTACCACTACATGGAGATCCTCCGATGGATGAGTCAGTTCAAGATCTTCGAGCTCGTACCACTGGAGGGTAAGATCTCTTACTCCGACTTGGCCAACAAAGCGGGCGTATCGGAGCTTCGACTCAAGTCGCTTGCGCGCATGGCTATGACGAACCACTTGTTCGCCGAGCCTATGCCGGGCTTCATCGGCCACTCAGCCACGTCCGCTGCGCTAGTGACCAACGCCAAGTTCTCCGACCAGCGAGTGTGGATGACCAGCGTCATTGCGCCGGTCATTGCAAACATGGTCACGGCCCACGAGAGGTGGCCCACAAGCACGGCACCGAATAACACGGCCTTTAGCGCCGCCTTTAACACGAACCTTCCTATGTACGAGTATATCGCCAAGCAGCCCGACATTTACAAACTATTCGGCCGGGTCATGGACGCCGTAGCTAGTAGCCCTAAGAGTGATTTGAAACACTTGGCTAGCGGCTTCGACTGGGCTGGACTTGGCAAAGCTACTGTCGTCGATGTAAGGTCCACCCTACCCCTAATTGATCCAAGCTAGGAGAAACTTTAGACTAACAGGGTACGATACGGTAGATTGGTGGCAACATTGGCCATAGCTGTGTAGTCCTGGCTAAAATCTCGTCGGACTTGGATTTTATTATCCAAGATATTCCACACGTGGTGGAAGAAGGCATCAAGGTAATTAAGGAGAGTGTTGAGCCCGGCATCGCGTCGCGGATCAAGTTTCAAGAGTACGACTTCTTCGAAAGGCAGCCCGTCGAAAGCGCCGAGGTCTACTTGTTCCGGCAGATTTTCCACAACTGGGACTTCGCCAACTCGGCTAAGATCCTGAAGAACACGGTCGTCTCAATGGGCAAGAACTCGCACGTGCTCATCATGGACTTTGTTATTCCGGATCCTGGCTCCGCCCTGTCTGTCAACGAGCGCGTGCTCCGCTCCCGTGACATCGGCATGATGCAGCTATTTAACTCGCTTGAGCGTGACATCGAGGGCTGGAAGGCATTGCTCGAGGCCGTCGACCCACGGCTCCGCATTAATGCCGTCAATACTCCCGTTGGGAGCTTCATGTCAGTGATAGACGTAGTTCTAGACTGTTAATCATACTTATGGGCTTTTCGTTCCGGAAACCGCCAAGGGGGTAAAAACCTCAGACTACTAGAAGATTTCTGTTACAGTACAACGTTGGAGGTTAAACGATGGCCATTAGCTTAGCAGATAGCTCGCCGTCAATAAAACATCTGAGTTATTGAAATTACTTGCTCGTGAACAAGAATGGGTTATCCTATTCCCTAGGAGGTTAGCGCCCCTGACAGGGGACCCCCTATAAAGGGGGCCCTTCTGCCCGGGTCGACACGACCTGGGTTTTCCCCTTCGTCACCTCACTTTTCCACCTCCCACAAAAGGGGGTAGTTTTTCGTAGTAGTCGGAGGTTTTTTAACCCACCCACTGTCCCTTACGTCTAGTTAGTAGGGGATAGTCGATACGCGTTCGGCTCAAAGTCGCTGTTTTCT
Organism: Nemania sp. FL0031; assembly: GCA_022432375.1. Classification (NCBI taxonomy): domain Eukaryota; kingdom Fungi; phylum Ascomycota; class Sordariomycetes; order Xylariales; family Xylariaceae; genus Nemania; species Nemania sp. FL0031. Next base: position 1,069,617 of record JAJKKK010000007.1, on the reverse strand, counting down.
AGGTTCTAGAGGCAGGGGGCCTATAGGGCAGAAGAAAAGAAGGGAAATAGCAAGTCGCGTTTTTAGGTTTTGTTTTTTCTGCTGTTGGGTAGATATTTCTAGTTCGAGCGACCAGCTTACGTACGAGAAGCGCGCCACCAAGCCCTTCGGTTAAAGGCTCACGCCCCCCCCCCCCCCCAAATATATGTATTCCACCACTCTGCTGTCACAAACCTCCCAGTGAATAGATTGCTACCGATATAGTAGTAGTAGGCCTTAGGCTTACTATTTATTGTATAATAATACCTCCTATTTAATTCTACTATCTATCGTTGTGGCGTTTTCAGGGGAACCAACGCTTTTAGATATAAATCGCTCGATAGATAGAGAAATAGAGATAGGAAAGACAAACAAGAGCAGAAATCTTAAAAGTCCAAAGAGCACTCAAATGGGTACTGAAAATAATAGGAAAAATTAGGAAGACTATATTATTGCTATAACCATGTTAAGATAGGTATCTATAGAATAGTCAGAGAGGTATCTAGCTTGCCTAAACCCAATAGGTAACAGTAGTAGTGGTAGCGGCGCCCACGTTTATGGTGCGTAAGCAGTCCCGTTAACGTAATACCGTTTGATGGTCTGGGCCACGGTGGAGTGGGATTGCGGTATTGTAGTGTGCGTAATGGGAAGAAGAGGACGAAGAAAAGGGGTAAGGCGAGGGTTTAGCAATGAAGCAAGGGTGAACATACGGTAAACGCGCTTGAAACAGCTGGGAGACAAACACCATGACACCATCAGTATTACCTATGGTAAGGAAATGCTACGGCCCCATATAAGTAACTGCAATCGGTAAAGGTCCACACCTCGACAAATATCTGCTTTTGGTAGTGTCATGGTAGAGCGTCGCACTTCTATTCCGTGACAGAAAGGCCGGACGGAGTATGGTAGATCAAGAAATCTTCGGAGTTTCCACGGCTTTTCGTCAGATATACGGCCGTTCCAATACAAGGTTGTTGTATTTTGTTACACGCACCAAACCGACCCATACTATTGGGTCCGAACTGATCTGATCGGGACGAGCCCGGCTAGCTACACAACCTACCCAACTACACTGGGACTTCAGCTCCCTCACAGGCATGCAGAATAATCGTACGAGATTGCGGAAGTCTGTAGATAAGGTCCAGCAGGAAGCTAGGGAATAGGAGGTAGGTCTCTAGGGTTAATTAGGTCATCGGAAAGGTGAAGTTATAGTGGCGCTGAACTATTAGGGCCATAAGAGTTTATCAGGTCAATTAAATCCTAAATCAAAAGGTCCGATTAGAGCTCTTGTGGCAGCCGTCGTAATATACAGTTGTTGCGTCAGTTACAAGGCAGTACTTCCTAAGCTTCTCCCTTACGCATGGACTTAGTAAAGCCTAAGGTCTTGGAGGTTACGTTATCTATGCTCAAACATCGACATCCGTGCAAGTTTCGAAACATGCCATTATCCAAGGGGCCGGTTTAGTAGGTAGTTATCAGGTAGAGCAACATCATCGGCAACAGTCCATTGGGGGTTGTTGTAGGGACGTAGAAGATCAGCTCGGCTAATATATTCAAATAGGTCTATAAAGCGATGCTAAGCCGCCTCGTTGCATACGTATCCGGGTACTTATATTGTTTCGACCCAAACACCGCGTAGTTGTGAGTATTCGAGAACTATATCTCGTTTAATCATCTGTTAAGTCATCTAACTGACTCTTGGGAAATCCATATTAGTTCTTGGCGGTTATGTCAGCTCATCTATCCACGACCCAGCCTTCGATTCGTGCATCCTGTGAACGCTGCCGCCTGCACAAGCTAAAATGCATAGCCTCGTCCTCCAATTCCTTAACAAATGAAGCACGTTGTCAAAGGTGTATCCGCGCAGCTACGGAGTGCGTCTTCAGTCGCCGTAGTAGCTCCAAGCGCAGGCAAGCTTCATCAGAAGACATAGACCCGTTATACCAGAACAACACTCTCCCAGCACCAAGCCTAGATGAGTCGGCTTTGATGCGGCCAACAATGTCGTTTGACTTAGACGAAGGACAGAGCGATAACCCAGGCTTGAACTTCAGCAGTTCAAATACCTATTTCACAGCACAGAATCCAGCATTACACTACGGCATGGGTCTCATTGATCCCAAAATGCAGTTCCAACTCCCCGTACAGAGCCTCAACAACCAATCTCTTCATCTCTCCCACAGCCTTGGTGTGTTAACCCCAGAATCCGAGACGGCGGGGCTCGTGGGGAACGAGACCTCCTCATCACTGGCGGGCAGCTCAGCCTCCTCAATGAGCACTTCTACAGTCTTAGATGGCCAACAGATGTATCCCCGAAGGGTAGCGACCAAGTCACTTCTAACCCTAGCCATGACTCTTGAAGAAACGCTTGACAAGTTAGCAAACCAGACTTGGGAACAAGAGGCAAACAGGAGCAGCTTTGACCACTATCCAGTCGGAAGCGTACTCCACCTCTTCCAAGAGTTCATCGATACTATCGCCGGCCTAGGGGAACTTCGTTCGCGCGACCATCTCCGCAACGACCAGCAGGATTTCAAGCACGGAACCCCCCATTTCTACCAGCCAAAGGCGGATGAGTCAACAGCATGGCGAAGCACCGCGCCCTTGGCAAAATCGACGCCCAAATTAGACACCTCGCTCGTACTCCTCGTTCTCAGCTGCTACGCCACACTAACTCGCATCGGAACTACAGTGCTGGGTCACTTCAAGCAACACCTGGAAGGTGGTAATGCGGGGCAGCGCGACGACGTTCCGGCCGCGATCGTAGTTGATAAGTGCAGCTTCACAGCCACGACGCAGCTCAGCGAGCTCGCGACGCAAGCTAAGTCGTATACGCAAATACACGCAGCCGTCAATCTTCTACTAGAGTTACTAGAGAGGGCGACATGTGCGCTAGCACCCCTGCTGCATAATCCCATCTCGCAACACTCGAGCAACTTTGACGTAGCTTTAGCGATCGAGGCGCAGATGCAGCTTGCAGATAAGCGGACCGCACCCTTACGCTCATGCCTTCGGGAGAGCGCGGCGGGTTTGCTAAGTTCCTTTGCTGAGCGTGAGGAAAATTCTTCGGAGCTAAAGGACTTGTTGCGGAGGAAGATGGGATTGTGAAATAGAAAATAGAATATCTTGGATATATCATTCTGGAACCATATAAAGGCGCGGCAACTATCTCATAATTAGGCTTTCTTATAACATGTTTCGGGGCGGGGACCCGAGCACGACCCGGGGATTTTTAAGTTATTATTAGGTCTTTGCACTTAGTAGGTTGGTTGGCTTCGCAGGTTGGATTAGTTGGCATGGAATCCTTTTATGTTCTTCGTACTTCTGGGCTTCGCTTAATCGTGCGCTCAATACTTCTCTCAAGGCATTTCCATAGGAAATATTGCGTAATTAGAGCAACATATTAACCTCTTTCAGATTGCTCTAATTGTGCACTCCCCTTTAGAACCTCGTAGTCCGAGTCCAAATTTAGATTTTCCTTACGTTCCCAATGTACAAATGATTAAAATACTACAAGTCTTTAAACTATGGAAATCGTCCCTAAATATAAACGCGGCGTACCATTTCTAATGACCTTTCGGAAGTTAGAAGTACTGTTTCCTTAAACAGATTCCTTTTTTAGTAGGTCGAAAGCTTGCTAAACTCGCCACGAGCTCTGATCCTTTTGCCCCACCAGAAGAAGAGAAAGGGGGCGGGTATGAGGGCCACAGCTATAAATCCGAAAAGGCTATTGCCCCAGTCGATACCAATGCCCTCATACAATGGGTAAATGAAAAGCGGAAAGGCACCGGCCACGAGTGATCGGACAAAGGTATTGGCGGCGATGGCGCTCGCGCTATAGCGTGTGAATGTGTCGACTAGATATTGTAGAGAGGACTGGAAAATAAGGGTAAAGCCCACGCCCGTAAGAAACACGCCGACAATAGACGGCGCGGGATTTGAGACGTGTTTAGAGGAGGTCCCTATGGAAACTGCTATTAGCTCCATTTGGGGATTTCACGAAGCCGTGCGGCCGGGGCTAGGGTGGTGCAAAAACTCACATCCGAAGAGAAAAAGCCCCGCGGCAAATGCGAAACTTCCAACCATCATTGGCGGCAGTCTAGCCTCAGGGACTGGTTTGTAGTGGTTCGCAACCAGTCTACTCACATAGTAGACGGCGTTGTTGTAGATATTGCCAGCTGCGGCGATGAAGCAGCCTACGAGCAGAGCCAGGAACGGCAACTGGCTGACGACGGGGCCCCAGCCCCTGATCTGGCCGTATTCAAGAGCGAAGCTCTCTATACTAGCATATAGAATAGCTAGACTCGAGTCAGCATATTGTACGGCCGCGGCGTAGGGCTCAAGGCGCGACTGGGCCAAAGTTCTCACCATAGACGAATGACCCGTAGATAGTCAAGAATAAGCAAATGGGATCGAGGAGCAACTGGAACGGACGGATGAGATAAGTGGCACAAAGACTCTTGAAAGTCGGGCTAGACTCCTCCCACTGTGATAATCGGTAGCCAAGGTCAGCAAGTCTAGTCGTTCATCGGCGATCCGACAGAATACAGAGCGGGGCCTACGGACCTTTGAGTGTAGGACCCAGTTGCCCGTAGATCGTCGGAGCTGCTGGGCCTTGCGCGTCAGAATTATGTCGGAATGGCTCTCGTCTAAGAAAAGCGCATCCAAGATGAACTGGGCTGCCATGAGGATACCCGTTAAGTACTGCGTCCAACGCCATCCGCTCCCGTCGGCGATGAAAGCGCCACCGATGATAGGCCCGAGGGTGGGCGCGGCGGCAATGGTTATACCATAGCACACCATGGGCGCGCCGAGCTGCGGTGGCCGCCAGATATCGACGATGGCGCCGCCCGTGATGGAGATTGGCCCGCTGCCGAAGGCACTGGCAAAAAAGCGAGTGATCAGCACTGTCTGAATGTCCTTAGCCGTTGCAGTGCCAAAAGCGAAGACGGCGCTAATGAAATAGGGCTGTCCCAAGGGTTTGTTAGCTGTTTCTCTTCCCAACGGGGTGGGGGAGCACGAACACCCAGAGCAGTCCATTTCCGACCGTACACCTCACACAGAGGCGCCCACAGCAAGGGGCCGATAGCAAAGCCAAAGATGAGGAGACTGGTGCCAGCAGTGGCCGTAGTCAGTGAGACATCGAACTCCTCACTTATTTCCCGGGTTCCTGCCGCATATATGGCGGAAGCGAAGGTAATCCAGCACGTTGTCAGTGCCCACAGTGCTGTCGTATACACCTTTTTCGACGTTGGCCAGTTCTTGGGGTCTAGCGGATCGGCCTCGCCATCGAAACCGACCAGATCCAATGCTCCTCCTAAACCTGGCGTAGGGGCCTTCTCGCTCTCTTTGCTCTCTTTGGAGGCCCACGTATCGTTCGCTGCCGTTGACGTGGCCATGGACTGGTCCTCTGTAGAGCTCTGAGCAGACTGGGCTTGGCTCCAGCTCCCGCTACCGCTGCTGCCACCAGGAGGATCAGTCGATAACTTGGTACTCATTATATAAGGAAAAACCCCAGCTGACTTTCCCGGCTGCGGGCAACGTGAAGGGAAGTATGTTAGGTACACAGTAATTGTATGCTTGAAAAAGTGATTCCTTGTATCGTGATCGCAGCAGGAGCCGCAGGTGTATACTAGATCGAACTCTTATTATCAGGTAAACAGACATGCTTGAGAATTTAACCAAGCTCGGTTATTCTTTATTATACGAAGGAGATCTTCCTTGATCATCCTCCTCATCCTGCGTATCTGGTTCCTTACCTATAAGCTAGGTAAGTACCTAGGTACCTAGTGATTCTGTATGATTACATCACAAGGGATGCGCTAACACACGGATAGGCGCGTAAGGTTATGCGGTCGGTTACCGAACAGGACCGAACTCGCATAGGCGCATAAGGACAACCACGCCATAAAGCTTGTTTGTGATCCACCGACCCACCGACCCATAGACCCGGGATGGTCCCATGCCTTGTCAGATCTTAAATCAGCCCTGTGGGGCGCTATAGCTGTAAAGGGGTAGTCGTATACTTTGCCTACTTAGCGGTCACCTCTTTTCTCCTATACTAGTACGTACGTAAAGTATGCATACCTACATGATGTTCTCATTCTACTTTGGTCGCGGAGATTTTGCTTCTCGCCCTATTATCCGAACATATTATTAGGTACTTACTTCATACTAGCGCCGCGATATGGCAGGACATGCCCCAATGCCGTACAACTCGGCTTTATCACCACCACCACCACCACCTCAGCTGCGAACCTGTACACTATGCCGTCAACGTAGAATCAAATGCGATAGACAGATGCCACAATGCTCCAACTGTCATTGGGCCGAGACCACCTGTGTCTACCCTCCTGGTCGCGGCAGAGCACCCAAGAAACCAAGACACGGCATAACCCCTCAGCTATCGGAGCGTCTAGCCCGTCTTGAGGACATCATCAACCAAGTCAGCGTGGCACATAACAGCCATGGTTCTCAGGAATATCCTCATACGGGGGCGGCGGGGAGTGGAGTGGACTCATTTGATCAGCACTTCAGTCGTCTCAAGGTTGACGAGTCGAGAAGCTACTATGTGAACAATGCCTTATGGGTCACATTGTCTAGCCAAGTAAGCCTTGCACCGCTTTCCACCGTGGGATTTTAGCTCGCCTGGTAACAATCTTATGTCTCATACTTATGTAGTGGTATCAGGTTGAGGAACTCCGTGACTTGTTGTTTGAGCCTGCGTGCGAGGATGCTGCCGACTACGAGACAACAACATCGACAGCACCTTCACCGTTTCCCTCAGACGCTTCGTTTAACACCACCACTTCCACTACTCCGTCCTCTTCCTCTCGTGCAGGTCTCAGCGCCGCCATCTTTGGATACCGAGCTGTCGCCTCCTCCCTTCAGCATCTCCACCCCTCTCTTCCTCGGGCTGTAGCTCTGTATGCCGCATTCACAGACAATGTTGCACCGCTGGTTCGCATTTTCCACATGCCTACGTTGACGCGTATCTACTGGGACGCAATTGCTTCGGTACATTCTCTAGACAAGATCACCGAGACTCTCCTCTTCGCCATTCACTATTCGGCTATAGTTAGCCTAACTCCCGAGGCCTGTCCCGCTATCCTGGGCGAGACACGAGACAGCGCATTAGAGAAATTTCGGTTCGCCGTGGAACAAGCACTAGCCCGAAGTAATCTACTAAGCACTCAGAATATGATGGTGCTACAGGCAGCGGTGCTCTTCCTATCCGCGCTGCCTAATGAAGAAGATTCGCGCGCGGCGTGGTCGCTGACCTCGCTGGTCTACCACATCGCGCGCACCATAGGCCTGCACCGCGACGGGACCAAGTTCGGATTAAAACCATTTGAGATTGAGTTGCGCCGGCGCCTGTGGTGGCAGATCTGTATCATCGATAGCCGCTCCTCGGAGTACCACTGCAACGAGCCCATCGCTCGCGCCTTTACCTCGGACACGAAGCCACCCCTTCACATCGACGACTCTGACCTGTTGCCAGACATGGCGGAGCCACCAGCCGAGCGATGGGACCGCGCGACAGACATGACGCTTTCGCGGATTCGCTGTGAAGCCATACAAACCGGCTGGAAGCTGGGTCTTATGAAGCAGCGACACACCATTGGCAGTGAAGCTCCGACGGTAGACGATAATCAAAAATCGCTTGAACAAAGCCATGCCCTGATCCAGAGCCTTGAAAGGTGTATACGAGACAAGTACTTGCCTATATGTGACCCCGCGGTGCCTTTTCAACTGCTCTGCTCAGCGGTGGCTCGCATAATTATCGCCCGCTTCCACCTCATAACGCAATACTCGACCGCATCTCGGGAGAAGGGACCAATGTCCGACAGCAAGACTAACAAAGACAGCAACCAATTCTCTGAGGCAGCCAGCAGCGCCACTCCCAACCCCCAAGTGCACAACAAACTCTTCAAGACCTCAATCGAGATATTGCAAGTATCAGGTGCACTGCTGTCGGACGATGCCATCGCGCAATTCAGGTGGTACTCAAAGACGCACATTCAGTGGGGGGCGATGGCGTTTGTACTGTCAGAGCTATGCGCGCGCCCACACAGCGCTGAGTGCGATAGTGCATGGGAGTACGTTGAGACCGTTTATGATGGCTGGAAGGTCGGCTCCGCCCCCGATGACGAGGGTCGTCTCGCCTTGTGGCGGCCTATCCGCCGCCTCATGGCCAAAGCGCGCTATGTACGCGAGATGCAGCGCACCGATCCGCGGCGGCCGGTATTAGCAGGGGTTGTTGCTCATGATCATCGTCCCATGCACCAAGTAGCAACGGCATGTGAGCCCCCAATGCCATACGCCAACACTAGTGCTAGAACCACCCTTCCAAAGGGAACGGCGGGCTCTATGGCAAGTACCGAGTCCCCGCTACCTGAGGTTCCTGCAAATACGTACGGCCAGGAGCCGTTGGAAGCTTTCCAGAGAGTGATCGGGACGGAGACACTAGAACCTTTTATGGACATGGGTCTGGATTGGCCTTGGCACGATGGTGGGATAGAGAACCCCCCGTGGCCGGCGGACGTTAATTTTGATCAATTTCCTGGGCTATATTAATTTTTTGAGGGGCTAGTTCACTACACCCAATTTTTCGGTAAGTTCAGAGCCTTTAGATGCATTGAGCGACATGGTGATTTTGCATGTTGTTGAAATAGGGGAAGGGGTTGGATGTATTACCGGACCGCCAAGAGCTCTTGGTACCACCTTTACCCCCCCTTAATTATCCTACATAGAAATATCCATTGTGTATCCTAGTAGGCATCACCATTCCTCCTAACACATATATAAGACGAAAACATACCAACGATCTAAATTGCATCACGAAAGGCCCGTTATCCTCCTGCAAAAGGTAGAGTCTCATCGACACGGAGGGCACGCTTTCCCACTATTCAGTACTTAGACGAGGGGAACAGCAGATCCATCGAAGATGAGGCGCGGTTATTGGTAAACTAAAAAAAAATGAGACATTGCTATGAGATTGAATAGAGCTCTGTCTCTCGTATGAAGCAATATATTAAATGACTGTTATTTCTATTGAGTTTATCGATACCGAAAAGGAGTAGATCCATCTATGTAAAGCTGTATCTAGCAAGTGAGTAAATAGGTATGTGATTAGCCACTCAGTCAAAATATCTCGGAATCTCTCTTCGGACGAACTCCTCGAAGCTCGTCGGCGCGCGACCCGTGACCACCTCCACGTTTCCCTTCGCAGCCTCATGGTCCTCGGCGGTGTACAGAGCTCGGGTATCCGCCATGGACTTGCATAGGGAGCGAGCCACCATGTCAGGGACCCCCATCGCCGCTAGGTTCGCCAAGTACTCCTCCGCCGTGACGTGGTTAACCTTGACCTGCGGCCTTCCCGTGGCGACCAGCTCGCGGTTTATAATGGCCCACTGTTCGTCCTGCGATAGCAACGCCGGCCCGTCGAGATACACGAGGTCACGGTTGCGGCCTCCTCGCGGGGAGCTGACAAGCAGCGCCGCAGCGACGCGGCCAATGTCGGCAGGGTCGATGGGGTCGTGGCGGACCTCGGGCGCGAGGAGATTCACCTCACTCTTAGTACCCTTGTCGAGGTATATGCGCAGCGGGTTACTAGCGAAGAAGCCGGCCCGCAGCGCCGTGTGCGGCACGCCGAGGTCCTGTAACGCGACTTCGACCTGGCGTGCTGCCAGGGGATGAAATGGTCTGGCGTCACAGATCGGATGTCGTCCTTGACGGCACCCGCGTGGCGCAGCTGGCTAGTCGAGAGGAACACGACGTGCCGAATGGTCGCAGCATCGCGTAACGCCGTGACGACACCGCGCATGTTGTCCGACGTCGGCACGGCGTAGATGAAGACCGCCTCGGCGCCAGTTTCTCGGATGGCGCGGCCTACGGCCTCTGGGTTGTCTAGGCTCGCTGTGATTCGCTGCAGGCCCGCCGCGCGCTCCTCCTCGGGGGTTATCCACTCGTTCGTCTTGGAGACGTCGCGCATGGCTAGCGTGACGCTGGCGCCGCGGGCTCGGGCTTCTAGGGCCGCGGCTGAGGCCACTTCGCCGGTAGCACCAAAAATGAGGATTTTAGAGAGCCCCGGCGGCGAGAGCGTAGCCATAATGAGACAGGAGAGGGGGGAATACGAAGTAGGTATTGACTTTTGGCGTCCTAGGAGGAAGAGATCCAACAATAGATTTTAGGTTGTTGGCGAGTATTAGTCTTTTGGTTTGCGTTAGACCGTTTGAATCCACTTCCTCAATCACATATGTATAATATATTATCCAGTGCTTCCTTTTAAGAACAAGCACCTGCTCATTGTTTCAAACCCCGGGCCTTATGAGCTCGATGAGATTATTCCGACTCAGGCATGCGTATCTCCACCGAACATGACCGAATATATGCGGCATAAGCCATGTGACGTAGTTGGATACGCTGTGAAACGTTTGCGTCGCATAGCAAAGGTTTTCGGGGTCGCGTAGTCGCATAATCTTCTATGTTAATAATGCCCGGATTTTAAGGAGGGCTTCTTGACGGTTGGCGGTTAGCACCTTGCTACCAATCTGCCAATCAATTAATTAATCAATCATATGTACGTAAGCAAACAAAGCGCATCACGTAATTTTGTTCTGCATTAGTTACACCTATCAACTCGAACCCAACACGGAATGAGACCTCATAACAGGTAAACGGACACAGGTACAAAAGGGCCTGAAAACGAGTGTTTGACAGCGCGTACGCACGTACAAGGGGTTTCGAACGCTTCATAATTTCACAAATACCGTTATACTATTCTGAGATAGTCCTCCTATATGCAAAAGCAATCGATGCCTTAACCCATTAACAGTCACGCGAATACTATAGCTATTTGCCTCAAGTAACTATTGGTTAATTCACAGTATTAACTGCCAAGAAGCTATGGAAGCACTGAATTTTAAGGCGGCAAATGTAATATATGTACGAAGACATTTCAACATAGCATAAGATATTATCTCACAGTCCTATACCTAACTATTTTCAAAGCTTCATGTAACCATATTATCTCTATTTATTAATTTTTTCGGTGTAAAATCAAGTTGATCCTGTTTTTCTTTTTTTTTTAAAAAAAAAAAAAAAATACTAGCCAAACACGCGTGTGTGGGGTTGTTCTCTATCACGGTCTTAACCTCCCCCTTTGCCTCACTCAGAGGCTTCCGAAAAGTAAGTCCATTTGTACAAAAGATCTACTATAAAAGATATTGCAAGTAAAGCCTATTGGTAGTAGAACTAAGCCGATTAAAGCTTCATAATATTACAACGCGTTTGAAATTCAAATTCAAAATAACGTTAATTCCCACGGATAGGTGGAGATACTATATGCAGTATTTTAATGCTAGACATATAGCATCCGTATATCAATTGAGTAGAATCCAATCCAGTAAACGTCATTAACTAGATAGAGACTGCATCAACTTAGAATTTCGCTATCGTTACTTATACTAGTCCCACTTCAGTTCCCGAAGGGCCCCAGTGTTTCGTGTATCTCCAATGACAATACGAAAAATGCGAATTTTCGTACCTAAATAAAACTGAACTAACAAGGGATGTAGGCCTCATGCACTCCAAAGACACGATTCCCCGCACCGGCATATAGCCCCCCCAAGCGTGGACCTAGGTTTCAATTCCTTAGCCGCCTTCTATATCTTTAGGTAAGATAGGGAATCCGAAATTAGGCAGCGACTATAGAGATTCGCACGAGTCTATACCGCCATGACCCCGCGTTCCTCGCAATATATCATACCGAAATCGAAACGTAATTCGGGGATTGACATTACAAATAACCGAAGCCGCTTTCATACCTTGTAGGTGGCTTCGTTTAAACTAATGACACCAGTAGCGCTAGGACAGGTCCCGGCACAGCGATGCTCTTCCGTGCGTCTCCCACTAGTGAGGCCATAGTACAACCAGGTTGTGATGAATAACTTTAGAACCGCAAACTACCATTTGTGGGGGGAGGTCTGGGCTCTGTGGGGAACCATGCCTATACAACCCGCAGGTAATTAGAGGATGTTCGCTGCTTAATTGTATAAATACCGTGTCCTAGATCCGTAAATCTTGCACATACGGGCAACGCCGGTTAGTTCATTTATTCAGTTGTTATAAGCTACAGCGGTAAAAATGCTGTGTCTCTTTGCCCTCTCAAGCCTTCTGGCATACCAGGGTTTAGGCCTTTGCATATCTACAAGTGAGTTGCAGGGCAATTTGTGCCTCTAAGATGAACTCCTCATCCTAACATCAAATCAGAGTATAGTGGGCCGACAGCAAGAACCTGGGAAGATGCCTCTGAGCTAGCAGACGCCTTTGTCGCTCAGCTCAACCTAACGGAGAAGGTTGCGATGGTAACAGGAAACATTGCCGGTGTTTGCGACGGGAACATTAATGCAATTGCCCTCTTAAACTTTTCGGGGCTCTGTTTACACGATGGTCCCGCAGGTATACGGGTTGCGGACAAGGCTACACTCTTTCCAGCCGGTGTGACGGTAGCGTCTACTTGGGACAGAGATCTAATGTACGCACGAGCGTTCGCTATGGGACAGGAATTCCGTGAAAAGGGGGCTCATATCCTTTTAGGGTTCGTATCCTCGCCAGTATGAAGTCCTTTGCTAAACAATATTCAGACCTGTATCTGGACCGCTCGGGCGGCACCCGTTAGGTGGCAGGAATTGGGAAGGTTTCGGGGTTGATCCGTATCTCGCCGGTATTGCTATGGAGGCTACCGTCCGCGGCCACCAAGATGCAGGCGTTCAAGCCGTCTCGAAACACTATATCGGAAACGAGCAGGAGACTCATCGAATGAATAGCGTCTCAAATGGGGTAGATATACCGGCAATATCTTCGAATATCGATGATCGAACTCTACACGAATTATATCTATGGCCATTTGCCAACGCCGTTAAGGCCGGTACATCATCCGTCATGTGCAGTTACAACAGATTAAACATCACGTACACCTGCGAACATGACCAAGCCCTCAATGGAATTCTAAAGGGCGAGCTTGGCTTCCAAGGATACATTATGTCTGACTGGTTCGCTACTCACTCCGGAGTGAAATCAATCAAGGCCGGCCTAGACATGAACATGCCAGGTGAGTTGGTCTGTACTACAAGGTCCTAGTACCTTTCACTGACGTCTTCAAGGTGTGCTAGACTCCGCATCTGCCGCGTTGGCTCTGACGATGCCATTTGATGAAGTGCCTTCATATTTCGGCGGAAATTTAACGACCGCAGTCCAAAATGGCACTCTAGATGTTTCACGTCTCGACAATATGGTCAAACGGGTGATAACTCCATATTTCTACCTCGGCCAGGACCAAGACTTTCCGACCATCGATCCCACCAACATTTACTTGTACTACCTCGGCTATGGCATTTCCATTGATACAAGCTCTATACCTGTGGCTAGAGATGTAAGGAGGGACCATGCCACCCTCGTCAGGGAAATAGCAGCAGCAGGCACCGTTCTACTCAAGAACGAAAAAAGCATATTGCCTATTCGAAATGTGTCCAATGTCGCTGTATTCGGCAACGGTGCCCCTGACACGACAGACGGCCTCTATTTCATGAATGATCCAAATGATAGCGACCGACCCCTTGGGGCAAATATCGGCGCTTTAGCTATCGGCGGTGGATCCGGCGCTGGTCGCGCAAGCGATCTTGTGTCGCCGCTGAGAGCAATTCGGGACCGAGGATTCAAAGATGGATTTCGCACTCAATACATCACCAACAATGATGTCCTAGCCGAGGGGAATTTCTTAACCATCTTCCCAATCCCGGATATTTGTCTTGTTTTTCTAAAGACATACGCTCTGGAAGGCTGGGATCGTCCGTCATTTGAAAACGATTGGAATTCGAGCCTTGTAGTAAAGAACGTGGCTGGCTTTTGTGGTGCTAACAAGACCGTGGTTGTCGCAAACTCGGCCGGCGTCAATACCCTACCTTGGAACGAGGAGGCCGCTGCCATCGTTGCAGCCCACTACCCTGGAGAACAGAGCGGCAATTCCATTGTGGACATACTTTGGGGTGACCGCAATCCATCTGGTCATCTCACTTATACGATCCCTAAAAATGAGTCAGACTACGATATTCCTATTGTGAATGTAACTGACGCTGAGGCAATGAACTGGGATGCTTGGCAATCAAATTTCACCGAGGGGCTCTTCACGGATTATCGCCACTTCGATCGGTATAATACAACGCCACTTTATCCGTTCGGCCATGGACTGAGCTATACCACCTTCAATATATCTTCCTCGCTCATTATTACACAACTGGACAGGAAATTATCTAGTCTACCTACTTCGAAGGAGCCGATATCCCCAGGCGGAAGACCCGATTTGTGGCGCGTTATCTCAAATGTTACAACGACTGTTAGTAACACGGGTATAGTTGCAGGAGCGGTCGTTCCACAACTCTATGTTTCTCTTCCTATTTTCCCCGGGGGTACACCAGACGGAACGCCCAAAAAGGTTCTTAGGGGTTTTGAAAAGGTGATCCTATACCCAGGTCAGTCTACTGCAGTAAAATTCTCTCTGATGCGTCGGGATCTGAGCTATTGGAGTGTCGAAGACCAGGAATGGGTTATTCCGAATGGAACTATGCAAATTCAAGTAGGCCTCAGCTCGGCAGATTTAAAAGCTACAGCGACTGTTAATTTAGTGTAACATTAATTCGCGCAAGCGTTATATAATCAAGCTTATAAACGAAGTTCAATTCACCTCATAATTGTCTAGGGGTTTCTAGAACATATAAGTCTCCTTCTGTGGCTTCTAGCCGTGTGAAATGGGGAAATGTACTGTATATGCTTTAAAGCTAACGCTACGCCATCGAGTAAGTAGGTACCTAGGTAGGTATAGCGTAATTGGGACCCTGTCGTTCCTGTCGGTCCCGTCGTTAAGTGGTTTCGCGGATTGGTTAGCTTGGTTGGTTACTCTGCCGGTTGGCTTCGTATTTTGACTGTATCGTGATCCATTACTAACACTGCCTGCCACCTAGAGCTTTGGGTACTGACTTAGGTAGATAGGATAGCCATTTGCATAACAATGCAGCGTTGGTTCAAAAAACATTTGATCTTATTTTTCATAAACTCTATTAATACAACTGTTCTTCTCTTGTTTACATTTCTTGTGAGCCCTTCCCCGTAACTACTTACCAGCCCGAATATTTCGCCGGCTGACCTGAATCCTTCTCCACTAACTCAATGTTGTCGGACTCGTTTGATCTTGGAGTGTAAGATATCTGGTGTGTAACAGTCTTGTTAATGACCCTCGAGTTGTTCATCGGCGTCCCGGACAATTTGTAAGACTGGGAGTTGGGGTCGTTCGAGGAACCGAAGCAGGAGGGAGATACGGTGCGCAAGAAAGATCGCACGGAGGGTAGACAACAGCAGATGATGCTGACGTAGGCTTCAAGCACACTCCAGTATGCTGTCGTCACGCTATCGTCTATGAAATTTCTATTAGCTAGACGTACACAGGGAGATGAAGATTTAGGACTCACAAGTTGGATTTGCTGTTGTCGCGAATTGCACTAGAGTAGTCAGGCGAACAATTGAAATCACGGTGATCCTAGGAGGACCATGTTAGCGAGAATATACTAGTTAGTTAGAGCATAGCTAAAAACTTACGCAAGGCCGACGCTGAACATGAGAATCAAATGAATCTTCCTCCTCGTACCAAGTTGTAGGTTGATAAGCGAAGGAAGAGGAAGCGCAATAATCCATAGGTCCTGCACAATACTGGTAACGGCCTTAGAGACAATTCACATTAGCCCTCTGTGACTTCCAAATCGAATAGGTGACAAGCTTTTCTTCTGAGATAACTTACATGCGACCACGCGAAGGCATTGAAGTTTAAGCAATGGCCTTTGGTCTCACCGGTCCAACCAGTCCAGATGTACGAAATAGGCGTACAATAAAATATTGCCGTGAGGGTGAAAGCAATACCAGACGCTACAACAACACCCATAGTGATATAGCAAACTCTTTGGAACATCTGGCTTGGAAAGACTCGCAGATAGAACAAGAGGAGGGAGACTTTGGTAAAAACCAGCAAGATAAAGTACAAGAGCTCTGTCGCCCATGTGAACTGTAAAATGTGGCATATTTTAGCAGGGAAATTCTTCCGTCGCTTGTCTATATTATCATGTGTACTTACCCTTACAATACGGGTGATATGGGACGGCGACAATGTCCATATATCTTTCCCGAAGCCAAGTGATGACACTAATGATACAATTAGCAGCTGCACCGCTGTGTTCTGAACTGTGGAAAACTAGAAGTTAAAAACACACTAATCAACTCCAAAACTCCGAGTGGTATCGCGGTAACCTAAAAGTTCATTAGCGACCCCGTCTATAACTGTAAGTAATCTCAAATAAGTTCGAAAAGTTAAACTAGTCTGGCCAACGTACGAGAGCAAGAATCGCGCATATATCGGCGGGCTGTAGACTTCGATTAGGGAGAGCATCTATTACTCTCATAGACACCGCTACAATCGCTAGAATTCCGGACACAGAAACAATGACTGGGGTGACAACTGTGTTGTCTCGCACTTCCCCACCGCATAGTGTCTCTGTAGAGTTTTTCGCCGCTAGATGAAGAGACTCAGTCAACTTGCGACTCCTATACGGATGCTGTTGTTTAAAGGAACTTACTAAGTGCTTCGATGATAGTGCAGTTCGCCAGGACACATGTCTCAACGGTAGACAACAGTATGGTGTCTGAACATATGCATGTAATGTCGGTCGGATCACAAGTTGACTGCGCGAGAGATACGCTTAAGCAGTCACTCTAGATAGCATTGTTGAGTCAGTGTCTTGTCCGCCGGCCTTCCAAGTTTGATTGATTGAGTCCAATGCCGACATACCGCACAGGCCGGCATAGACTGAGCCTGAGACAATGAAGCTAAGCATGCCGTCGCGATGGCCAACAAACTCCATACCCCCCTCATCTTGAATTCCGGTCGAAACTGTTGAAGGTAATAGGGTCGAAAGACGAACCAGACGGGATGCTATTTGGGGACGATTTTAATCGAGTACGTGCATACTTGTATTAATGACCCCCCCTTCAATTGACATGCTTCTCGCTTAAGAGCTGCAAAAAATTTCCGTAACCTGCTGGCATTCAGATTAGGCCAAGTCCAACAATATGCAGTCCAAGGTACTGAGCACAGACCCGGGGTGAACGGTACAGGACCCGGAGCCTGTAATACCATTTGAAGACCAGGGTTGCATCAGCTGTTGAATCCACACTGATCTACATACATACAACAGCATGGAGACTGTAACTGCCAGAGGTAGGTAGCCCTGCTCTTTTTGAACCACTTTTCTAACTAGCATAAACCATGCGGTATGCACATTTACGCCAGGACAGCCTGGAGTCGTACGGCATATATTGGCCTTAAATATTTCCTGGGATTTACACCTTCGCCGAAAGATGGGGAAGAGGTCTCGAAGCAGCCAACTCCTCGATGAGAATGAAGCGTCAAGATGAAAGAAAAGGGTGAAGAAAATAGATATCCGGAATATAACTGTGATAAGGGTGATGGAGCGCTCTGTGACGCTTGTTCCCAGCCACCCCGTTCGAAAGTGTACCTACCTATAGGGAGGATGCTTAATTTGCCCACACACTATATTGGTAGCGTAGATCTCTTATTTACCTACCCATTCATTAATTGTAAGTATGTAGAGAGTGGCAATTCGGGCTTTGCAAACATATGCTGTACTTTGCATGCTCTCGCTACCTACACTAGTTCTGCACTACCTCCGTAGCAGAAACTCCGTGGGATTTGTATAATATGTATGGGCAGTGGGGCATGTCCCATGCAAGTGTTAGGTAGGGAGGGACTTCAAAAGCAATCGGTCGGGTCAGCCAATCGATCGTCAGTCGCATTTTGCGATTGCGGGTAATATATATATACTACACTTCCTATGAAGGTATCCGTAGATTGGAAAGTTCAACATACGATAGTACTATGCTGTATACATAAACAGTTAAAACTAACATAAGTATGCTGTACACTATCACCCAAAAGCACTCTAAGTAATTAGTCAATCAGACTAGTGATCTGCCGCGCTATTCCCGAGCCTAACCCGGCAGCTAGCCAAGCCTCCGTGTTTCCGGTCCACCTCTTCGCAAAGTTCAACATGAGGCGGGCGTTTTGAGTGTCTGTTGGCGCTAGTGAATAGAACCTGGGGGCTCGCATTACGGAGTAGGTACATAGAATCAAGATGGGCCTGCCCCCATCTCATTTGAGAGATGGACAAACGGATGCGGCCTATAAACCAAATGGGAAAAGGTGCCGGATTTGTGTACAAAGACAACCGGGTTGAACCATGTCCTAACCATAGTATTGCATAGTATAGCACGTGTGTATGACATGGGTGGCTGCGCTAGAGCATAACGAAACATTTACATGTACGGAGTAGATGGACATATCAAGTATAGATCAATGAACCCCTTTGATGTCGGTCGTACGATACACGATAGATGTGTGAATTGTGAAGGAATTGTTGCATAGTATATGAAGAGTTCCTCTTCCCACTAGTGATCCCGAATGCCATGGCCATCTAGTCGTCTGTGCTTTTACAGTTTGAATTCTTGCCAGCATGGCTTCTCATGCCGGAGTAGTGATTGCATTATCCCACCCATTCGCTACCATTACTACCATAGTTGTGGTTTACTGGGTAGGATGGATTATTTACGCGAGAAATTTCCACCCGCTCAGCAAGGTTCCGGGTCCCTGGCTGGCATCCGTGAGTCGAGTATGGTATATGATACAGATAGCAACTGGTGAAAGTATGGATCGCTTTAAGCATTTGTTTCCCACCGGCCGACTTGCTAGTCCTCAAACTCGATTTTTAACCGTTTTTATGAGCCTAATAAAGAGATGTGCTAATACCAACTATCTGCAGCGGAGAAAACTACACGACGCCTTCATGAAAAGTACGGCCCTGTCCTTAGAACCAGCCCGAATGAGGTTACCTGCGCATCTCCGGAAGCTATCAAGCTCATCTATCGCACTCAGCAGCCCTTGAACAAGACCGAGTTCTACACTCCATGGAATACTCAAAACTTCAGTAAGCACCGCGATGTCTTCACTGAGATGAACGATAAGCGGCATGGAGAGAGGAGAAGAATAGTAAACCATGTGTACAGCCTCGCCAACATTTTGAAGTCCGAGAAGTACATCGATCTTTGCTCTGAGATTTTCGTCAACCGACTGGAGACCTTTGCTGCATCGAAGCAGGCAGTAGATTTGGGGGAATGGTTCCAGATGTATGTCTAAGACTCAATTACTCATATGATCTAACCACTTGCGACTAATACCAAGATCATAGGTACGCCTTCGACGTCATCGGCGAGCTTTACTTTGGTCGGATGTTCGGATTTATGGAGAAGAGCCATGACCACGGCAACTGGATCCAATCGCTAGATCTGCTTATGCCTTTTCTATGTATGACCTCGGTGGCGCCGTCATACATGCGTCCCCTAATCCTGTCCTCGGCCTTGGTCGTTCCCGGGTCCATCAAAGCGTTGAAGGCAATTGATACCATCGGTACCGCGGCTCGGGAAGTTGTCTCCAAGCGGTTGAATATCGGCGCTACCCCCGAACATGAACGACGAGCAGATGTGCTTCAGCAGCTGTACGATATCCACGAAGAGAAGGGCGCCAAAGTAGATTTTAGGATGGGTGACATTGAACAGGAAGCTTATGTAGCCCTGTAAGTTTCTCACCTGAACCTTTTTGACGTGCGTTGCCTTTTGAAGACTAATGATCCATGACAGATTAGCCGGTTCAGATACGACTGCTATCGCGTTCCGTTCCGTCCTCTACAACCTAATGAAGAACCCAGACGTGTACGCAGCGCTCCTGGAGGAAATCGACATGGCAGTAGATGACGGTAGACTACACTTCCCTGTGAGTTACGCTGAGGCTGCTAGACTGCCGCTTCTATGTGCTTGTATCAAAGAGGCTCTGCGCGTGCACCCGGGCGTGCAGCTCATCTTACCGAGGATATCTCCTCCCGAGGGTCTCGAGCTCTGCGGCACTTTCGTGCCCCCGGGCTACACCGTGGGCATGAATGGCGCGGTAGTGCATTTCGACAAGTCCATCTTCGGCCCCGATGCGGACCAGTATCGACCGTCCCGGTGGCTGGAAAACAAGGAGAAGACTACCAACATGGACCGATACATGCTACATTTCGGTGCTGGCACGCGTACCTGTATCGGCAAGAACATCTCCATTGCCGAGATACACAAACTAGTTCCTGAGCTTTTGAGAAAGTTTAAGTTTGAGATGTGGGATCAAGATGCGCAATGGAAAACGCACAATTTTTGGTTCTGTAAGCAAACTGGCCTCAAGGTCAACGTGACGAAACGGAGTGTCTATTAAATATCAATCATACCATCGCGTCTGTACGAGTGGTAGTTACAACCACGCAGAGCTTAATATAGTAATCTTTATCCAATTTTCGTAGACTTCAGTGTTTGTTTAAAGTAGAATACCTGACAATAACAATTAGCTTCTCGTCCCTATTCACAAGAACTTAACTATCAAGTTATTTTTAGACTTCCTGCTTATTTGCATTTAGTTTTTATACATCAGTGCATTCCATACCGAAGAACATAGTGTTTTTATGTTTCTGTAAGATTATTAGACGTAGTATACTAAGTTTGTACTTATGAACAATTTCTTTGCCTTAAAAGCTTGCTGTATTTCAATTCTATGTTCTGTGACAACCGCGGTTAGTAGAGCCACAAGACCTACTAATAAAAGCCACTCGAACCAAGCAATCGACATGTACCCTTTCCGGACCTTTCCGGACTATGGCTTAGTCATGTGGCTTATTGACCGTAGCACATTCAATTAAGCTCAGTTACGTAATTACTTTATAATCGTATTCCGAGTTTCAAGTTTTTATGTAGCCACGTTAATAATCAACCTTGATCTGGTGTAAAATCAACGCTGTTTTTAATGGCCTTTTCAGTGGTATCATTCCTCGGACTCTATCATAGTTTTGACGCCCTCGGAGCGAAACGAAAACATCTATTAAGGGTAAGTCCTTTAGCAGGCGGTTGGATATCATCCTCCGAGACACGCGTAAGAAAAGCCCGAATTCTATTATATGAGAAGCAGTGTTCTCTTGTCCTTGTAAATTTGACTCTCTGCTCCTATAGAACGCTTTGGTTGAATATCTATACTCCTATGCTTGGGTAGGTAGTGACTATCGATCCCACGCGAGGGTCTTTAAGTACTTCGGCATATAAAATTAATTGTGCGGTACTTAGAGCTTGCAATGATCTGCTTCGTCCGAAGAGTGAGATGCTTGCCTATGTAGGCAACCAGTAGGATGTAGAAATGACAGCGAACAGGATTTGCTGCTTACCCCTCCTCTCTAAGCTGCCGATACGGTGAAAGCGGTGAGCCAAATTGTAAGATTTGGGATCCATGTACGAGGCGAGTCGTGAACCACCTCAGCGTGTTACGTCTGTCTTAAGTTCAGCCCTATAGGTTAATATCCTACTTGATATTAGTAAATACTCCCAAAAATACGTGAAAAGTCAACGCCCCGACGCAGGCTGAGGCAGTTCGGCAGCCCTAGGTAGTATTTCTACCCAATGAGATCATTGAAAAAAAAAACATTTCCCAAAATTAGACTTATATTTTACAAAGGGGAGAAACGAAGTCCATCTCACGTCCGTAGACACGCCGGGGGATGTGTGTATGCTGCTTACACTGAGGATGAATGTACCTTCATGAGAATAGGCCCAATGAATTGTAGATATAAAGTTCTTAATTGTTCACGAACCTCCTCTTTCAACTTGATCACCATCGTGTTGCTTATCCTTAGCGATTCTGACCTTAACTACGAGTGTCCAATCTATGAAAATAGTAAGTCGGTTATTAGTTACGATTTTAATCCCACGCAGTACCATACTATACTTAGTAATCGTGAACTAATGGCCGCGTTAAAGCCCCTAGGTGGAGCACCCCACAGATCTGCCGCAAGCTAATGCAAAATGCCCCACAACGGACCGCGCATGCCACACTGGCAGCCGAGCAGCACCGATAATAATACCCATAATAACGTCAATCGGTCACGTACCCAAGACCGAGACACACAGGTTTTTAGCAGCGACTTAGCAAATGCATTCCGCGATGTGTTTGTACCGGTTGGCCAGAACTTCGTTGCTATGATCCGGTTTCCTTCTCGACGATTCCTTTACCTGTAAGCACTGGGTATGGGGCTCCCGAGGCTTTGGAGTATTTCCCCTCCGGCGTATTCGGCCGATCCGCCGGGCAGTTTCCGGATAATCCCGGCAACCTAGCACCGACTTATGGTCTGTCTCCTCCGTATCCCGCACTGAGTAGACCCCACTAACAGCGACTTTCCTAGCACCTTGGTCCCCCCATTAGCATCGACGTATAGTATCTCGCCAGTGACGATCCTCGCATTACCAGAAGATAATGAGCCGTTACGCTACCAATGTCTAGAACCCCCCAACAGGCCAAATTTCGGCTGCCGGGGAGACTTGAAGCGACATTATATTACTACCAAGACTCACTGGAGTAATGAAACCCCGTTTCACCGTTGCTCCTGCGCTGGCTACGACCGGCCTCGTAAAGACCACCACCTGCGCCATATCCAGGTTTGCAATGCGATGCCTCAGGGTTCTTATGCTTGCCTATGTGGCAGGGAGCATTGGGTCCGAGATGAGCACATAAGGCATGTTAAGAATTGTGGCTACGGTCGCGCTCGCGGTCCGTCGGCAATCCCTTAGTTGGGTTGTTCTATTCTTTAGGAGGTTAGCGCCGCGCCTAGGCCCCTGCAGTCCTTTTGCCGCGGGTTCGACGCGCAAGGGTTTTTCTTCGTCACCTCACTTTTCCACCTCCCACGAAGTGGGTGGGTTTTCTTGTGGTCCGAGGTTTTTTTAACCCATCCACCGTCCCTTAGGTCTAGTTGGCGGTGGCCGGTTTCGCGCGGAAACGTACCGTTTTCTAGGGTTTGAAGGCAAGAAAAGCCTATAAGGCGGAAAGACGCGCGTTTTGGGGTTTGCTCTTTTTATTGCTAGTTGGGTGTGTATTTCATAGTTTGGGCATTTAGCCGAAGCCCTGCTTCGAGGCGGTCGGCTTCGCGTACGAAGCGCGTCGCCAGCCTTCGGTCAAAGGCTCACGCTCTCCCAGTATATGCCTTCAACTACCTAGGTACTCTGCTGCGCAACCTCCCAGTAAATAGAAGTGCATTTTATACCTAAGTTTAGTTGAGTTTTCACATAGCAAAGCCACCACCTAGCCACACGCCTAGGGTTTTTAAAACTATGAGGGGCTGGCATCAAAGGTTTCTTTGTACTATGTCGCGGTTACGACATCCTGCCAACAGGTCGCACGCAGGTCAGGTCGTACGTGGCCTAGGTCTAGATAAGATAAGGAGCTACAAAAGCCGGCGTGGGACTGTATATTTTCCCTGCTTACCTTACAAGTAACGTACGCCACTGCATATCGCGCCGACGTAACCTAGCTTCATAAGTTGCTTTAAGAAATTCCTAATTTGTTTAAAGAATGTAAAGGGGCTTTAAGATTTACATTTTATAAAAACAAAGCTTTTAGTTAAGGTATTTCAAAATATAAATCGAGTGGTTAAGTACATAAGTATTTACGGTTGTGTAGATGTTTTTAATGTTGTTACCAGGTTCATAGCAACTTGGAGTGATATCGATGTCGTAGAGGTAAAGGATACCTTCCCACAGGTTTTGACCATGTAATTAGCCAAGGGTCACGTGTTGTCGAGCTCTGCGAACTGGTTCGCAAACCCACTTCGCGGCTCCGGTCGCCTTAAATTCTATGTTCACCTCTTGGGGTATTGTATAGCTGGCTGGCCCCACTTGCGGCTCCGGCTGCCTTGATTTTATGCTCACCTCCACCGTAGGACAGTTAGGATGGTCTCCGCATGATTAGCAAATCGATCGGGTCTGGTCACGTATACCCTGTCTAAACCCTGTCCTAAAACCGTCAGGGGCAAAGAAAAACCGCACACATGCTTTAACTCTATTATTTCAACAGGATGCTATAGTATACCAATATAATAGAATTGTAATACTTGAAATAAGTTATAAAAATAAAAGCAATAGTTTCAATAATATACTTTTTACATAATGAAGCTATAGAAGTGATCTTATAATTTTTTATTGATATAATAGTATCTATGGTTTGCTTGATGAGGTGTGTGGTTTTTGTCTGCCCCTGCCTCTGCTCTGTTATTGAATCCACAGGGCTTGGACACCTGCAGAAGGATGGCGTTATGTGGGGCTTGATAGCTATAAGGGTTAGCGCGAACACCACCCGACGAAAGTACCTGCCTCATGCACTGGGCGCTCATACAGCAACGGAATCTTCAAGATGGCCTCAGATTGCCCCCTTGGCTTGGTGATGTGGTGAAATCGAGCATGTCCACGTTGAATCTTGAGGAAATAGGCCCCAATAAGATGTATAAGTTAGAACAATATACCCGCGCAACCATGCCTTCTTACCCATCTAACTCGTGCTACTTACTCTCCAGCAGTACTAACTTTGGCGATTTCCAATACAAAATCTACGAATGTAGTAAGTTAGATAATTAAATTATATTCTTTCGAGGATGTTGGGAGGCTAGGGGAGTGCTAACCGTTGCTGTATCTATATAGGAAGACGCTTGAGATAACCCTGCTACCACGTCCGCCGATAGCCGTTTGGGAATTGCGCTTTTAGACGGGCCCTTACAAGCCGGCGAGAACTTCGTCGTCTATGATGTGCCTTCCTCTATGATTTCTCCTCCACCAAGGAGCGCTGGGTTGTCCTACCCCCATGCCCCTTTGTCACCGGCAAATGAGATGGCATTGCTATCCCAAGGAATGAATGTTCCTAGCATCCCCACCGCATTTGGAGACCGTATCTACTCTATGCTCAATACCTCTGCTGGGCAGTTTTCAAGTCACCTTGACAACACGGCACCGACCTATAACCTGTCTCTCATGTCGTCTTCGAATGACGTTGGCAATTGGGTTCCCCCCTACCCTCTGTTACCAGCAGCTTCCCCAGCCCCTTGGACATGTGTTGCCTCGCCGCCAACAGATCTTGAGTCACTTGAGAGTGGGAACCCTTCATTTTATCGATGTTTGAAATGCCCCAACATGCCCAAGTTTAGCAGTCACAAAGATCTAGAGAGGCACTATAATAACAAGGCTCACTGGAGTGAGGAAACTCGGTTTTACCGTTGCAGTTGTGCTGCTTTTGATCGGCCCCGCAAAGATCATCACCTTCGTCATGTTCGGTTTTGTGGTGCGCAAGCTGTTACTCCTTACACTTGCGTCTGTGGTAGGGAGTGCTTGGTCAGGCGTGAGCATGTGGAACATGTTACCTACTGCGGCCGCGTTCGCCGCCGCCGACAGTCTACTACTCCATAGTTGGGAGCATGGGCCAAGGGTCTAGTGATGTGTTTTGTGAGCACCAAAGATTGGTTGTTTCCTTTCATTCCCCTACCCCCTATTTCCCTAATTTATCTTCATGTACGTTCGGTCCCCTCGATCCTAGGAAGTTTCAGTTGTCTGGTCAGTGTGGCGCTGGTTTTTTCCCTCCGTAGACGGGCACTTCAGTGAACGGAGGGTTTTTTCTCCAGTACGCTAGGAAATTGCATGCCGACCCAGAGAGGAAATAGAACATTGTTTGGGGCATGGCTATAGGGGAGCTCATATTAGACTCAATTGAAAGAGTATTTAGGTCATTATGTGGTGTATCGGCTGAGCTTAGAACCTTTTTTGGTCCTAGTATGTACGTTCCCAAACCCTCTCTTGACTGTAACCTATTATGGACGTAGTATCTACAATTCTCGTTAATTTTGCCACTGCGACCTGTTAGCTCACGTTCAATAGTGCCTACTATATGGGTACATGCTTATATGGTATACATATAATCGCCATTGGACGATCAACTGTCGTTTAAGTGTATACATTTATACAAGAAAGCAAAGCTTACCGCCCGCGTTCGCAACATATAATGCCTAAAAAACGCAGAATAAAACCTGAAGACAGCAAAGATTTTGCGCTCGCTGGGCAAGAGGTGATATGCCTTGATGAATCACTGTTTTGGGCTAATGGAGAACTTACAATTACTAGATAATTATTAGTGAGGGTATTAGACTTCAAGCTCAAGAATCTGACCCATGGAAGCTGCTTAGGAGTGTGTACTAGGCTCGGAAGAAGAGTCCACCGGCTAAGGAAGACTCCGAAAATTGTCAAGTCAATCGAGCTAGACAGGGTAAAAGTTCTCGTCACTTGGGTCCTCGAAAGCCCAGCCGGGCTTCTCTTCCAACTTAAAGAAATTGAATATATAGACGACTGGTACCTTGAATGGCACTTAATACGGCTTACACCCTGCTACAGGATGGGTTGTTTAATATCACCACATGATACAACAGGCGCCTGCCCCAGAGAGAACCTATTATAGGGAGTCGAGAGAGTTGATGCTGTAGCATATTGCCCATCATGGAAATATACAACCAGATCCTGAAGGAAAGGAGTATCATGAACATAAAGGAGAGAGATCGCGACTATATATACACGCTTGGCTAGCTATATTAATCTTATTAGAGTTAGGCGCTGGCCCTATCTAGGGCATAGGTATATAAACATGTGAGTCTTTAGGTAAGGCGGAACTCAGGGTATTAAGTATCTAATGTCTAGAGATTGAAGATTCAGTTGCTAAGAGTGAACAGGTACATAACAGGTAAGCAGATCTCACCGAGCATCAACAGAAGACCCAGTGCAAGTGTCATTCATATGTAAGACCCAGGTATTCACCTCGTTCATTCGGGAACTAAATAAATCGACGTAAATTATATACAAGCAGGCACCTCAAGCATAGCAGATCCCAAACTATCAAGACTTAATAAGGGTGGCTTTAATTGGGCGGTTGTCAGAATGCAACTCTTTGCCTACCGCCTCCCTAGCCCTGAAATTTATCCCACATTCCTTCTCTTCACTAATTAAACCAGAGTTAGGAAGGCACAGTGGAAGGTCTACACACACTATGGCTCCATACTTCCCAATACATTGGAACACACCTTTGGTCAATTGACGTATTCTACCGAGTTGCCATGAAACTAGATGAGCTATCACAGGGTTGTCACAGCCCTCAGACATTCCAAACCTCGCAACACCTACGTAAATTACTCTGTCCGGGAAACCTCCAAGGTTTAACTTGTTCCTCATAGCCACAGGAGTTCAAAACATCTTAACTCAATATCTCGCCCTTGGCATCCATTTCTTCATTTCTAATTGTCTTCTCCACCTCTCTTCAACAGTCCCTCCCATCCACCTAGCCCGCCGCTACCCCCACGCTGTCCCAAGTCCCATTTCCAAGTCCAAAATGAATCCACCCAGCCCGCCACAATCCCGCACACGGCGGCGTCGCGAGCGACAATTCACCTGCTTCAGCCAGCTCCCACCCGAACTCCGTCTCATGGTCTGGGAGGCGAGTCTCGCGCCTCGGAACCTTGTGCACTACCGGTATTAGAAAAGCAAGTGGGTGTCGGACAAGGACCACGCACGCAGACCACCCGGCGAGCTCCTGACGTGCTAGGAAGCACGTGTCGTTGCGCTGAAATTACGGCCCTGGCTTCTCCAACAACTTAACATTTTCTACCTCTACAAAAGCGTGTCAGATGCATTTGAGGGTGATGCTTTCAGGAATTACATGGTCAATCCCCAATTCAAGGCGCGGACCTTCGCTCTCAACATCAATATGCCATCCTATGCCGTGGGGAGGTGCCGCCAAGTCCTCCTGTATCGGGAGCGCGCTGATATAGTTCGGTATGGGCAGAGCATGATAGAGATGATGGGAGGGTAGGGCCCGATAAAAGCCGCGAGCACCACCCAGCGGGTCGGTCAGGTTTTGCTTGCCATTGGCACGCTGGCGTGCAAGGAGAAGGCACCCCTTTTTGGGACTTCCGAGTGGATGATACTTGCACTGGATGATCCGAGGCTGCTAACGACACTCTGCCATTACGAAGCTACAGAAGGCATGTATACGCGAGAGCTTTTGTATATAGCGAGGGATGAGATGAAGACGCCCCCTAACATGAGCGACGGAAAAGTTTGTGAGTCTTACTTCCGATACATCATCAATGAGATAGCGGAAACGTTCAAACAAGGAATGATCAAGGACTGGCTTCGGTACCATCGCAGACCGGCGTCTGAAGTGGAGGTCCAGAAGGCCATCGCCACAATGCCCAGGGTACAATTGGCGGTAGATTTCCGGACGACACGGTGCTGGGGAAATATTAAAGAATGGAAGTGGGAAGGGAACCCAGGGTGGGGCAATGGGTCGTCTGGGAGACTGGATATCTTCTGATGCTAAGACTTGTGAGGACTGGTTCTACTTTGAACGGGAGGGCGCAAGTCTATTCCAAGCCTGGAAGGAACACATATTCTACTCAAGAAGAATTCGAGGCACTGGAGCCAATACATAAAACTTCAATAAACCTTCTACCTTCTACCATCCTGATCAGTCACGTGATTCCATTAAGGGCTACCCATGCTTCCATAGGGTGCGGGCAACTCGCTCGTCATCCTGCACAAGTGCCCGCCCCTTGATTCTAGAAGGCCCGGGGGCCATTTCGATCCACTCCCCTTTGGCATTCCACGTGCCCGCTCTGGTGTAGTCTCCAGCGCTCGTTCCCTGGACATAGGCAAAGCGGAAATAATCGTTCAGAGCGGAACTGTTATCGCGAGCCCAGACAAATTCATCCACGTCCTTGTCATCAAAGAAACCCCTAAATCTTTCCACGTCGTTTACTAAAATGCTGATGCCGTCATATCGTATACTTGGGGGAGAATCCCACTGGAAGGTAATGGTTGAGACGGAGGAATTGATAACTGGGGCTAGAATAACAGGCAGTGCGCTACCAAGCTGCGCATCGCCCTGCAACGCCACCGATGTTTGAAGGACAGGGTCAAAACCCCAACGAGCGATTCCATTGGCAAAAAACCCAACCAATATACCCTGGTATAACAAGGATGGCCGGGTCTGGATGCTTGTACCTGGGAGGAGCAGTAAGGCTAGAATGTAGTGGTGAAGGCGCAAGCTTAGGTTAGGTAAGGCCAAGGAGATCAGAATAGTAACGATGAAAAGAGCATACAGCTTAAGATAGCGCACGAGCCGGGCCTCCTGTTGGAAACACCAGATTTGACCGAGCACAATGGCAGTGAGGACAATAACAATAATCGACAAAGCAGCTTTGGCACCGGGCTGCTGGGCAAGATCATGGCCGGTTAATCTTGAGATGGGAATGAAGTCGAACGTATAATTGGTCAATGCGCCAACCCAGCACCCGCCTAGCCATAAAACCGTCTTCTCAGCCTGAGCAGTCAGACCCCGCAGAGTGCGTCGAATGCCCATCTTGTCGTAGAAAACCCAAGCACAAAACATAGCAGGGAGGAACTTGCCTAGCACGTTTGAAAACAGCGATGCGAAGGCGCCGGTGAGGGGCGGGTCGGAGGCTAAACCGACCTGCCAAAAGGCGATGATGAAAGTGGCAAAAAAGAAGGCAGCCGAAGAGGTGGTGAAAAGCGAAAGCACGGAAGTGAAGACGACTGATATAGCCAAGAGAGACCATCTCGCGTCCTTCGCTTCGCATTTGATGCCAGGCAGGAAGGTAAAGCTAAGGGGAAAGTTGGAATCGAATGCGATACTTTGAATGCCATGGCGGTTCGTGGCGACGAAATTCTGTTGCTCGCCGATGAGCGATACTACGCCGCAGCCGCCTTGCGAGCCGGAGATGACACCGGCGTGGATAGCAGCTCCACAGATGAAGGAATCACCTCGGTAGACGGGGTTTAATTCGTTGGAGGGGTCAGGAGGGCCACCGACAATCAAAGGAGCATAAGTAATCTCCTGATCACCAACGGCTCGAGGATTGAGGACACGGTAACTTGCACAATTCGCGGGACATCGAAAAGCAAAACTAGAGTTGGTAAATGGTCTGCAGTCCACACCATCGATACCGCAGCCGTTATTCTTACTCCAGTACGTCGAACCACATCCAATTTCAGAGGGCTCACCCCAGCCCTCGATCTCAGACGCGACCTGGCCCTGCCAAAAGACTATGGCAAAGGTGAGAACCCAGGCGGCAAAGAAGGCGAAGAAGAGCCAAAGGCGATGTCTTTTCACGGGCAGCACACGGGCGAGAAGACGGGGCGGCAATTGCTGTATCGCAGGAAAGAAGGGGTTGATCTTCCAGGTTCGGGGGTTCTGAGGACCCTTGATCCACCTCACGACAGTCTCAGCAGTTCTGCGGGCGGGATATGGCACCCATCTCCAACGCTTCGGGGCGGCCTGGTCCTGCATGAAGCGTGGGGTGATGGGGTTGGCGGGGTCGCGCCGGTCGACGTTGTCAATGTGGTCGACGGAGCAGTCGGAAGCGGCGGATTCAACGGGGGTGACTACGCCGTCGAGCGAGTGCGGGCGAAGCGGGCGTCTTTGTTGTTGCTCAATATCGGGCGAAATGGGGGAGCTGGAGCCGGAGTCGCTACGGCTACTTCTCATGGTGAATACGCACGCTCGTCGGCGCCCAACCTCGGCTCGAAAAACGGGGTCATCGACTTTCTGCCGTGTAAGGCGTATATATATATATATGTTATATGCGTGTACGGATCTCTCGTCGGTGTCGTCGGTCTCGTTGTCGTCGATCTAGGGGTTCTAGGGAAATGAATATGCGCTTGGTATCTATACAACGGAGTCTATAATCATAGTGTGATGCAACGCAATGTAATTCAGAGTAGAGTAATACTTCAATGGATCATGATGGGCATGTTATAGAAAGATGAACAGAACAATGGAGGTAATGCTCGTATATTGAACATGTATGTATGTATATATGTATCCAGACAGTGCTGTAAACAAGGAAGCAATGACAATGCGGACAGGCAATGCGGGATATGCAACGGCAAAGCTGAGGACCAGCTCAGCCTCCACTATCTGCAGATATCTAACCGCTGTACAAGAGCTATGAGACAGAGAGGGATGGAGGGAGGGAGCTGTGGTACAAAACGAGACGCTAAGAAGACAGCATAACAGTATGTGATGGATGGGGGACGGGGAGGGATGGGCGGGATGTATGGATGCGGAGATCTAGTATATCTAAAAATAGTGATACACGTACAGCATACTTACCTAATCTAAGTACTAATCTAGGTGCGTAGATAGTACCTTATCTCCAGCCGCCATCAGCTGCCAGCACCGAGTCGGTCCAGCTTCACGTCTACCTTTCTTGAAGAAATCATTGACTGATACCCAAACAGGAATTCAGCTAAATACGTAAAAAGGATATATTCTCAACGTGGAAGATTCTTATCGAACTAGCAAAATCTCGCCATCATAAAATACTACCCGGAAACGAATAGTCTTACTACCTATCTATCTCTACATCTGAGTATCGAGTTATAGATCATCGGGACAAGATTGGATCGAGTTTCCCTTCTAGGTAATCTATACCTCTCACTTGAGATCCACCTTCGGATACAGCAAGCAATACCGTACCATTCATATACCATATCGTGTTGTGCCGTGCTATTTCGTGCCCTGACTCGGGACTATCAACTTATATCGATCATTTTTCTTTTGGAGAGAGACGGAGAGAGAGCTTTATCCAAAGTTCCAAAGTATGGTTACTTCTGAGCGGGATGAGAGGGCCATGTTCAAGATCCTCAAGGCTGCAGTCAGCGATGGCGTTGGTGCCCGTGTGGGAACGCTGTCTCTGCCAAAACGTCGCCCGATTGATACTCCCAATTTCATAGGCCTCACAGCACGAGGCGCCATACCCCATCTGACACCGGACAACATCAGTCAACGGTCTGAGTTGGGAGGAGCGTATTTTGCTCTCGAGGACTGTAAGTCAATACACCCATCTGACCCCTCATCTCAGTGACCTAGGTATACTGCGACTGAGCTGAGCTGAGGTTGAGTTAAATTCAGTTGAGTTGAACAACGTCCTACAGTTAATCTAACCACCTAATCTCACAGTCATGGAGATAACTCGGAAAAAAACGTCGCCGCCGCTCCTTGAGATGAAGTCAGACGATATAGAGCCGCTGCATGCATTTACCGCCACGCCTTCACATATCGTTACCGTCCTAGGCGCAAGGCGACACCCAGCAATTAATTCGCCCGTGGGCAATGCAAAGGACTCCATATCCATCTTCACATCGGTGGGCTTCCAGAAGTTGACGAACGAGGCTTATTGTCGGTCCGTGGATGCAGTAAGGCCAGACGTAGTCATCCCGCTTGCAGACATGACATATTCCCAGGCCAGAAACTTCACCGAGGGAAAGCGGCGCACAAATGTTGCGAGCTCGAAGAGGCAGCTCCGTATGGTCGAGCGGACGGGGGATTGGCTGCCCGAGTTCTTCGAGGCATCTGAAGACGGCCAGGGCAAAACCACTCCGCCGATATTTGCTCCGCTCCTCCCAGTACCTTACTCGACCCAGTGGGAATATATCAATCAATTAGAACAGGATTTCGCCACAAAGCTATTGGGCCTCGCAGTCTACGACGCCGATATCCTCCCCGATCTCAGCAACCACAGCCCTCTCATGCCTCTACCCCGCCTCTCACTAGACTACATAGCAACGCCACAAGAGATCCTCCGCCAAGTCCATCTTGGCATCGACGTTTTCACCGTGCCTTTCCTCAACAGCATTTCCGACGCCGGTATAGCACTCTCATTCACCTTCCCCCCCTCATCAGAACTGTCCGGCGGCATTAAGCCCCTAGGCATAAACATGTGGTCTCCTGAACACGAGACGGCAGTAGCACCACTAATAGAAGGCTGCAAATGCTACGCCTGCACGAAGCACCACCGCGCATTCCTACACCACCTCCTCAACGCAAAGGAGATGCTCGGCTGGACGCTTCTGCAGGTCCACAACTACCAAGTCATCAGCGACTTCTTCGCAGGCATCCGCGCATCACTACGCGCAGAGCCGCCCACATTCGAGAAATACAGCGACGAGTTTAATAGGGTGTACGACTCGGAGCTCCCAGCGGGCACCGGCACGAGGCCGCGCGCGCGAGGATACCACTTCAAGAGCCAAGGCGGCGATGACAAGATCAACCCCCCGGCATGGGAGCACTACGCGGCCGAAAGCGACCCTGCGCTCGCTGGGGAGATGGCCGGGCTAGTAGTGACGGGGCCCGCGGCGGAGGGCAAAGAGACACCTCTCGTTCCTGACACCGACGCCGCGGAGCTCGATAAAAAAGGATTTGCTGAGATTTCAAACTAGAAAAACATCCCCTTAGACAAAGCAGCAGGATATATTAGCGGGTGTTCTGAATATTCTACCTAGAATCTAAGATGAGAACGTTACCCATTTCGGCTTCTGCAAGACGAGAATCGCATAGAAATCCATTGATTCGAATATAGAAGCAATGTTCAGCGTCTGCTACAGAAGTATGAGAGGTTCAGACGCTTGCATAACCCCTATATCTAAGCCTTAGAACTAGACGTCTATTAAATTACTAGCTACCGACCTCTCCTCATGTGCAAGAGCTTTGACTGCTAGTACTAATCATAGTTCAAAATGCTACGGATAAAGACATGTAAAACTTAAAAACTTTCAATTATCTTATCCGATCTAAAAAGCTAGCCAGCCAGAGCCTATAAATGTAAACCCAAGGAAACCCAATGGTATCCTCAAGACAGATTTTCCAAAACGCCTAGACACCAGAACACCAAATTACGTAATTGCCGCAGCGCCTAATGCCCAGTCTACCTAAAGTCTACCCTGTACCATCGACCATGGAATGAAGCGTCTATGTGGATGTATGTGCGTGTGTGTAGGGAAATGTGTGGGTCTAGGTATTCGATGAACCCAAAAAGCTTTGGCTCTTAGACTGAAATCTAGATAGTATAGATAAAGTGGAAGGGGAAAGAGGTAAAAGATTTAAGTAGGGGAGTAGATGTAGTGGCGGGGGAGGTAAATTATCATTATGATGAATGGATTGATAGGTCGCCATGGTGGTGGATAACAGGAAAGGGAGAAGTACTTCGCTTCCGCGCCATCTCCCTTAGTGGTGAAAAGTGCAGTAAAGCCCTCGGCGACGATTTCGTGGACCTATGTAGAAGCACCCGAGCTTTTGAGACGGCGCATAGGATCATCGCCGCCAATCGCATCGCTTAAACACGACTGGTATTCGTCTTCTCAGGCAGCACAGCACCTTTCGTCTCGTCATCACCAGCATAGGCATACTTACTATGCCTACGAATGCGCTCGCCATACTTCCAAAACAAAAACGGGATGGCACAGCACAAGAGACTAATCCCAGCCAGCAGGGTGCTTGCCCACTGGTAGCCCAGCCGATGGTACATCTGCGTGGTAAACAACACGACGCTCGCACCCCAGAGCGACCGGATAAACGTCTTCGCGGCAAGGGCGGAAGCGGCGCGGTCCTGGTACGTGTCGACGAGGTAGTTGTTCGCGCTGTTGTAGATGAAGATGAAGCCGAATCCGACGGGGAAGCCGGCGAGGGTCGGCCCGACCCAGATGAGACGCGGGAATGACGTCCATGCGAATACGATCATGCCGATGGGGATGAACCAGCATGCGAACATCATGGGAATGAGTCGGAGCTCGGCGGGAGGCAGCTGGCCGGCGTACGGCTGGATGATCTTCACGTAATGCTTGTTGACGAAGGGGGCGCACATGGAGGAGGCGACCACACCGACAGCAAGGGGGATACTATTAATCATACGGGTCAGCACAACGAACATTGCCGAAAGGGATTGAGCGGAAGGCGGTGCTTTGCGGGGGAGATTGACGACTATAAGATAAAACAAGAGGCTTACAAAGTGAGACCGGCAGAGCTAGATGAGAAGCCCTTGCCCTCCTGAAAGACAATGGGATAGGCAATGAAGAACATGTACAATAGACCGTAGAGCACGGACATGTACAGAGAGATGAGGAAGACGATCAGTTCGCCGAAGAGGAGCTTGAGAGGCATGATCAAGAAAATCCGCATACGCTCGCCGAGCGGACGCATGTCGAGATCTTGCTCCGTAACCCAATCCTGTTCGCCCGTCTCCTTGCGCATCTTGGCTGCGCGCTTGGCGAGAATGGTCGGAGCGTAGGTCTCGGGGACAGTGAATGTGATGACGGCCCAGATGATGCCGGATAGAATAAGTGTGAGCCAATATAGCCATCTCCAGCCGAGGGCATCTGAGAGAAAACCACCAGCAAGGGGTCCAACTGTAATACCGAAGTTGTTAGTTTCGAGTTGCAACGAAGATTCAACAGGTAAACAGAGCGGATGAAGCAGGGACTTACTTGCGGGGCCAATGAAAGGAGCAGCTGAGAAGGCAGCCATGGGGATACCGCGCTCCTCAGCTCTCCAGAGATCAGCGAGGGTACCGCCGATGATGGTAATGGGCGCAGAAAATGCAATACCATCTATGGCACGCCCAACCAAAAGTGTCGCTAGATTCTTGGCAAGAGCACAGGGAATAACAAACGCGACAGCAATAAATAGTGTTGACACGCTAGAAGTCTTATATTAGCAACTTACGAGTTTGGGAGGTGGTTTGTGAAGAGACTTACTATATGACCTTGCGTCCGTATACTTCAGACAGGGGAGCGAAGACCAAAGGTCCTTTTTCACATCCTAGTTAGCAAATATTGCGAAGGCCGAGGGAAATCTTTGAAAATAGGGGTCACTTACCAAGACCGAATCCTACGACGAAAAGAGTGATGCTCAGAAGGGCAACCTCCTCGCTGGTATGGAACTCATCGGCCACACCCACGATGTCAGGGGTAATGACGGATGAAGCGAAGGCGACGACGAAGCAGGTGGCGGCTACGACCATGGTGATATACCATTTGTATGCTTTGCTCCAGTTCTTGGGGTTTTCCGGATCGTTAGGTTGAAAGGTGACGAGACGGTACCGGTGCTGGCCATCAGGCTCGAGCGGACCTGGTATCTGACCGTCCCGTGTCTCGACAATGTACTCGTCAAGGTTGGCCGCATTTGTTAACGTCCGGTTAGGCAAGTTAATATCGTAACTCATGGTCGGTTCTAGACGTGCTTCTAGTGTACTTGTCCGTGATAAGGACGAATCATCGGGCTTCGTGCCGTTAGGCTCTGTACTTGAAGCCATGGTTGAAGGGTCACTGTGGACTACCATGGGGATAGGGAGTGACGGAAGGAAAGAAAGCCAAGATCTAATCTAGGACTGATGATACTAGGAAACGCAAACACGGATGAAGCCAGGGACAGGTGCATCTCTTATATAGAACCAGAATGGTGGCAAGGCATTGGGTGTTATTTGTATTGCATTTTGCATTTGGATATCTCGTTCTCGTGCTCGCCATGCGAAGAGGGCGAGCATAACACCTCATTGGCCAAGACCGAGAGACACCTTTTTGGTGGGATTAGTTCCCGATAGCGGGGGGGCCACATGTTTCTCGGGCAGACAGGCCAGGACAGACTACGAACTCCATTCTGACAGCGGCATGGTGAAACCAATTTACACCACGGTACCTTGCAGCTTCGGAGCCAGTTTCGTGAGTTGTTAGGGCGAGATGGCGAGATACCTGTTGCAAGTAAATGTCTGTCGTTAGGGACATGACATAATGGACGCTAGTAGATGCACTAACCCGAAGGACTCGGTGGACCCAGCGATAACATTTCCCGTACCTCAAGTACCTACTCATAACAAGAAGTATCACGACTGCTAGAAAGTCTATATGAGATGGTTTCAGGGAATATGGGCGGGAAATAGTATTGCTGCTTCATAAGAGCATTCATGTTTCTTCGACATGATGCCTCATGTTCACCTAGGTGTCCAGGTTTCTCGGTATCTACACTTTGCGGCTTCGGGCCTAGACTATGCCTAGACCTTGAGCCCCACCGGACCTTCTCGAGGAATTTTGCGCTCGCGAAAAACACCAAAACGCGAGGGGCGAATGCGTCTTGGTGCCCAACGTTTATTCGGTGCTTGGCGATCGATCGTCGTTTCTCTAAGTAAACCGAATTTTGAGATAGGTCTGTTCATCGATATCGATAACATGGATGTATTTCTTTCTTGAATGGGAATCACTTCGTACTCGACTGATGTTGAATCATAACGCATTGGAGTTCTTGTCGATGTGAAGAGTTCAGTATTGTAGATGTACGGAGGTCGAGGTCAAAATTGACTGGCACGCTTGACAACAGCTTACAGTGCAAGTAAGTAAAGTTGAATACGGTACGACGGCCTGGCATATAACAGGTCGGGCCGCAAACGGTCTGCAAAATAAAGGCAGGGCATAGCAGTCTACTAATTACTCTATACGCTTAGGGTAGATCTACTACTAGCCGTAGTATAGCGAGGGGGACCCCAAGCGTTGGCGCCCTGTTAACGCTAAGTCGGGCCGTTAGCAGTCTGGCAACCCTTATCGATTTGCACTGTGAGCTGTTGTTAAGCGTGCCAGTCAATTTTGACCTCGACCTCCGTAGGGTGAGTAGGGGTAGACGGGAGAGCGAGAGCAGGCCCCTTCCCGCTCTCGAAGTGACGAGGCTCTTCGGTAACTCGATGTCATCAAAATTCGCCCCTGTTGCTGCGCGGACCCACTGATAGCCAGACCTGCATGCCCCACGCGAGGTAACCCAAGCCTTGCAGCTGGTACCTGTCAACGTAGCAGTAGGTACGGTAACTTTTACCATTACGCTGGGTTCGGTGGTGGAGGGCGAGAATATCAATAATATAGGCATTATAGACTTTGGACTGAAGTGAATTACTGGAACGAAATTTACCTATCAACGTTTTCCAAGTTAAATAACTAGTTTACGACAGAGTGTGTGTATAATGAGTAGTACAGCATACTCATGCTCCCATTAAGAGTACAGCAGAGCGCACAGCTTGACGGTAACCTCGACGGGTTAGTGCGCGGCAATGATGTGGATCCATGAGGAATCCACAATCATCAAAGTACGCATACCTAGCAATTTACCCATTTAGAAAATCTTCAACGAAAGCATTTTTTTAACGCGTACGTAGACAAAACCTGCTCTTCAAAAATGATCATTCCCTTTTAGTATGCATTACCCTTTCCGATAGATGTTGCTGCAATACCTCCCGAGACGAACTATACCATTGGTATCGTGGTCGAAGCCCTCTTGCGTAGAGCGAATAATAAAAGGTTCTATCGAAGTACTTAAAGAGGGACTAGCCTTATCTTATTTAATAGGCGCCTACTCCGTACAGGCAGTGCGACATTGTGAAACGTATATATAGCTGGCAGGCTCCGCCCACCCGAACTACGGAACCAATTGCCGGTCACACCCGATAAACAACGGAGACCTAGTCCCAATTCTCATCATCGCGTGAAAGGGAATCGCGACAGAATCCACAACGTTACTATTAGCACAGGTTCTGCATAGGTATTCCAGAGACAACTATCTCCATGCGCAGATCAAGAATGACGATGATTCGAAACATCTAACCCACGCGACCATGGTCCACCCATCAAGTCTCAGTCTTAGAGCGAGCTTTCTAATCTTTAGAGATATATAAATTGTAGACTTTAACAACCGTTTTGGGGACTCCGCGCGTGAAGCTCAGATACCCCATGTAAGAAAGAGATGCTGTGTACCGCTTAGTTAGTAAGTTTAGAGAGAGTTGAGTTGGCACCTCCATTCCTACCTAAGCAAATTACATCGAAGATCCCTTCACGGCACCCAAGTGATTACCCCGCTGCCATACAGATAATTATCCCCTTACTGAAACCAGCACTCTCTCCAGTGTATGTAACAACCTAGCGTATTACCTATTGCCAAGATATAATACCTACTTATCGTAGCCCATGTTGGCATTGCCGACTAATAGTGCGAGATTTCAACACGAAACAAGAACCATGCCGAGCAAATATGAGATCCCAGTTGGTTCTTCATCGTTTCCAGATACCAAAAATACGGAATGATAATCTATGGATGCCGGGTTTTCTCATGGATGGAAGAGCGTACTGGTATATAATTATCGTAGTACATCGCCCGCCCACCCTATCACTGCTATTATTTTGAGCCCATCTCAACCTATTATGTCCTGTGATACATTCTAAGCCATTATATCCTCACCCCCTAATGCGATACAACCGCGGAGTGATTTTGCGTACACCTGCTAGGGAGCCCAATGCAAGCCTCCGAGATTAGAGGCTTTAGTGTCTGAAATTAAAGTCTATCATACAACATAAATCGGAGTATTTCACGTAATCCTCGCACCACGAATCCTGAACAGATCAGTGGCTGGGGTCGCTGCTGTAACATCAATTATAGAATGAAGCTAAAAGGAGCGAGGTTTCGACCTATTGAAGGACCTCGCGGAAGCCCTTGCAGATAAATCGCTAGCTTTAACTAGAATCCTCTAGAGGGGGGATGGGCACAAACTGCTAGTTCAGACATGGGTATTTGATGTGACCTGAGCATAATGGCTGAACTGCAGTAGCCATTCGGTGCATAGAAGCTTTGGGGAAGTTCTGCCTATAGAACACGCCACACTGTACTGCATTATTAAGTCTTCTTGCCGCTTTCCTCGCTTTCGTTTCTCCTCGTGTCCATCCATCAGCTTATATGTGCTCTAGTGGAGAGTCATTACGGGTCCAATACTTTGGAGAATATGGAGTGTCACTTACCTAAGAGTAGACCTGCTAGCTTTTATCTTCTCCAACCTCTAGTCCAGGACTATCGAATACATTGTATATTTTCATGATGCGTAAATATACTTAACATAAGCTCAAATATGATGCCATTAATGATAGATACTCAATCTACAAAGGGATACTTCCTTATAGCAACCCACCACATAAGGAAAGACGACGGCATTCTTCATAGAACCAAGTATAACAACTTTTTAATAGTAAAATAATTTCGGAGCTTAATAGAATTTGTGAAGCTTCGTAAAACTCTCTCTTGTGCTTCTAGGTTAAAATGTTTATAGGTCTAGACTACTGTGCTAAGTAAATCGGTGCGTTGGCAAAACACTTCATACCGAGTATTCAATATCGTGATGGAGGTTCAACATTGGTTCCCCACACAAAACCTTATCTCGGCTTTTTTCTGGTATTCAATTAACGCTGGGCCAAATGTGACGCCAAAAGTAGATAATACTGTAAATGCAACCATCATTTTCAGTTACCCTGCTGCTATACGGTTAGTACTGATAGTGACGGTGATATTGACTTATTGTTGTTGCACAAGGGGAAGAGTTCTATTTGCCTAGGCAATACTAGGCCTACTAGGGTGAAATAAAGCAACATGGACAACTTCGCTGAAGAAGCTCTTGATCACCAAGCGAAGACCGAAGCGGCCAAGCGGCCGATACTACCATCCAGTGCCACTACATCTGTAGGTGACACTATTTCCGATACTTCTAAACTCTCATCAAGCTCTAGATCTTCCAGCCAAAATCCTGCCGCTCTATCTCAAAGCTTTATATGCGAGGCAGAGGAAGATAAAAAAGATATTGCCTTGGAATTGGCTGCAACTTTCTATCAAGATGCCGATGGCCTTGTCAGCCAACACTGGTGAAAAAGAGGGGAAGCTTTTAACGCTCTAACATCCTACTATCGTTTTGCTCAAACCTACTATTATATTAGCAAAGCACTTATTTCCTGTATTTAAGTGAGCCTGTTTCTCTCAATAAGAGTTCTGTTAAGTTGAGATAAACTCCCATGGCCTTTGAGTAGTTAATAACCTAAACCTATTCAGGTAGTGAGCTACTCCCTAAACGACCCACCAGAGCTAACCTAATAAGGGAAGGTATAGAGCCCCATACCTCGGATAACCAATCACAACACATATTGATTAACCTGATAACCTGCGGTCAGAAAATAATTTCGATGCTTTAGCTCAACTCCACGACTCAACTCCACGACGCAACACCGCCAACAACACTCTATATCCCGGACTCGCCAGCCGCCAGCTACTCAATTCCCCCTCGCGATAATCTCCGTTCACCCCTTTGCAAAGATACAACCGCCAACAACCGCCAAAATGCATCTAATGTACACCCCCGACGAGAGTGGAAAGTGAGTGATCCCGCAACCTCCATCAATCCAGCAGCCTCGAACCGCAAGACCAAGCCTACCGAATGAGAAAGCAGGAACCATCGAACGGCGAAGAAGGAGAAAAAAAAATGACGAGGAAGAGGAAGGGAAGAGAAATTGGCTGACTTCCTACCTACAGGCGTATCTACACCCTCAAGAAAGTCCTCAGCGGCACCGTCACCAAGTCGGCACACCCGGCGCGCTTCTCGCCCGACGACAAGTGGTCGCGCCAGCGCGTGACGTTGAAGAAGCGCTTCGGATTGCTGTTGACACAACAAAGTACGTCTCCTGCTTTGATTTCGTGCTTTGCTGTCTCATTTATCCTTACTACGATACCGATACGTCGGCCTCACAAGCACATTTTTATCGAGACCACACTTGCTAACGAGGTGTCTTCCCACAGAGAACAAAGTCGCCGAGACCTCGTGATCCACCAATTCTAGAGAGATAGAGGGAAATGAAGACAAATAATCGATATCGAGGATGACGGCGCCGACACGAGGCGGGTGCATTTCTCATACAGTCAGACTACGGTCAGGCAGGCAGACAGGCGTTTCGGCGTGCGGGAGAAAAAACCAACTCTTGTGGGATATATACCGTCTTGGAAATGTTCTTATATCGGACATAAGACCTGTTTCGGCGGTAATGCTTAATTTTCGACATGACTTATACACACAAGCGTAGTAGGCACATAAAGGGCTGCGGATCGAGCGAGGTTTATAGCGCCGTGTCGTAGGAGCAGTCAAATAAAGAACAATTTCATAAAAACAAAAGTACTTGGTATCGCTCTAATTTATTTGATTTGATTTTACTTCGTTTACGTCATCTACCCCCTAGAACTTCTTCCTCGAATTGACATTTCTTCCTGCGCCAATACGTATCTTCCCTGGCGTAGCCTGCCTATTCCCACTGAGTATACTGGGCAAATAATCCTCGTCCATAAGGTCCCTCTGCTTCGCCTTGCGTTGTTCCGTGGCCTTCCTCTCGTACTCCTTCTGGTCTTCGGCGAAGATGAGCTCGCGGCCCCAGCCGTTCTTCCCGCCTCCTGGGCCCCGCGCCTTTCCGTTCGCGGATCCGTGCACGGGCTTTGGCACGCTGTATACGTTGCCCCGGTTGTTCCATTGGAAGTTCTTCTTCAGGTAGATGTTGAAGTTGCCCGCCTGGTCCGTCGAGCAGCTCACGCGCGTTAACGTTGGCTGGCCGCAGGTAGGGCAAAATTGCTTTGACATGTCGCGAGTTACTTTGAAGCAGCCGTGGCATCGCAACACCCATGTTTTCACCCGTGTGATCCTCGCTAGACCAGGAGATACGAGGTTGAGGTTGATCCGGAGTAGGACGTTTTGCATAGCGTAATCTGATGTTAGCAGTGCTACTTTGAGCACCCGCTGGACGGGCTGTTCGGGGGGCGCTTGTTGGTCTTTAGCTTGATGTTTATTCAGGTTGGAGGGGGTGATCCAGCCCTCTTCGTCGTCTTCCTCCTCTTGGGGCTTGGCGTCTTCTATTGGTGCATTCTCCGTCTCTACGTCTGCCGCGCTGGCTTCAGGTTGCTCAAGGCTTAGGGAATCGAGTGTTTGAGTGATGAGTTCCTGTTCCATGGGGACCTGTGCCTGGTCTGTTGATGTGTTTGCGGCCTCGGCCGGCTCTGACGATTCCACCTCTTCTATTATACCTTCTGTATTTTCTAATACTTCCGCATTTTGCGCTTCTTCGGGGTTGCTTGGTGCTTCTGCTTCTGATTTCTCCTTCTCCAGTTGCGCGGGAGACTTTCCGTTTACCCCCTTCTGGCCAGGCGTCTTGCGTAATCTCCAGTCACCACCATTCATCTCACACTCAAGTTCATAGGCGAGAGCCATGAGGTGAATATCAGGCCTACTAAGGACTTCGAGGTCACCAGTACGGCGGGCAAAGTCGGTAATAAATTTGATGCTTGCGGGGCGAGGGGATCGCAGTTTGAGGAAAGGGAGAAGTGTGGTCTCGACGCGCGATCGCGTGGCGGCATCGCGGATCTCGGATACGACAGATGGTAGAGTGTATAGTTCGTGTGCCTGGGCGAGTAAAGTGCTCACGGGCGGGTCGTTCTTAATGAGGGGTCCCGCATCGAGAATCAAGGCGTGTATGGGCTTAAATGGTGTTGCCGTCTCGGTGGTTGTGAGTTCTGTAGGGGTTTCGGTGGTTTCAGTGGTTTCAGGCTCAGGCGCAGTTGGCGCATTCTGAGCATCTTCTACGGTTGCCATCTTGTTGTCGAGATATCAAGGGTGCTCAGTTGTGTTGGTAAGGGCGGACTGCACCGGCAATTGATCTTGAGAGTGGTAGGACCTATCTACAGTATCGTACTGTACAGTAGAGATGGATTGAATGGTGGGGTCATTTCTTTCTGAATTTCGGATTTGGTGGGGTTTACTGGATGCTGGAAATTTTGGCGGAGAGTCAGGGCAGAATTGACAAAGCGCCTAGCAAGCTAAATATGGATTAGTTTGAAAACCCCGAGATCGCCCCGGTTTTACCCTCCCGCCCATCTTATCTCCGACTACTACTAGCTCTTCCTTCTGTAAATCTTCATTTCACGACATCTAAACTATTGACTTGTGAGGGCCCAATTAGAACCTTCTACTTATAGATACAGATAATGAGATTAGAGATGGTAACGCTTCGAATTACGAATTAGTTCGGGTGACGTATTATTTATACCTAGCGAGGGCGATGCCTTACAGACCATCATCCTCAGCTGGGCTTGCGCCGAGCAAATCAACATGTTGGCGCCGTCCTATGCAAGTAAGATCTACATCTACGTAGAGCAGCCCCACGGCCTAGCATCGTCGGCTAGCTAATGACCCAGGTTAGTGTGATACCTAATCGTCAGTAGTAGGTTGCATTATTGAGCTGAAACTCAGCTGTTTATACCCTCACCTGTGAGTACAAATAGTACCTGGCAGAAAAGAAAATACGGATCTAGTGTATACATCGGCTAGCTAGCGTATAAATAATCGGGGACAGCAGCACACTCAACCGGTGTGGATAGTTTCTTCAGCTGGAGGCCATGGGTAATATGGCTCTGGAATTGAGACACTTGCCTCGGTTGAAATAACGGGTCTCACAATGTATATATATGTCTATATAAACCACTTGACTATTAGTTTGAAACATGAGATTCCTGTCATAATCCCGCCATCCCCTAAAGTCTCTCACCACTTCTACCTTCCATGTTGTCCGTTAGGATCCTCGTGGCAACTCTAACTATGAGCTCGCTGGTGTTCGGTCTCCTTGGTCTTCTCGAGGATCCAGCGACCGCATGCCGGAACCTCACATCTTCTCTTGGGATCGAGAGGACGGCTGTAAGCCCACTGGATCTACGCTATATC
Organism: Nemania sp. FL0031; assembly: GCA_022432375.1. NCBI lineage: Eukaryota > Fungi > Ascomycota > Sordariomycetes > Xylariales > Xylariaceae > Nemania > Nemania sp. FL0031. Next base: position 1,025,110 of record JAJKKK010000007.1, on the reverse strand, counting down.
AACAGCCGTCATAGTTACTGGAATACAAAATTGGATGCCCACGCCCCAGCTTGCATTGTATATCCCGAAGATGCTGAGGATGTTTCTCTGGCGTTGAAGGTAATTAAAGCAACGGGCTCACGCTTCGCGATCAAGGCCGCTGGCCATAACACCAATGACCTATTTTCATCTGTTGAGGATGGTGTCCTCATAGACTTGACTCATATGACAGGCAAGTCTTATGACGAGTCTACGACACTCGCGACTTATGAGCCTGGAAGTAGCTGGGGCGACTTATATCAATATTATCTGCAATACGGGCGAACTGTTGTTGGCGGGCGCGTATATGACGTCGGAACAGGTCTAGCCCTCGGAGGTGGCATGAGTTACCTATCACCGCAGTATGGCATGGCATGCGATGGATTCAGGGAACTCGAAATTGTCCTGCCTAGTGGAGAAATTGTCACGGCTTCTAGCACGGAGAACTCAGACCTGTTCTTCGGTCTTCGCGGTGGCGGCGGTAATGCGTACGGGGTGGTAACAAAGTATACCGTCCAAAGCCGGCCGATCGGAACTCTGTACGCTGGGAACTTGCTATATGTCTTGGATCACCATGAGCAGATCCTAAACGCGACCCGGGACTTTATTCTTTACAACACAGACCCGAAGGCCGCCATATTAATGAACTTCAACATCCTAACAACGCCGGATCTCGACCTTGGACTCGACCAGGCCTGCCTTATGTTCCTCGTGTACGACGGTGAAGATCCGGGGGACGCATACGCGAATTTCACCGCAATCCCCCATCTCCTGAACACTCTAGGCCCAAAGACGTATCCCGAGGTCGCCAACCTCGTAATCCCAAAACTCGCAGTCCTAAGCCGCGCCGACAACATATTCCGGATCGGAGTACATCGGGCTAACGACTCTAGCTACCGAACCGCCTTCGACCGATTCTACCAATGGGCGCAGGACAATAAGGGTGACTACACGTTCATCCACATGGACTACAACCCCGTCCCGAAGAGCCTGACGGACGCGAGTAGGGCGCAGGGCGGAAACGCCATGGAGATGCCAGACGGCCCGTGGTTCTGGGCCGAGTACACGCTCACCACGCCGCCACTGATCAGTGCCAAGAAGTACGATGAGATACAGGCGAGTTTCAAGGCCATGGTGGACGGCACGCCGAATGCGGAAGGCTTGCCGTATTTCTTGAATGAGGCGCACGCGGACCAGGAACCGCTGAAGACATTCGTGAGCTATGAGCGGCTGCAGCGGATAAAGCGGAAATATGACCCCGATGACTTCTTTGCTAGTAAAACTGGAGGTTGGTCCTTTGAATAGCCAGTGAAGTTTAAACAGTACTGGATTTCGAGATATAGATCTTTCTGCGCTGCGCTATTAGGTAGTTACTGATGTACCCTCTTATCTATATTCCTGATACTGTTGTATTCTGCTAGGTTGGGGCTGTTGCAGATAGGCGCTGCACGTTACGAATTCCAAGGAGGAGGGAGCGCGGTAGATAAAAATCTCAATGTAAATTCACCTCGACAGAGACGAAAAATACAGGATTTCGTGGCCTCATCTCCTAGATTAAGTGCTTGCAGTAAAACTGTGGCTTACGAAGCCACTCACTCGTGCAGCCATACCAAAAGTTATGAAAAGAGTCTTTCCTTTTAACCCACCTTCTTTGCCGCCTCTCAATTACCCCTATTCAGCTTCCATTTCTGCCTCATACAGTGTATCTACCTAAATACATTCTACGTAGTCTCCTTACCCCTTAGCACATGCAGCGGCAATCTCATCGTAACTAGCCTCCTTAGTGCCATAACCTCTTAGGTACGGACGGCCATATATATATGTAGGACCTGAATACTTGTCGACGTACGGGGAGCCTACTACTTCCCATGGCTGGGCGCCTATCTACAAATAGCCTCATTTGTTCTGTAGCTCGGGGGCAGAGGCATGTGGTTGTAGATAGTTAGGGTCGTGACACTTAGGTGCTATTCCACCAATTTTAAGAATCACATGCTAATGAGTCTTATTTTACTTCAGCTAGGTAATCTTATACGTGGAGAACGAGCGAGTTCACCGATCATCGGGAAATGCTTTCAGCTCTACTGTCATCACACGGGCCTATACATACTTAAAGTAGCAAACAGCGTATCGGTACCCCAAGTAGGTCATCGGGTCTAGGCCTCGCAAGCCCATTCGGCCCGTATAATACTTCTATAGCTAAAGCCAAGGGTGGTCTATCGAAATGCCTTTCTCTATAAATAGTATTGCCTTCCAAGTATAACGATAGTCACTCAATTAGCAATTGTTGATCTTGACCAAACTATCCCACCTAGTCGTTATACGGCCCTTTGTAGGAAACTTTCATGTATTTCCCCTCTCACCGTAAGTATTAGTGAACTGCTTTCAGCGCTATCAACGACGTTTAGTTATGAGAGCCAATTGCCCTATTTCTGTTTCCGTTGGATATCATCCACGCCCCATATCAATTGCAGTATGATGGTAGACTGGATAGCAGATCCCACAAACAACACAAGCTGGCTCGCATCGGGGCCCCGACGAAAATATCCAATAGCTAAGAACGGGGCGATGACCCCGAGGCTAGCTAGTAGCCGGCTCCAGCGGTTGTATGAGCTCTTCAAGTTCTTGTGGCGGAGAGCTGGGAGGATAGTCACGTATAGGCTCAGCAATTGCATTAAGGCGCCCTGTGCCGTGTTGTAGAACTCAGGGCTACTCCAACCAAGCTCTTTCGGAGCCCCGATTGCAACACTATAGCCGTATGCTGATAGTATTGCTGAGGCGATCGTGAAAAGTGCTGTGAATGTGATCAGTGTGCCATTGCTCTATAAATCGAAGTCATTAGCGATGATCATGGGTTTGGGGGTTGATGGAACTTACAATAAAGCCTTGGAATAATTTGCTGATAACTCTTCGACTTGAGCTAGTTTTTTGTATCTCTTGTTTGGAAGCAGGGGGCCGCGTATTATTTGATTGCTGTACGGCTTCTGTCGCATCGGTTTCTGCTACCGGCCGTCGTTGCCGTAAAGTTGGTTTCACGCCTAATTCCAATGATGAGAATGAAAGTGTACAGGTCAAGTAATGAATCTGAATGTACCCCTTTTCTTATAATAAACTTCAAGCGCCACCTCGGCGCTATTTAAGAAACCGTTGAGCAAAGTCCTTCGTTTATCGATGCCTTGCAGGCGCTTTACTGGCGCATTAGGAACATTTCCATATTCAGCGATGAGAAGTGGCCCGTAATGGTCTAACCGTATTGCCGGCGCGGTTAATCTTTCGATGAGGAAATTGAGCTCGGAATTGCTCATGCGCTCTCCATGCTGGTCTAAATTCCATTCTCGGAGGATGAACTCAAAGTACCTTTGCCAGTACCGAATATCATCAAAATTCTCAAAGTGAGCTTCTGGATCAGAGTATTCGAAGGCGATAGGCTCGTCCCCCTTTTCAAGTCCAAGTATATTGTACTTGATGTAGTCGGAGCCGAGAACTTGCTCGTCTACATCTTCAACGGCACTGCTGACTTCACGAACGAAGTCACGTAAAGCCTGAGTATGTCGTACTACAGCCATTCAAATTAAGAGCCAGTAATTAATAATGAATGACTAAGAAATTCCTAGGCATAGTTTCTGATTCGTGATTTATAGTTACACAGGCTGCATAGGCATTTAAAGTCTCGAAGTGAGGACGCGATCTACGGGTGACGTCATAGCGTCGCGGCAAAAGATCCTTGGGGGCTGAGGTAGTACGCAATCGGCTGATCAGCACTGCCATTCGAGAAGCTAGGGCTTACATACATATTATTCTACTCCTTCATTTCTTAGGGTACTTGTTGATCGAGTTTACCTGGAACGGATTAGACGATTTGCGGTTATTGTGGACTTAACACACGACAGCTTTGATGTCAGTGACGAAGTTTCGCCTTCATATCAGGTAGGAATATGCTGTCAGGAGAATCATCTAGGCAACGCCTCAAAGTAACGCTGTTTGCCAAGAGAATAATAGAGCTAGATGTAAGATAGCTAAGCCACATAACTGTGGCTGTGCTGAATATGTCGGGTTACCTACCTACTTGTAGATAAAGCTTCTGGACTTATCGTGGTATGAGCATATGATTATTAGGTAAAAGGGCTTTCTTCCTATCTAGGAAAGAAGCTGTTATGTTGGCTCATTGAATGCGATATGTACCACTTTTCATTTAAACGACTAACCCCTACAAATTGCTTCTGGGTATAATTATTGTATCTTGAGGAATCCGGTCCGAATATGATTGGGCCGGGTATCCTTTTTTTGATGAACTCTGTATGGTATGCTGAATATGCTGGATCTTTTAAGCCACCACAAATAATATTGTACTGGCAGAACGCCCATGTGGCTAGTGTTAGCGCTCCTAACTTCTCCTAATTGGTTACCTCATACCGTGATGTGATTAATAGTACCCTAGGTAAGTACTACGCAAGCAGTTTCATGTATACCTACAGCTACGCAAGAAAAATTGCATCCAAACCACACCATTCTAGGAGATCCTACATTCCCATTCCATATAAAGCAGAGAAGGAGTAGCTCTGACCGAAGAATAATGTGAAGGGACTGCAATTTTGTCAGTTTCCACTTCGAAATCTACTATCTAAGAGCCATATATGATTACAAGAACATAGGTTTCTTAGGGAATAGTTGAGATGACTTACAACAACCAGGATGGCCTTGAGTGGCAACAAGGATTCCTCGATGTTTTTCCGCGCTGGACACGAGAACCTGCCCTTCACGATATCGAGAACGTGTGTCGAGAGCAACTGAAGATCTTGCCCGAGGACCCTTGTCGTGTCTCATTCTATGCGTCTGGTGCATTCAACAAGCTTTACCGAGTCGACTACGACGACCGGTCCGTAATAATGAGAGTGACGCTCCCAGTTTATCCTCATTACAAGACGCACGGCGAAGTAGCTACCTTGGATTGGTTGCGGCATAACACCACAGTTCCGGTTCCCGAGGTCCTCGCATTCGACGACAGCAATCAAAACGAAATTGGCTTCGAATGGATCCTGATGGAGTTCATGCCTGGCACCACACTCCACCAGAGATGGCGAACTATGATGATGGAGCAGAAGGTGGCGATCACGCAGCGTATTGCTGAATTCCAAATGGAGATATTCCGCTACGGCGATCTTAGCGCCGCGCTGAAGAATATAGGAACGCTTCACATGGGAAATAGAATTACATTCGGCAAGATGTCAACGATAAAAGCTGGGCCTGATCAACTAGTTTCGTATGAATTCTTCCGGGACAGGCGCGTCAACTACGATGTTCCGCGGGGCCCGTTTCGTTCCAGCTCCGCCTGGCTCGAATCCCACCTGAATATAATCATACTCGAGCAAACAGAAATCTTCGAGGAATCAAAGGATGACGACGATAAAGGAGAGGCCGAGGCAGTTATAGCCGTAGCTCGAAGGTTGCTCTCCCTCGTCCCTACAGTATTCCCTCAAGCCGCCGAAGACGTTTCAGAGCCGGCTTTCCTTTTTCATGATGATTTTGGCCACGGCTCTCTGTAAAAACCCAAGTACTCATTGAAACTGAGGCGCTGCTCCGAGATAAATGCACCGGCTTGATCTAGCGCTAGGGGCAGGAATCCCAATGCCTCCACTACGCGCTTCGCAGTGTCCTTGTCATTTGTCACCGGTATACCAGAACACCTATGCAATAATTCGATAGCGTCGCCACTATCCATGGTATCGATATCGATTCGGACACCCAGTCTTCCAGCCTGCATGCAGCGGCTTGTGATCAGAATGCTGCCCCAGGGGACATTGGGGAAAAATTCGGCGATATTGAAATCAAGGTTGTCCATGTTGTCAAAAATGAGTAGCCATCTCGGTAAATGATCGCAACCAAGCCATCGCAGCAATGCCAGTGCCATTGCCTCCGCAGACTCGGATGCCCCGGCCTCAGGATAGAGCCCCAAGGACTTGGCAATCTCAGTGAAGGATTTCAATACCTCATCACGATTTATTGCGTATATCCAGAGCACGGTAGAGTAGTGTCCACTGGCGTATGAGTCGTACGCAAAGGCTGTTGCAATTTGAGTCTTTCCAACCCCACCCAGACCCGTGAGAACAAGCCGCTTCTGTTCCGAACGATCATCTGGGTCAAAGAAGTCCTCGATTCTTTCCATAATTTTCGCCCGGTTTATGAATAGAGAACGGTTGTCGCTCACTGGAACCAAGAATGACCGGCTGGGACCTTGCCCGCCGATCAATGTGCTGTCAGTGGATTCTATGCAATAATCAGCCCTGCTATTTTATAGGATTATCGCTACCGTTGGAATTCTAGGGTGTAGCTGGGTCTCCTGGCTGCTCTTACCTGATGAGTGCGTTGTCTCTTGGGTGGCCATGCTCCAGGAGCGCGTACTTGAGGTTGGGGCCGGGAATGGATGCGATTGAATGCCTGCGAAGTCGCTGTCGTCGTCGTCGTCGTCTCCAGGCGCAGAAGGTACCGACTTTAAGATGGTGTTCTGCTGCACATTAGCGAAACTCTCCTATTCGCAAGGGTAATTTTACCTTGGGTTGCACGGTTGATTCTTGTAGTGCTATCATCTCTCCTAGCCTGTTGTCCCGCCCAGACAGAGCAAGATCTACAACCCTAGCCGTGGAAGAGCCCCCAACTTGCCAGTCGCCGTGCCTAAGTCTTTCTCTCTTTATGAGACCCTGGAGCTGGGACGAGGTGTCCTTCAAACTCTGTTTGATGTTTGGTATTTCACGGAAGGCGTCCTGAGCACTGAGGGATAGATCCGAAATGCTTTGATCTACGGTACCCAGCAGCTTGATGTTAGCTAAGGCTATACAAAGAAGTAGTGCACCCTTTCGTTCTTCGATTTGATGGAGAAGTTTGAGGATTTGGGCCTCTTTCGCAATCCTACACAGGACTTTTAAGCACCGTTGCGCTTTATTGGTCCCCTGGGTATGGGAGAGAGAATCGAGGATTTCACGTAAAGACTTAGCATCTTCTATGGTGCTGGATAGGATAGTCTTGATGGGCACTGTATCGACTTGTGCGATTGATTGGATGTCCTCCGCGATCTTGACAAGTTGCTCCATGCTGTTCAGTCGTTTTGATAGGATATTCGGATAGTCCCGAATTTGCTGGCATGTATGCGAGATTCGGCACACCACACGGAGACCTAATTCCGCAAGCTGAGCTGTGCTCGCAACAATCCCGATCATCTCGACCCCCGACATGACGCAGAGCGTGGGGTTTTCCGTGCTGGAGGGCATCCGCCACAAACAACTCCTGCGGTTCTACAGAGAAAGCACGAGATCCATTACATGTTAATATCCATTTTTCTTTTAAAAAAATCTGCCTCTCGGGATTATTGATGCCTGGCGACGACATCTTGGGATCCAACGATCAACCTAAACCCAACTATATTGTCATGTAGGCTGGGGATGGATAACCAACGTCACCGGACAAAACACCCCTCCTTTCTTCCAGAGGGGAGAACAGCGCGTCAATGCATTTCTTGTCACGATTGTGCAGTTCTTTTTGCCTCATTTTGGTGGATGTTTTTATTGGTCACTTGCAGCCTACGGTCCGTCTGCGCTGTATTGTTAACAACACAATGGTCCATGTCAGTATTGCTTTCCGCCAAGCATCCTCGCCCGAGCCTCGCTACAGTTGGCGGATAAGCAGATTGTTGTGTATCATTTGGGCCGGATTAAAGGAATGTGTTCTCTGGCGGCCTTACTAGTAAGGAGAGACTATCACCCCCCGTATTCACTGATTTGGACTCCGCTAGCAATAGTGCAGAATGGAGGCTGAAGCTAGCACATCTAGCACGATACATAAGCACCAAAAGGCTCACAATACAAAATACCAGCTAGACAAACAATAACGGGGTATTCTGTACCCAGATGGCTCATTATAAAGTTGAATGAAGTATTCTTGAAAAGGTTTTTCATTGGTTAAACTAGCACGCTAATGGCTAAACGGAGATTGGTTGTGATGTCAGACCTCATGAGCAGGCAGGCTAGGTGTAAACTGGCTGTGCGAGGCATTCTCCATTCACGAGTTCCTAGGATTGGGCTCCAAACTCTTCCTCGCAGAGACTGACCGGACCGAACACATGGCTTCGGGCCGCAGAATGGGGCGAGAGCTGAGAGATTGAGTATTGTCAATGGATTCTCGAGTTAAATAACATGAAAAACAGGAACCCCATTGTTCGATAGGAAAGAAAAAATCTTCGCCGTGAGGGGTATCCTAGGTATCTATAGGTCGAACTTGGGATCGCCCTTCAACCACCAAAAGGAGGGCGTGATGGACAGCAAGTTACAGCCTCTTAGCAATAATAGGTGGGCGTTAGATATTATCTAATAGTGCAACGCTAGACTTGCCACATCATCACCATGCGTGACCTCTTGCATCACCTTAAGTTCGATGAGTTTGGTATCTTTGGTATTATTTGCGTCAACGCACTACGAAGAGAAAACGGAACGATACGTCCCATGATCTGCTAAACATCAAGGCTCGCTTTCATTGGCCCCCCCCAAAAAAACGCATCACGTTACCACGCTTATGAAATTGCACAAACTCGGCAATAATACCCATCACCAGACACATAGAGCTATGCCTCTCTAGTTACTTCGATACAACTGTATCTGTTGAACAGGCGACTGTGAGAGCGATACACAAGAGATCTAATATACGCTACTTCCCCACAATGTCCTATCACCCTTACCTAGAATTATTTTCACGTTGGAGTAGAGCGATTGACCGATGACGGACTTCAAATTGCCGGGAGATAGCAATGAGCAAGAAGGTTATGTCCATTACCACGTCGGTGTACCCCAAGTAGTAGAGCTAGAGCGCCGCCTAACGGGAACGTGGTGATTTGAAATGCATCGTCATAGCTGATGTGCAGATTCAGGCCCACGCCCCGGAAGACTCAAGCCCAAAGACAACCCCACTGGCTCGGCCATACATCCGCTTGCACTGCAACGATTTATATAATCACCAATCAACCAATCTTCGTCCAAGGGGGCCACCAAGATCGGTATGGGTTGCTTTCCTCGCTTGTACCTGACGATTAGCTCAGGGTTTAGAAGAGCTAAGAGCCTATTCCCTCAACCCCAACTCGTGGTCCACGTCATAGTAATAGCTCAGGAGCATCAGCAGTCCACAGGCCGGGGGCCAACGCGGAAGCTAAGCTAAGCGAAGAAATTACAAACCTCGGCTTAGCTGAATCTGTGGTCTTGCGATAGTCTCAAATTGGGCCTCCCATATCCCCGTCTAAGCGCGGCTAATTGTATTTATTAAGCGTCACTCCGCCTCTTGAACTCTCCGCATCCCCACTGGCTTGCCAAGGGGGCGATGAGCCTGACCGTTGTCGGTAGAACGAGTAGCTGTTGATAAGTGTGGGTCATTCTTCTCGTAGAATTCTATTCGCGTTGAAGACCGAGCTCGCATGGCCCGTTGTGGCCCGAATACCAGGGCACTGGGTTGAAAACGCACCTGCGCACCAGGATCTTTGTGGCCCCGCTGAGTTTACTCCGTACTTGCCACGTTCTCTATCCGTGCGGTCTCCCCGGCCCGTTCATTGCAGGCTCAAATCAAGGCAGGCTTTGTCCTGGGGCTCACAAGCAGCCAATGATAGAGCACTGAGGCTGTACAGCCACAATGTGACCTTCACCTCATACTGCGGGCCCTGGCAGCTAGCCCCCGATGCCGCGCCCTGCGCTCGCGATGCCAGATAGCCAAGCCCGCCGCAACGGCCATGACAGCCCACCTCGGCACTATAATTTCAGGGGTAAAAGATATTAACATCTGGAGGTCATCATTGTATATATATATATATATATATATATGTACTTATGCGTGTGGACAGAATAGTGGATGGGACAACACACTGTCCTCCGCCAAGCCGCAGTGGATCACGAGGTCCGGCTTCAGGGAGAGCACCGAGTGCGTCAAGACGGCGTAGAGCGGGCACTCCTGGCTCTCGCCGATTCACGTAGCCGCGCGGGTTCTGCGCGTAGACGCAGAAGGCCGGCGGGAACACGGGCGCGGCGTTGTCGATGTGGAAATACGCGGGGTGGAATGCGCTGGTCGACGTGCGTGCGGGCCGAATGGCGTCTCGTGGTGCTCGTTCGGCCGTCGTAGTCCGCGCCCATCGCCTCTGCGTATGAAGGCGGGGGGTCCTTATACGTTGCTCGTGGTCCCATTGCGTAGATCTGCCCTTCCTTGCCGTGTGGTGGCTGTTGAGCATGGTATGTTGTGCGCAATCAAGGTGATTATAGGAGAAGCGCAAGACTTCACTCTGCATGTTTCTTTACGGTGTCCGATAACGAGATCACGTTAGGAGGAAAACATAGGAGACGGGATTGAGTACTTGGTTGTTTATAGGTACCCAGGAGGAGTGATGAAGTTCAATATGGGTAGGTAATAAATCTACCTCTAATAATTAGGTATGCGAACATGGGCAGAATATTGGTGAAAACATGCAATGTCGTTAGTGGTTGCAAATGGGAAAGGACTCAACTTACATTTTATCTACTCGGGTCAAGTCGTACCTGTATACGCTTTCTGTACTTGCGTATTTTTGTCTAGGTACTAGGTAGGTAGTATCATAGTTGCAAGGGCAGTACGATTTGAAAGCCTCATGTTGTAGACTTGAGAAGTACCAGTCCTGTATGCCTTTGTTTTTAGCGAATGAGATACGAATGAGTGAAACGAAGGTTAACTATAAAAATAAGTTTAAATTGTAAAATTTAGTTTTTTTAATTAAAAACACAACAAAGCTTAAATAAGCGCCGATTAAAACCTTCTTATGAGACTTACTCTTGACTAAGCAGGTTACTAAAAGCGATCTATATCTTTTTAGCGTATGTTACCACCCTGTCAACCAAATGTTTCATATCACTGGTCCTTCCTTGGCCTCCCTCGTCGTCTAGGTACATCCGGCGTATCTGTTTTCGTAGTTCTGGCGTTTCTGGTCACGGCTCCAGCCCGAGTGACTGTCCTCGTAGGTTTCTTCTCCACAGCAGAATACAAGTTTGGACCATCCTCCTTCCTCGGGCGCCCCCGTTTTCGCCTTGGCTGAGTCTCCGTCTGCTTCTTTGGTGGAGCCCGTGTGGAGATGGACCTTGGGATGGTGCCATGAATTCCCGAGGCCGGATTAGGGGTAGGTGCTACAGCATTCCTAAGTCTAGTTCTCTTGTTCGGCCCGGTTTGCGACGGCAGAGGCTCCGCGGGGCGTTTTATGGCGGCGATCCTGGCGCTGCGTCGAAGCGGTAACGGAAGGGGTTGATCCTGGTCTTGGACTCTGTCGGCCTCGTCCTGCGATCGGTGTTGACGTAGGCGTCGTTGCCTTTGCGGTGGAGGCCGAGCAGCATCCTGTTGTGGTTCAGATGTGCCCTCTGGAGGTCCTTCGGATGCCTCGCGCTCCTTGGGGGGTGCCTCTTCGTGTTCTGCTGCCGGCCAAGGGTTGAAGAGACCCTTTCCTCCTCGGAATAATCTGTCGAACAATAATTGCCTCCTAGGGGATCTCGGTGGTATAGGCGGTGCGGAGCCTTCAGCTCTTGCTTTCTCCAGTTCGTCGAACTTTTTGCTAGCCCTTGCCGCCATGTCTACCATCTGTCCAGGAAAGGACGGCTTGAGATCATCTTCTTGTTTTATGACCCAGAAGCCTTTAGGCTGCTCGGATTCTGGGAGATCAATGGTCTCTAGCTCATCGATCTCAGAAGGAGTAAACTCTATTTCCGCCACAAGATCATCAGTCAGTGCATCTTCTGCCATATTGCCTAGACGAGTAAGGTCTTCAGGTTCTGGGGAGGGGGATTCGTGCCGCCACTTCCAAGATGTGACCCATTTGGTGCTGTTGAATTCGGGTTTCCAGTCCCCGCGCTCCTTCCACCACTCGATGACTTGGCCTTTAGCGGAGTGTCGGTATCGTCTTTGCTCGTCTGGTTCGAGGCGCCGGTATCTCGTATCTTCTTCAGCAACCTCGATCTCAAATACGAACCACGGCCTCGAAATAAGGAATGACTCGAACTCGGCAGCAGTTGTATCCGGTCCTGGGTGAGATCTCGGTATGACGGGGGAAGATTCGCCGCGTCGCAGGTTCTGGCGGAGCCGCAGGGCGCGCGCAATAAGCCCAGACGCATCTTGATGTTTGCGCTCTAGGTCATCTGCTGCCCCTTCAGGGCCCCACGACCACGTCCACTTGTCGGAATTATCGCCTGGTGTTACTTGACGCCCAGCAAACCCCCATTTAGGATTCCAGATCCCAAGTTTCTCCCAACGCCGCTTAACGAGATGGCGCGCGATAACACCCTGTCGCCGAATGCCATTTAGTTTTCTAAATATTATAGGCGTCGGGCGGCCACGGGGAAGACTGTCTCTAAACCGGCTCTCCTCGCGATGCGCTTCTGTGTGATAAATATCCTCGGGGAGCGGTGTTCGACTCATATAATGCGCAATAGTTGCGATTTCCCTCTCACTGAGGGGTTTTTGTATGCGGGCTTCCAGTTCATCTAGCGTTGAGAGGCCTTGTGATGGCTGGATGAGGTCAGCATCGTCGAGCTCTTCTGACTCGGTCGACGATACGTAAGGCGGAGGATCATCGCGCTCAAAACGGCGAAACGAGCGTAAATTGTCGTTTGCAGCAATTGCCTCAAGAGCGGGTATAGCTTGATTGTTCACAGCCTCGTGAAGCTGGGTATGCGCAAAAAGGGGCCGCATGGTGATTGGAGTGATGGATGAAAAGGATAAGAGAGAGCGGAGAGAATCACGGTGGGAGAAGGAAGATGGAAGACGGGAATTGGACTACCTACCTACCTACCTACCTACCTACCTACCTATACATAGGTACATAAACCTGGGTAGGTACCTACCTGGTATAGCTGTATCCTAGAGGACCCACCCATTGATGGCAGTACCTAGTCTAAGCGCGCGCAGCTATCCCTTTGGGTGCTGTTTCAGCACAGCGACTTTTGGCTCCCCCTAGCAGACCCACATAATCCCCGCGTAGATCAACTACATTGTCTAAGCGTACAGATAGCGGCTTTGAGCAGCTTACTTATGCATCTATATAAGTACTAATTATTTAATCGATATATTTTACAAGAGTATAATTAAGTAGGAACCGGGGAAAAAGCTAAGTATTTTAAATCTACTGATTTGATTGGCTAATTCTTCCAGTTTAGTGCTTATACAATGTCCTGTGCTGAAACGGCACCCGAAGGGATACTGTACAGTACATGGTAGGTACTCTAGGTATGACCCATGGCGGCGATCCCTTCCCGGCACTCTGATCGCGCTAGACTACCTAGTGCCTTAGGTACCTATCTAAGTAATAAATAGGTGGGTACCTAAGAGCTGCCTCAGAACTGCCTACAAGCCAATACCCACTACGTATGCTGTACGTACGTACGTACGTACTTACTTGTAGGTCTATGTAGGTAGGTATGTAGTATCAAAAAAGACTTTAGTGTATATTTCGTTTGTATTGGTAATGGAGGAGCCAGTATGGCTACTGGGTGTGAGACTAGGTACCAGCATATAGTGTGTGTATAACCCTCCTGTACTGTCCTCTTCGCCCCTCTCCTTCTCTCCTTGTTTCTCTTGATGAGCCCTTACATGTTGGTACTACTTGTGCTAGCGCCCATAGCTTGCCAATGGCGGACGGGAACCGGCATACCACCAACCGGTGAAGCACGGGAACTGGCCAACAGCAACGAATGAAGCTCAGTGGGGTAAGTCTTGAATGCATGTCACTGGATGAGAGCTAGGCAACCAGCCGAGTGCTGCCGCCTGAGGCTGAGACATCATAACACCATGACACCTTTCGCGTGAGACCGGCGTCAGTGGGAGTCAAGTCGAGTCGAGTCGAAGCCGAGTAGAGTTGAGGAGAGTAGAGGAGAGTCGAGTTGCCTCGCTTTGATAAGATGGCCCATCCGCTCGCTCTCTCCCCGTTCCCGTTGTCTTCCCCCACATCTTCTCCTATATCTCTATCCTCTTATGCCTCTATCCCCTTCCTGCCATGGCTCCCGACCCCGATCCGAAAACACTCTTTCACCTCGTACCAGTCAATGAGGTCGCCGAAAAAGCTCTTCGTCATGATAACAATGTACGCTTTGTGTCAACATCCAGAACAGGACGTGAAGGCCTCGAAGTTGGTTATCACGTCTCGGGCATGCTTCAAGGCCGCGTTATCACCCGACTTGGAAGGAATACCGATCTGATTCTCGGCCACAGTACCCGAGCACAGCCTATGTCTAGGGTTCACGTTGCCTTTGAGATAAACCCTGCCACGCAGCTAGTAGTTCTGTCTGTCCGATCGAAACAGCTTGCCGCATTAGTTTCATTCAGGAAGCTCCCGGATAAAAAGAAGGAAAAAACAGATGCTCCAAAACAACAGAGTCTTGTACCGGAAGAAAAAGGCAATGAAGACGACGAGGGAAAATTAATCACCGGTGACGGTGTTATCCTCTACGGGCAGGACTATGGACTCTCCATTGCGTCCTATCATTTTGAGTTGATCTGGCTGAGCCAGACCGTCGATACTTGTAGAACGCTTGTTCTCCAGGACTATCAAAAGTCGATGGATCTGTTAAAATGTGTCCGATCGCGTGACCAGCCAACAGAAACCGACAACTTCGAGGCATGCTCGTGGCACATTACAAGGATAAATACAGCAAAGAACAACCCTTTTAAGTATATCTCTGGTCTTCGTGAGGGCATAGGTGAGGGGGCATTTGGCCGAGTTTATAAAGTGGTGGATGAGATCACGGGCAATTATTTCGCTGTCAAGGTGGTCGAGCTCGACAAGATCAAAAGCGACGTTGATGCCGCACGAGCCATGATTCATAGGGAAATCAAGGTTATGGAGAAAATGAAGCATGTCAGAACACATTCCATGACATACCCTTTCTCGCTTCTTCCCACCAATACTGACAACATGCCTAGGACCATATCATTGAATATCTAGGTTGCCAACACTTCGATACTCTCCATCCGGAGATCTTGATGCCGCTACGAGAAGGCTCTATAACCGCGCTTATCAAGGAAAGAAAAATCTCTAACCATGCAGATTTCTGCATGGGGGTGCTGGAACAGATGCTCAGAGCTTTAGATTATCTTGCGAGCAAGGACATGATTCACCGGGATGTGAAGCCTGACAACATTCTCTACTACACTAAAGCTGCCCCTGGTGACTTCCATTTCCAGCTGTCGGACTTTGGACTCGCCAATTACGGCTCGCTGGCTCGCACGGTCTGTGGCACGAACTGCTACCAGGCTCCCGAGCTCTGCCCCCAAAAGAGCGGGATTTATGCCCCGCAGAGCACTAAGATGGATGTATGGTCTCTCTATGCCACAATAGTTGCCATACACTTGAAGTTTGAAGATTTTCCACCCCGCACAAACGACTACAGCCAGGCTCTGAGTATACTAGAAGGTAAAGCCTCAGACTCAGTAATAAGCCACATGGCGATGCGGCATCCAGATTACCGAGCATCGGCTGCACAGATGCTCGTCAAAAATTTCCAAGGTCAGGGATTAACAACCCCCATATCGAATATCCCATCCCTCGAGCCTGAGGCAGAGGAGGCTGCCCAGGCAGGTCCGTCAGCAGTTGCGGGGCCAAGCAACCCCCCACAGACGGGGAATGGTAGCGGCAAAATTCTAGAAGCGGCTGCCAGCGCCTTGGTCGTATATCCTCCACCACCGGCACAACCCATGAGGCCACTTGCGCAGCTGCCGCCAATTCGTGCACACAAGAATGGCGTTGTCAAGAACCGATCCAAACCTGCCTCAATTAGAACCGGTGCTTTGGCTAGACTACCACCAGGACAAGAAGCTATTCTCGAGAGGGCGGCTAGGATACATGAATAGTGGAATAGTTAACCTTCGTTTCACTCATTCGTACCTCATTCGCTAAAAACGAAGGCATACGCAAAGCAAGGCAAGGCATACATTACCGCAAGGCTCCTAAGATAGGCTCCTGGAACAGGTCTCTGGAGGCAAGACTTTACCAAAATGGCAAATCAAGCCTCCAGCGACCTGCGTAGGCCTAATGGCCCGATCCCGGCCAAGTATGCCAACGACGTGTGTCAAGGTCACGATGTACGATTTCCACAACTCGGGTTCTTTCGGGCACCTCCATCGGAACCGCTAGGAGCATGCCCAGTACGACAGTAAAGGACAACCATATTTGTCAGAAGGAGTGGAGACCAGTACAATGAATGTATGAAGCAGTGAAATGGTAGTAGTATTCAGGATAATCAAGAGGAAGAAGAAGAGTCTAGGACTCTGGGGGATCTACACTATACTATATAGACAGGGGAGTGGAGTATACCAGCCTCCCTAATTCCAACAATATTGAAGCGGGCAGCTACCATATTACCCGCTTCGTGAGGGTTCGGTGTGTCCCCGTGCTTTTCAGTATTGGATTGAATGCTATGCTAGTGTTTCCCCCATTTGACAGACTGCCGCATTAAACCATGTCGTATGGTGCTCTTGAACCCAATACCCCCCTCCTCCGTCGAAGGCATTGACGGCTCCGGAACTCCGATGGCTTCAGCTTTCACGATAGCCTCTCTTTCTTGCCTCTTCACAGCACTGAAATATGCCAAGCGTCTAAGGCAGAATATTATATCCCTTAGCCTTCGATATACGCCGGCAACGTCACGGCATTTTCATGATAGGCCTGTAGCCCTTGGATGCTGGATAAGCCGACACACAGGCGCTGTGCCAAGAGCTCGGGGCGAATCGATGCACATCATGCTAACGAGTATAGATGCATGATGGAATAAACGGCCTCTATATAAAGCTGCCTGAGGCTAGCATATTTAGCGTCCGCTAATGATGGTCTGTGCTCCATTCTTAGCCCTGGGCGCTCCACTGGCCTCGTACACGTATTCGCCGTCTACGTATTCGGAAGAAGAGGGCAAGGTGATGGTATAATAGATAGCTAGATTCCAATAGCTTTAATAAAGCCTCGTCAATCGTGGCGAAGACTTACCACTAGGGAAAGCAGTGACCGAACCTTTGAGAATAAGTATCGGGCTTCGGTATCATGCACTAAGTACCTCCTGGCGTATAATCCGAGGATACGATTGGAACACTCGGCTCGTGCCAGTGCATGTATCAGAGGATAGGGAGTTTGTAATTGCTTCTTTTTAGTCTTGGAAATGGGATAGGTAATATTTGCGTAACTCTGGGTTGCAGTTGTAGTTATGACTTTTATGGATGCAGGTACTTAGTAAAGGCTTAACAAGGATAATTATAAACAGGGTTGGCCAATTGGGTCAAAGAACATCAAGTATCTAGTTGAGTTGTATAAAGGATCACTATTTTAGCTTGAAGAGGATTAACGGGATCCATATAATTACTACCTTAAACAAACTACCTAGCCTAGGTATCTAGCCTACCTATATCAACTACACCGAAATTGGTCAGCACGTTTTTCGGAGATAATATGCTGGGCATCCATCTAGGTGAAGCATTGTCCCGACGGCAAGCTACATATGCGATATTCATATATCTCGTACCCCGCAGTGGCGCATGGAAGTAAGCCATGAACCGTGGCTTACGAGCCCAGTAATATAAAGAGGATATGCATTTCCGCTCCTCACTCCTCACGACATTCGAGCATTCTCGTGTCGCACGGCACCGTGGTCACGTCTCACACCATGGCGGGCAGCACAAGATACCCATTGGTGTCGTACCAGCCTCTCCGGCTGTTCTTCAAGCTCTCCTACTACGCGTCAATCATCCCCCGACTGCCCTATTACGCCCTGATCTCACTGGTCCCGTTCCTCCGGCCTAACCGGACATGGACTGCCAAGCAGACATTTACCACGCGGCTATTCAAGCCGATGCTGCACCTCATGTCCAGCGTCGGGATCACGCAAACACTGACACTGGAGAAGGGCGCAGACGGCGACAGATTCCAGACTGTCCAGCCGTCTGCCCTAGACGTGTATAAGGGTCCGCTGGCCTCCGAGACAGTAAAACCCGCTCCAATTGGCGGGACATGGTTCCCGCGTAAGCCGACGGAAGCGGAGCTCAAGGGCAAAGTCGTCGCGCTGTACTTCCACGGCGGAGCCTTCGTCGAAGGCGACGGGCGCAGCTTATCCTGCGGCCCGCTTGCGAAGCGACTCTTAGAAAAAGGCGGTGCGGACGCCGTTTTCTCGGTACAATACCGTCTGGCCAGCTATGGCAGCGTAAACCCCTTCCCCGCCGCGCTGCAAGATGCAGTGTCCAGCTACTTATTCCTCCTCAATGATCTCCACGTCCCGGCAAGCCAGATCGTCGTAGGCGGCGATAGCGCGGGCGGTAATCTCACGCTCGCCTTCCTGCGGTATTTGCACGAGTTTGGGGACAAGATCGGTGTGCCGAACCCCAAGTGCGCGCTACTGCTCTCGCCGTGGGTCGCGCCCTTCAAGTACGACATGACTGGAATCCTGCAGGGTAAGACGGATTTCCTACCCTCGTCGTTCCCGCGCTGGGGCGCGATCGCGTATGGCGGGGGCCGCGAGGGCGCGGCGGAAGACCCGTATATCACCCCGCTCGGCAACCCGTTTCCGACGAAGGTTCCTATGTTCGCCAGTGCGGCTTCGGCGGAATTCCTGTATGAGGATATTAAGAAATGGGCAGCGGAGACGCAAGGTGTCAGTGGGAATGTGGTAGAGCTTCACCATGAGATGGATGCCGTCCACGATACCTTTTTGTGTGCCGAGCTGTTTGGGTTTGAGGATAGTGCTTGGGAGGTTGCGGCGAAGGTTGGGGAGTTTGTGCGCAAGCACTAAGCGTTACCTATGTAGTTTGATAACATTTTGTAGCCATACCAACTATGTGAGCCTCCGGCCTCTCCGGCATCCCCGCCGTGGAATGCATGTTGGTTTGCCGTGCAGGCTTAGGTGCCGGGTTAGCAGGGTTGATTGATAGTCACCCCCTACCACCAACATGCATTCTAGAGCGTGGCGTGGCCGCGGCTCGCTCACTAGAAACGCCACAACACGCGTGATGGCATGGAATGTGACCTTCCCCAGATTTCGGCAATCTTTTACCACTGTGATTAATGCCGACTCTACTCCACAGGATCCGCAGATACCGAATGTTGCCTCCCAAGCCTTGCATATTAGCCGCAACACACTCGATAGGCTGGGAAATGAGTGACGTTATAATTCTACTAACCAGGCTTAGAGATCTTCGGAGTACAGTACTAGTTAGACCTATATTCAATTCCTTCTAGATTAACTTCACTCCCTCTGAGTATTGGAGTATTAACAAAGCCAGCTTTGAACACATGGCCATAGTAGGCTTATAAGATGTTCATTAGAATATATCGTTCGCGAATTTCTCTCCGCATCCCTCTTTCTTCCATTTCCTACGCCGTTCAGAATTTAATATGAAATTCTTCACGAATTTGCTGCTTGCCGCTGCGGCGGTTGAAGCTCACTGTGCGCCAACCCCGCCCCTCTTTTGGGTCGATGACTAGATAACTAACTCAATTTAACTAGACACTTTCCCCAAGCTCGTTGTGAACGGCAAGTCGGAGGCGGCAGACTGGTCCGCGACTCGGATGACGAAGAACGCCCAAAGCAAGCAAGGCATCGAGAATCCTACCAGCGCAGATATTCGCTGCTACCAGTCCAAAAATGCCGCCGAGATTGCCGCCGTGCCTGCCGGCGCAACGATTCACTATATCTCGACCCAGCAGGTGAACCACCCAGGCCCGACGCAATACTACCTGGCCAAGGTTCCCGCAGGCCAGACGGCGGCGACCTGGGATGGCTCCGGAGCTGTCTGGTTCAAGATCTTCACCACTATGCCCACGATGGATAAGAACAAGCAGCTCACTTGGCCTGGCCAGAGTATGTTATAACTATTCAGGCACTGTGGTATTCTCTATGAGTGAGAAGCTGACATGGGTGGTTAGATGAGTATAAGACTACAAACGCAACTATTCCAGCTAGCACACCCGATGGAGAATACCTCCTTCGCGTAGAGCAGTACGTATACTCTCGCTTCTGGGAAGCTCCATCTGCTAACTTCGGACCGTGCAGCATTGCACTTCACATGGCCATGCAAGCCGGCAAAGCCCAATTCTACCTTGCATGCTCGCAAATCAAGATTACCGGAGGTGGCAACGGCACTCCAGGGCCGCTGGCTGCACTACCTGGTGCATATAAGACGAATGACCCTGGCATCCTCGTCAACTTGCAGGCTATTCAACCAGATGCTTATATCCCCCCAGGACCTGCCGTGTGGACTGGCTAAGCCGATGTAGTTAAGGGGTAGAACGAGGAAGGAGAGGATCGTTTAAGAGACTTTTTAAATACAAATTAGATGTTTTGTCTCAATGAGTTCAATTACAAGTACATCATAAGAGTGAATCCATATCACGGAGTGTCACGTGAGCATTCCCTTGGAGAATTGGACATCAATCATTGAATTTCATTGCTGATGTAGCCGTCTCCTTACACTGTATCAGATCGATGAAGAGCTATCACCATGTCAGACAGTGCGATCTTAGAGCTACTAATATTTCTATTTGACTGCTCTCAGAGCTGATGAGAGTAAGATGATGGCACCCTCCACGGACCACCCCTTCACGGACCACCTTTTTACATACAAATTAACCTAGGTTGGACTAGCGCTAGAAAATCGGGGAAAATTCGGAAAAATATAGGGCTAGTAAAATAAATTATAAAAAGATCGGGGCTTTCTAAATCTGCTAACCTTTTTAGTATAGCTATTTTATTTAATTAATTATATATATAAAAGGTTTAGTATAAATAACACCTAAACATTTTTATATATAAATTACTAGTAAATTTGTTAATATTGTATAAAAAAATTTTAATACTATGTTTTAAAATTAGGCTACTTTAATAAAAAGCAAAAGTAAAAAAACGAAAAAATATACTTTAAAAAATATAAAATAAAAAGTATTTAAATTTTAAATTCGTTTATTTTTAACTATTTTATTTAATTAAATATATATAATAATAATAAATTTTTACTAGTGTTTTTTTAAAGTAAGTTTATATGAAAATTTACCTAGTATGCTATACTAAGTAAATTTCCATATAAACTTACCTTAAAAAAACACTAAAAAAATATAATAGTTTTATTTTTAATTAGTTAAATAAAATAGCTAAAAATAAACAAATTTAAAATTAAAGTATATTTTATTTTATAGTTATTAAAACTTATTTTTATTTATTTTTAGCTTTAGTTTTCGTTAAAATAATATATTTTTAAAAGTATAGTTTTTTTAAAAATTTTATACAGTTAATAAATTTACTAGTAATTTATATATAAAAATGTTTAAGTGTTATTTATACTAAACCTTTTATATATATAATTAATTAAATAAAATAGCTATACTAAAAAGGTTAGCAGATTTAGAAAGCTCTAATCTTTTTATAATTTATTTTACTAGCCCTATATTTTTCCGAATTTTCCCCGATTTTCTAGCGCTAGTCCAACCTAGGTTAATTTGTATGTAAAAAAGGTGGTCCGCGAAGGGGTGGTCCGTGGAGGGTGTAGTCATCTTAGGTTGGCAACAGTTCGTTGACATTGGCAGAGGGAAGTAAGGTGTGGCGCCGCGCGTGACAGCAAAACGGCACAGAACAGTCTACGCTAAAAAACTAAACATTCTGGTCGATTACTAGTTTCTAGTTTCATATGATTTCAGTCTGCAAGAGTTGTTTCTCATTACATAATACCCAACATTCCTTCAATATTTGAGACCGGTCTATTGGTTTATCGGGGCCGTTATCTTCAGCCTTGGTGAACATACGGTGGGATCTTGGATGGTTAAATTCTAGTCCAAGTTATTAACCTTTGTCCTAAGGTCAAATTTCAATACTCCACCGCTCCGTTTTATTGTTTAGAAAAAATACAAAATAAAATAAAAACAGTTTTTTGTAGTGGGGCTAGTGCCAAGGCTAAAAACGAAGCAGCGGGCGGCTAAACCCACCGTAGCGCGCTGTCGAACTAGGATTTTAGTTAGCCTAGACGTTTGCGCGGACGTTAGCCATTGGCAAAAGGTTAGCTAGCGATTGTTTCGATCAATCGACCTCCGGGTTATGAGCCCGGCGCTCTTCCACTGAGCTAGCTAGCTTTGTACGATTCGTGTTCTAATTGATGACATGCAAGATTGTTTTTATGGTATATGTAGGTAGGTAGTTGACTGTTTGATGTTTGTTGTTGTCTCTCAGGTCACAAGTTGGTCGGGGCGGCAGGAATAAGTGTACAAGCATGATACATGGGTATTGTGGTATGTGTATCACGTGCTTTATCTCACGTCACAGGGACACATAATATGGATAATTTGAACTTATCCGGCACAACATTACTATTCCCGGGAGTTTGGTATATGCCTAGTAATGCTGATTAATAACCTGAGCAATTAATTAAGTAAAATAGGACTTAGTTAAAGATTAGTGCATCATTATAAGCCTATTTATTTAGGCTACGAGGAGTAAGAGAATGTTCTTGAGGCCTTAGCTTGCCCCTCTATTTTCTGTGATATCTATATAGCAATTCTTGTGAAACTGTTATACTAAAATTTCTCTTGCAGGAACTGACCAAGCTTGTTTTCATTATGGACTTCAACCGAAAGACTCAGATCTTTGATCTCCTCAAGTTCTTTATCCACGGCGATCACTTTGTTTTTGACAACCGACCATGCCCCCTGGGTAAGTGGAAGTCGCATAGGGAGGGACTTTTCCCTAGCACACATTACTACTTCATACATGGCGCCGGCAACTCTCTCAGCAGATGACCAGGTTTTCTGCATGTTGACATCGTCGACGTACCCCTCGATAACTCTCGCAGGGCTATCCGCCGCGGCATATGCAGGATGAGAAGGCAACCGGTCCATGCTCCCAGAGTTCGAGAAGTTCGTACGAGTACCACCCGGCTCAATGATACAGAAGTGGATATTCCACTCTGGTCGGACTTCCTTGCTGACGCTTTCAGTGAATCCCTCGACGCCAAATTTAGCGGCGTGGTAGAAGGCAGTACCGGGAAACCCAGCAAACCCCCCCAAAGACGTGACGTTGAGCACCACGCCACCTTGCTGCCCAGTCTTGGGATTTTCGTCACGGAAAACGCGGACGGCGTGCATGGTTAATCTGAGCGACCCCCAAAGGTGCGTCTCGACGACCTTGCGAGCTTTGGCTAGGCCCTCGGGCTGCAGCATCGACTCTGTGTCTCCCATCAAACCGTAGCCGGCATTGTTCACCATGACATCGATGCGGCCGAACTTGGCCATGGCAGAGGCGACTGCAGCATCGATAGCTTGCTCTGAGGTCACGTCAAGATCCAGTGTGAGTACCTTGTCCGATTTCTCAAAGAACTCGGAGAGTCTAGACGAATTCCGTGCCGTGGCGACTAGTCTATTCGTAGGATGAGAGGCGATTAGCCGAGCCAGGGCTTGACCTATGCCTGATGTGCAGCCAGTGACTACGTGAGTACCCGTGTTAGCTTGGAAAGCTGGTGTTGAAGCTTTGGGGCACTCTTACTGAACCAGACTGCGTCTTTCGGCAGGGTGTAAAGATGAGAAGCCATAATACAGTTTGCAACCAGACTGGGGTCTTGATCACTATATCCTCAGAGTAGGAGTAATAACAGCGAGAAATCTCGACTTAACATACGTGTACGTGAGGCAGAAATAACCCGCCTTTTGGCTCCTGTCCCTGTTCATCTTTTATAACCACTATTTCCAATTTCTCTCCACCCGCTTATCCGTGTGCTCGGTTGTGTCGTCGTGAGAGACTTTGCTGTTATGGACTTAAGCTAAACTCCGCCAACCTTATGTCCACATGCTGCATGTCGCAAATGAAAAGGTAACCAACTGCCATGGTGCATATTACACAATTGAGACTGTGTGAGGGATGAAGTCACGTGTGGCTATGATCTGTAAAATTCTCGCAACCCTTGGTAGATCACGAGCACAACTTAGTCACTCTCAACCGGGCCGTCTCCAGCATCCACTAACAAGTTACAAGGCCTATATGGAATAGAGGGCAATAGTAAGTTAGATTAGCAAAAAACATATATTTTTGCTCATGTTGAAGGGACAAGCTTGATATATGGCTAGATACAATCACCACGATTGAGGCACTGCACCACTTCTATAGAGCTATGCTTGGGAATAGCTCACTTTATTTATTTGTGCATGAGGCGCTGTCGGCCCATCCTGCTTAGACAGATAGTAAAACCTGTATAGTGTCCTCTCGAGTGTGTAAGACCGATAGACGAATAAATACGCAGATATTCAAGATATTGTATCAGAGTCGTCCATAACCGCGATCATAGACTCATTACCGTTATTATCAGGTTCTAAACGGAAGCCGAGGGTAGCTGTGCTAAATCATTGGCCACCTGTTCCATGCTGCAGTAGGCTTTGGTCCAACATTTGCGAATGATTTTTCCGAAGAGTGTTCCTTCCGTGGAGGGTAAATGGTCGATCTCGGGCTACTCCTCTTTCAAACCCAAGAAATATTTGTCTTCCAAGCCAGAATTATCCGCATCATCTGAATCCGAAACCCTCTCACCTTCGGAAGCATCCTCATAGAACTGGGGAGCACGCTGCCCGTCATGATTAAGAACATTCCCGGTACAAATCTCGTAGAGAACTATGCCGAACTGAGCTATATCCGTTCTAACGGTCACGCCGTAGCTATTAGCTCGAGAGATATCGATATCGGCGTCGATTATGCAGAATTCGCCGAAATCGCAAAGCTTTAGCGAGAAGTCTGTGTCGAGCAAGCAATTCCGGCTCCCGATATCCGCAACAAGCACATTTCTCCTGTGACAATAAGTTACTGCCTTGGCTAAAGTCTCAGCCCAGTTTATCTGAAGAGATTCGGCTGGTTTGTTGCGTAGGAGATAGTCCTGCACACTGCCATTTTTCATACAAGGCATTGTTATAACAGGATCTTCACTTTCAAGATCATACCATGCCGTAATTATATTATCGTGACTTCCCAAATGGTGATAAACCTGCTTTTCGTGTTGAATAGTGATAGCGGCGACTTCCATCAGTTGCTCAAGTTCGTCCTGCCTGTAGGGACTTAAACCCGACACGTTATATTGAATTGCCCGCTTAACAGCTTGATTTCCTCGCCGTATGACCATTGCACTGATTCCAAACCCTAAATACGCATCTCCTGTAACCATTTTATTGACTGGTGGTTGTGGCGTCGGTGCTAGTGGTCGACGCAGTATACGCACTAGACAGAGTTACAGGAAATTCGGTAAATCTGGGGTGGTGGATTAAGTGAGATAAATGTTTAAACCTTCATCCTAGAAGGACAAGGATGCTGCTATACGTATAAGTGGGTCAGGGTAGATCCATATGTTCGAGAGATCAGGTGTGACTAGGTAGTCACCCAAGAGATCTCTGTGTACGCTGTATAAATAGACTGATTTCAACCTTTCTTTTGTATTATATAACTTCTATAGGATAATCTGAATTGGAGAGTGCACTGGTCACTTCCTATGATCTATCGTTTAGGTACTCCACGCCTCCGCGAGATAAACACTGACCACCACGTGCGGGAAGTGGGTCGATCGCATGGGGCGATGGAATACTTTATCGCTAGATCTACCGGGCTACAAGGACGGCTTCAACCCTACTAAGATGATTACCATGGCAGGGGGCAAAGGAGTATATATTGGTCGACCAGCGAGAACCCTTCTAGTCAGCTACATGTAGAATATCGTGCAGTAAGTAAGTAAGTACCTGGGTAGGTTTAGTGTTAGAGTACAGCGGGGTCCATCGTCCTTATATGCCCTCGCTTCCGTTTGCACCCCCGCACTACCTTGGTACATCATACTTCGCAAGGCACATTCGTACCGACTGAGTAGCAAATTCACCTCGCTTCTGGACCATAGTTCAGAGGAGAATAACCGTGTTTTGATTGAGTAAGATTGCTACTTTACTTCTGGCCCATAGGCTACCTAAGTAGCTTACTACGCCGTACGGCTCACGCCCCCTAATACACGTATTACTTTCTGCAATCTGAGGGTGCCAAGGCGTGATGTAGATGATCATCCATCTGCCAACAAATTCACGCGAACCATGCAGGCTGAGACATGATAACTTCGGGCGTCGTATTTCGCTAACAAATTTCGACTGTACACTGCTGATCATTCCGGATTTACTTGCATGCAGTTTCGATAACCAATTATTAATGCAGTAGAGGTGCGCCACATCGTCCTGCGATGATGACAGTTTGGGGTCTAGAATCCTTCTCGAGATGAAGACACCGAGTCAGGCTCTTACACGGCGATCTCTTGGGGGCTATATAATCAAGTTGACTAGGATTATATTACCAATATCTTTCCCCCATTTAGGCGTAACGGTCATCACTTTTCATTCTTAATCCTTTGCAGAGCTTCACCTTCATCTACATTGCATTTTGATTCGCCGGCAACGATTCACTTTCGAGAATTGCCCCTGGCCAGCGAGAATGGCTACGAATCTCTTATCTCTACCTCCAGATATGTTCAAAACCCTCTTGGAGCACCCAGCCCTAGCGCCTCCTGCCGGTATCAACCCACAATTCGGCCATCCGCCAAACAGAAATGGCCTTGCATATGCTACAATCGCTGTTACAGTGTCGCTTTCCAGTACTTGTTTTCTCTTTCGAGTCTACTCTAGACTCTTCTGCTTAAAGAAAGTTCGACTTGAAGACTGTGAGCCGTAACCTTCTTTAATTGTGAAACTTCAAGAGGTACCAAATTCTAACTTTAGTTGTCAGTGCTCGTCTTCGTAGCCTATGTATTCTTTTCACGACTAATTCTCCTCGGAAGACAAGAACTGACAGTTTTGTCAGGGACTTGCCACAGCGAATACCTGGGCGATTTCTCAGCTAAGCAAGCATCCCGGGTACTTTGTCCATCAGTGGGATGTTCGCGTCAAGGATCTTGAGCCACTTCTTTATGTGGGTTTCATGAATGTCGTACTTATATTTTAGAATCCATACTGATACCTCGTAGGCACAGTTTATAAGCACTAACCTCTATCTCGGTTCAATTCTTGCTATCAAAGCAGCCATCATCCTAGAGTGGGCTCGAATCTTCAACCCGTTGCGCGAGCGTAATACTTTCTTCTGGCTGGGTTACACAGTCCTCGGTTTAAATTCGTTGTTTTACGCGTTAGCGATATTTCTCGAAAATTTCACCTGTTTTCCACAGGAAAGAATTTGGGATAGGACTATTCCAGGCAAGTGCATCGAATTTAGTGAGAACTATATTGTAACGGCCGCCTTTAATGTCTTCTCTGACATTATTATCTTGGCCCTGCCTCAACGGGTTGTTTGGAAGCTCAAAATGACGACCAAGCGAAAGATAAGCGTCTCTCTGGTGTTCACAGTTGGCATCCTGTACGCAACCCTTTACACCCTGGTTATCAGGTTCCGGGCGCTAATAGGCAAACCAACAAAGGACGTGCATAGTAGCCATCGCTCGGGTGTACGCATCCACGAACTTTGTGACTGCAGAAGATCAAGTATACACGCATTCTGCCGTGTCACTTCTAGCGCACATTGAGACACACTCGTCTCTACTGGTTATCTGCATCCCTGCAGTGCCTAGTGTAATTTCGAAACTACAGTTCCGCTCGAAACTTATGGCCTTTCTCAGATGCCGCTTCTCGTGCCCAGCTAAATGTGACTGCAATGGAAAGTCGTCCAGCATGGACAGGTTGCACGCACATAATAGCTTCGCCGAGCAGGATGTTCCTCTGGGAACCCTTCAATTTAGAGCAGTGGAGTACGACGGCGCGCATAGCGTATCAGCCTTGACCTCAACCATCCAAGATGAGTCAGGGAGAATCTTGAAACACCAAAACGAGAGATCACACTCAACTCGACCTCAAGCTCACCACCAAGACAATCATTAGTCAAAGGTATGGGTTGAGCATTTCCCCTTCAACATTTAATTATATTTACTATCATCTAGTTGCCCAATTCTTCCACGCGATGGCCGACTTAATATCCAATCAAGCACATTTAGTCTTGCCGAAACTCGTTAGTTATATGGCCGTGACTCCTAGAATAGCGAATAGGGAAGTCATATTGTATACTGCGTTATTGTGTATAGATTAGGTTTACCAACGTAATACGGAAAGTACTCTCCCGCATATTCGAAAATCGGCGAGTTAAGGGATATCATAACAAAAGGCCTCTAAGTTACTGTCATAAAATTATATTATTGACATATAAGTAATGACCTCCATTTCAAGCACACCTCTTAGATTCGGCATGTTTAGGACCTCCACCAAACCATACGTCATCGCTAATAAGTATGTTTGAAAAGTGTTAATCAAGCGGCCAAGAGGTTCTTGTCTTTGAATTAAATAGAATTTTAAATAGTTTATATATTAACTAGTGAGAGATGCGCCGAACGGAATAAGGGCAAACTTAAAGGATGTTCGAGTCAGAGTTTATGTCTAGACCATTGATAATTATCATTCGAACTCGTCTCTACACAACGCTGAGGCTCTTCCAAACATATTTCACTAATCTAACTCTAGATCAGTAGCTGGAGGTGAAGTATAGTCATTTGCTGTTGAAGTCTTTCGCTAGGTAGCCACGTAAAAACCAGTGAAAATATATCTAATAGCAAAACAGCATTATAAGTGTGGAATTTGGGCATTTGGTAACTATAAGGCGTAAAGACAATACATATATCCTAGTGTTTACTATAGGAACCCCATTGTAAAGGAACTGCTGCTGCTGTGTAAAAAAAAAAAAAAAAAAAAGAAAAAATGAAAGCCATGTATCCTAAACACCCAATCTAGCAGTTAGATACTATCTATGCGTCATTCTACCGCATCCATTCGCAAAAACCTTCTCCATAGCCCTAAACCTGAACCCATGCTCTCCAAACCTCCTAATTCCTGACCAAGGTGGGATGGTCACGATCCGCCATTTCCTAAGCGCCACGATTCCATGACGCCCTAACTTACTATCGATGATAATACCTGCGCCTCTGTCGCCATCAGCTCTTCTATCTTCTCCTTGCAGCCAAAGTGTCCATTTCTCTCCGCAAGCCGCCTAGCTTTCTGACATTGCTTAGCATCAAAGGAGACCCGGGGGGCATTCCATAGAAGCTCTATCATATCGAAACGACCGTTTTCGGCCGCGCCTTCAAGAGGGTACCGTCCAAGCAGTCCATCAGGCGGGGGTATATCTTGTCGAGCCCCATGCTCAATCAGAATCGTTGCCATCTCACAGTTACCATGGATCGCCGCGAATTGGAGTGCTGTAGCCCCAACAAACTTTGCTGGTGCAGCGTTAACGTCCGCATTGCTATTAAGCAGTAAATGAATGATGGGGATATTGTTCATTTCCGCAGCTTTTTGGAGAGGAGTCCGTCGCAAACCAAACCGCGCGGGTTCGTTCACGTTCGCCCCACTCTCTATAAGGAGCTGAACTATTTCAGTACTCCCTGCATCGATAGCATCCAAAAGAGCAGTTGTGAGTGTATGGCTAATGCTGCTGTCCCGTCTCCTCAAAATGGTATTGACGTTACTGCCGGCAGAGATGAACCTTTTAGCTAGTTGGTAATCGCCTCTTTGGGCCACCATTATAAGAAAAGTTAAGTCTTCTGAGTATGTTCCGTCTTTAACATTTTCAGCGACGAGATTCCGATCAAACACCATTTCTAGAATTTCAGGCCACTCGTAAGGGTCATAAAGTAAATCCAGGACAAAGCGCTTACCATATCCAGCACGACCTTCTGGATATGCCTTTCCAAATTGGTCCAAGAGTGGTCCTACCATTGAAGGATACTTGTCGAGCGCCGTTTGTAAGATTTCGTCATTATCCTCTACGACGTGTAGGAAGCTTAGTCCGTCAAGCAATGATGCATTTTCACATCTTAGCGCAACTTGTAACGCTTGATTCCGATGCTTCTTATCTTGCGGGCTAGACTTAAAAATATCGAGGAATGTTAAAATATACAGTATATGAGGTATATAGTATAATGTATTAGATTAAAGAATAAGTCTAGGTAAAATATAGTGAGGTAGTACCTTTATGTTATATAGCAAATATATGTAGAGCAAAGTATTTAACTACCGGCTTTTACCGGTTTTTATAATTTTAATACTTTTATTTAAACTATATATATTTGCTTGTTTAAAGCTATTGTAAGCTTATATTTTTAACTATTTTTTTTATGCTTAAAGTTATATGCAGTTTGTAAACTATATATTGTTTTTTTTTAATAAAGCAAGTTTTTTAGCTTAGCTTATTTTGCAACCTTTAATAATAATTTTAATAAGTATTTTTTTTTGCTTTTTTTGTTAACGTTTATATTATATTATATATAAGCTAAAGTTATTTTTTTTTTTGCTTTAAAATATTTAATAAAAATATACTATTTTTTAAATAAAACTTTTTTAAACTAAATTAATTTTTTTACTTAAGCAAATAAATAAACTGCAATTAAATAGCTAAGCTAAAGCTTAGTATGCAAAGCAGAAAAGTAAACAACAACCTTTTTGCACAAAAAAAAAGCAAGCTATATATAAGCTATATATAGCTTAACTTTTTTACGTAACCGATTACTAATAATTATATACTAGCAGCTATATATAGCTACTAATAGCTATTAGTATAGCTTTTAGCAATATATATAGCTGCTAACAACTAACTTATTATATATAGCTACTTTACTGCTTTACTAATTGCTTTGCTAAGTATAATACTGCTATAAACAAGCTGCTAACATAAAAATATAAGCTGCTAACAGCTAATATAAATTAGCATATTATTTAATATACAAAGTATAAAAAAAACTTTTTAACTATTTATTTTTTTATATATATAAAGTGCTATAATAAAACAATTAAATTTTACTATTTCTTTTAAAAAATTTAAAAAAAGCTTTAGTTTAAATAGTTTTTACTATATATAGCTTATAAATATACTATTAAAGCTTTTTATAATATAGTTTTTTTTTTATATATTGCTTTAAATAGTAATAAACCTAAAGTTTAACTATTAAACTAAATTAATTTTAATATTTTTATTAAATTATAGTTTTAAATAAATATATATTTGCTTTTTATTTTTTTAGCTTTAATAATAATAATAAAAAAAATATATTACTTTTTTGTTTTTTACTAATTTTTTATTATTAAACTATTAAGTATACTAAAAACTTTTATTTTAAAATAGCTAATATTTATATTTAAAAAACTAACAAAATAGCTAAAGTAGTTTTATAATTAAGCATTAAATATATATATAATTTAATTTATTTAGTTTTATTTACTATAAAAAAATATAATTTAAAAATAAATATATAAAACTTTTTTTTAGTTTTATTTTAATTATAAATAGCTTAATATAGTTAAACTTTTGTTTTAGTTTTAAAATTATTATAAAAATAGCTTAATTTTAGCTTTTAAAGTTTTAAAATTAAAAAAAAAACTATTAAAGTTTTTTAGTAATTTATTTATATTATTATTATAAAAAAGTTTGTAATTTTAATAATATTAATATAATTTTTAGTTTTATATATTTTAAAGTAATATTTTTTGCTAATAAAGTTTTTTATATAATAATATATTTAAATAAAATTTATAGTTAATAATAATAATTAATATAATATAAATTAATATAAAATAAAAAGTTTAATAATATAATAATATTTAATATATTTTTTATAGTTAAAATATTTTAATATATAATAAAAAAATATAGCTTAATAAAACGTTTAAATTTAGCTATTTTTTTTTATTTGCTTTAAAAACATAGTTTTAATATATTATAAAATATATTAAATTTATTTTTTAATAAAAGTTTTATTAACTTGTTAGCAATTTATTTAAATATAAATATTTATTAAAAATTTATATTTTTATATTAAGTAGCTTTTTTGCAAAATGTTTATTAAATTAAAATATATTTTATTTTATTATAAAATTATAGGTTTTTAGCTATTGCTATAGCATTTTAGTTATTTTTATAAATAATAATAGCAGTTATTTTTTAATATAAAATATTTAACTTAAATAATAAACAGTAAAACTAAATAGCTTTTTTAATAGCTTAAGTTTAATTTATTAGTTTTAATTTATAAAAAAATAAAACAATGCTTTATTATTATTTAAAATTTTAGCTAATAGTATTATTTTTTATATTAAATATATATTTTATAGTTAATTATTTAGTTTATATATAACTTATTTAATTTGTATTAGTTTAATTTATAAAGTTTTATAAATTATTTAAATAGTAAAGCTTTAAGTTTATAGTATTATATAAGTAGTATATAACTTGTTTAATTGCTTTTAAATAATTTAAAGTAAAGTTTTTTATATACTTATTAAAGTATAAAACTATATATATAATATTTAGTTTAGTTTTAAGTATAATATATATTAAACATTTAATTATTTTAGCATACTACTATATATTTTTTTAGAAAGTTTTATATTTATTAAAAAGTTTTAAAATTTTAGTTATATTAATAGGTATATTTATTATATATGCTTTTTATTAACTTAACTTTTTAATTATTTTTTTAAAATAAGCTTTTTAGCTAAAATAAATTGTTTTATTTTTTTAGTTTTTAGTAATAACTATATTAAAATAAAAAAAGTATAGCTTTAAATTTTATATTTTAAATTGTTTTAATAAAGCTTTTTTAATTTTATTAATTTTTTTTTTAAAAAAACTAACTATTAATAAATTATTAATATATATTATAATATAAATATATTTTTTTACGAATATTTTTATATTTAAGTTTAGTAGTTTAAAGCTTAATATTTTTAAAAAAGTAGCTAGCATTTAATATTATATTTTAAAAGCTTATTTTAGTTTATATAAAGCTTTATTTAGCTTGTAAACTTTTTTAGTTTTATTATTAAATTTAAAAAACTATTAAATATAAATATTTTTATTTATTAGTTTATATAAAAAAATAGTTTTAATATTTATTTATTTAATTTTTAAATTTAAAGTAATAGTAATAACAAAAATAGCTTTATAGCTTATTAGTTTAACTATTAAAATAAAAGTTTTATTATAGTTTTTACTAAAGATTTATTTAAACTTTTTAATAATTTATTATGCTTTATAGCAAATAATTTTACTATTAAGTTTTTGTTTAATTTTGTAAACTTATTTTTTAGTTATTAAATTTTTACTTATAAATAATTTAACTAGCTTTTAAATATAATTGTTTATTAGCGATTAATATTTAGTATTTATAGTTTTATACTATTATAACTATTTAACGTTTTTTTTTGTTTGCTTGTAATTTTTAGGCTTTATTTTAGCTATAATTAGCATAAAAAATAAAACTGTAATAGTAAGCTTAAATTTAAGTGTAGCTTTTATTATATAGCAAAAATTTTTAAGTTATTAAACTTTTAGTTATAAGTTATAATAGTGCTTTAGTATGTTTAATTTAAAGCTTTTTAGCTAAATTAAAAAAAGTTATTAATATTTTTATAATATTAGATTTATTAATAATAACGCTAGTAGTAATATTAGCAATAGCTTTAGTAATAATGTTAATAGTAATAAATTTTTATTAAAACTTTATAAAATAAAAGTTTGCTTTTAATAGCTAGCTAGCATATATAGTTTTTAAATATTAATAAATATAAAATTAACTATTAATTTATTTTTTTAGTTAGCTTTTAGTATTTTTTTTTTTATTTATTTATGTTTTTATTTGTTTATAATAAATAATAGCAACTTTTGTTTTTTTTAAAAAAATTTTTTTATATTTAAATATTTAATAAAGTATAATTTTAAATGCTAATATATTTAGTTTAATTAAAAATATATATTTGCTTAAAAATTTAATAATTATTATATTATTATAGTTTAGCTGTTTGCTATACTAATTTTTATAAAGTATTAACTTTGTTTTTTTAAACTATTTTTAGTTTTTAATATAAACAACTATTTAAATTAAAATAAGCTAAAAATTTTAAAAGATTTTAGCTTTTATAATAATAGCTAAAAATGTTTAAACTAAGTTTTTTAATGTTTAAATAGTTTTTTTAATTTTTTTGTTTTATTAATGTTTATTTATAGCTAAATATTTAATAATAATGTTTTTTTAAGTATAAAATTTTATAAATTTTTTATTTATATATAATTTTAGTTTGTTTATTATAATAAAACAATAGTATTATTTTAGTTTTTTTTATTTATATAAAAAATTTTTAAATTTTAAAAATTAATTTTTTAAACATTATAATAAAATTGCTTAAATTTTACTAATATAGTTATAAATAATTACTATTTACTTTATAAACTTATTATAGTTTTTTAGTATATTATTTAGTATGCTAGCTTTATTAAAGTATAAAAATTTTATAAAGAAAATTTTTTTTAATAAATTTTTTTTATAAAGCTTAGTTTATATTTTACTATTAATATAAGCTTTATATAAGCAATATTTAGTTTAAAATATAATATTTTTAGTTATTATTATTAGTTTTTTTATTTTTTTATTATTTGTATATTTAAAATATTTATGTTATATTTTTAAAGTAAAATTAATAAAATAAGCATAAAAACTAATATTAAGCACGGCTATTTAAAAAGTTTTATTTAGTTAATTAACTATATATAGTTTTAATAATTTAGTTGTTATAAAAAAAGTATGTTTTTTAATTATTACTTATGTTTTATTTTAATAAAATAAAAATTTAGCTTTTTTTTTTATAAATTAAAATATAAAAACTAGGTTTATATTTAGCTTAAAGCAGTATATAATATTGTTAATAATAATTGTTTTAGTATATTTATTAATTATAGCTAAAAATTTAACTATTTTAATTTTTTTTAAATAATAATTGTTTTATTAATTTTATAAACTAATAGTTTATTATAGTTTTATATTTTAATAAATAGTAATTTATTATTAAAGTTAGTTTAATTATAGTTGTTATTTAAAACTATAAAATTTAAAATTTATTTAATAAATTTTGCTGCTTTTTTGCTTAATATATTTAAAAAGCTAAATTTTATTAAAGTTTTTTTAGTATTAAATTTTATTAAAATATTTACTATTAAGCTATAAAATATAACTATAAAATATTAGTTTTATTAATTTTTAAAGCTATTAAATATTTTAGTAAAAATTTTAGGTTTTTATTACAATATTATTTTATTTTTTAAGTAATTTTTTATTACTAAAAAAGTTAAATTTAAAAATTTTATAAATATTTTAATAATAGCTAAGTTTATTATATTAGCAATATTATTATTATTGTTATTGTTTATTTTTTGCTTTTTTTTTAAGTTTTTTTTTTGTTATTATAATAGTGCTTTATTTAAGTGTTTAAAATAGCAAATATTATTTAAGTATAAAATAACTTTTTTGCTTGCTTTAAAATAGTGTTTATAATAAAAAACGTTTTTTTGCTTTTTTTTATTATTGCTATTATATTTATAACTATAGCTGCTTTTATATTATTTTATAAACAATTATATTTTAATGTTAGTTTATAAAACTAGTTTTTTTGTTTGTTTTTTTTATTAAGTTTTTATTAAAGCAATTTAAAAAAGTATACTTTTAATATGTTTTTTATCGATTGCTTTTTTTATTAAAATAATATAATTTATTTAAAAAAATATTAAAATAAAAAAAATATAGTTTTTTTTTAATGTTAATAAAAATTTTATTAGTAGAAAAATTTTTTTAATATTATAAATATTAAAGTTTAATTTTTTAAAGTTAAAATAAATAAATTAAAGTTTTATTATTATTATAGTAATTAAGCTTTTAGTAATAAATAAAGTATTATTTTATTTAAATAAAAAATTTTAAAAAGTTAAGCTTTTAACTAAATAAAATTTTTTTTAATAAAAATTTAAATGTTAGCTACTATAAGCTTTTTTTTAGCAGCTTTTATTTTTGTTTGTTATTTAGTTAAAATGTTTTAAATGTTTTTGCTATAATAATTACAAATAAAGTTTAATACTTTTTGTTAAATAATTTTTTAAGCTTTTTAAGCTTTATATAGTTTAGTACTAGTAAAAATATTAAAAATTGCTATAGGTTTTTTTTTTTAAATTTTTTTAAAAATAAATTAATATATTTTATTACTAAAATATAGTTTTTTATTTTTTTTTTAAATAAAAATATTTAGTTAAAAATTTAAATATTATAATATTTTATAGCTTAAAAATAATAGCTTTAGTTTTATTATTTATTTTAATAGTTAATAATAATTAGTTAATATTTTAAGTTATTATTATAGTTATATTTATTATTATTTAAAGTATTATTTAATATAAGCTTATTAAAATTAAAATTAAAAATATTTATTAGTTTAAATAATAAAAAACTTTTTTTTATAAAGTTTTTTATAGTTATTATTATTAACTTAAGTATAAATAATTTAATAATAATTTTTAAACTAAAAAAACTAATTATGTTTAAGTTTTTTAATATAAAAATAAAAAATATTTTGCTAAAAAACAATAAAAAATATAAGCTAAAAAATAATATAAGTAATTTAAGTTTATAATATTAATATTTAATATTTTTAAAATTTTTTAATATTTTCGATTTTTTATATAAAATAAAAAAAATTTAGTTTATTAAAAAAACAATAGTAAGTTAAAAGTATAAATAGTTAAAGTTTAAAGTTATATTTAATTAAAAATTTTTAAACTTTTATAAATAAATTAAGCTTAAACTTTAGGTATATTTTTTAGTTAAACTAATATTATTAAACTATTATTTATTGTTTTTTTTAATTAAATTTATTAGTTGTTAAAAAAATGCTAACTAAATAAATTTGTAATTTTTAGCTAATTTATATTTTAATACTAGCTAAATAAGTTTTTTTTTATAATAAAATTTTTAATAAAACTTAATAATAATAATATAAATATAATGCCTTTATTTTTAATAAATAAGTTTACGAAATAAGTAAAACAAAGGTTACTTATACTTATAAATTTTTTGCTAATATTATTATAGCCTAATTAAAAAATGCTTTTTTTCTATTTAAAAAAAAAGCTTAGCACTAAAGCTATTAATTATTTGCTAACTTGTTTGCTATTTATATAGCCAAAAATTTTTTTTTGTTTTATTTGCTAACCTGCTAATAAACTTATTTGCTAGCCGATTAGTTAACTAACTTATTAATTAATTTATATACTAGCAAACTAGTTTGCTTATTATTTTATTAGCTAACTTATTTATTAACTTGCTGCTAACTATATAGCTATTTATATTGCTAAAAACTTTTTTTTAGTTATTTGTTAATCTGCAAGTAGATTTATTAGCTAACTTATTTTATAGCTAAAATTAAAAAAATTAAATAAAAAAGGTTTAAAAAACTTAAAAAACTTAAAAAAACTTAAAAAAACTATATTAAAGTAGCTAAAATAGCTAAACTATATAGCTAAAGCTAGCAAAACTAAATTAAAAAAAGTTTAAAAATCTAAAAAAACCTAAATAAAATAGCTAAAGTAGCTAAACTATATAGTTAAATTATATAGGTATTAATGCTACTAAAATTTGTTTATTAACTTATTAGCTAATTTGCTTACTAATTTGCTAGCTTATTTTTTTGCTTACTTTTTTGCTTATTTATTTTTTTTTATTTATTTATTTATATTTTATTTATACTATTTTTTTTTAATTTTGTTTAAAAAGCTTACTTTTTAGTATTTATTTATTTTTTTTTATTTTTATTATTTTTTATTTATAAAATAATTTATATATATAACTAAATGTTTTAGTGCTTTAGCAATTTTTTACTAGTTATAAACTTTTTATTGCTTAAAATATTAAAATATTAAAAATATTTTTTATTTTAGCAAAAAATAGCTTATTAACTAATTTGTTTGCTATTTTGCTTGCTATTTTGCTTGCTATTTTGCTTGCTACTTTGCTTGCTACTTTGTTTGCTATTTTGCTTGCTACTTTACTTGCTACCCTACTTGCCATTCTGCTTGCTACTTTGCTTGCTACCCTACTATTAACTATATAGCTACCTATATTGCTAAAAACCTTTTTTTAGTTATCTGCTAACCTATTAGCAAATTTGTTAGCTAACTAACCTGCTATTTTAATTAGTAGCTAAAATTAAATTAAAAAGTTTAAAAAACTTAAAAAACCTAAAAAAACTTAAAAAAACTAAGTTAAAATAACTAAAATAGCTAAGCTATATAGCTAAGTTATATAGCTTTTATTAAAGTTAGTTGCTATTATAAAATAAAAAAAATATATTTTTATAAGTTTTATTTTTATATATATATTATAGTTTTATTAAGCTATAGCTTATTTATTTTTATTAAAATTTATGCTAAAAAAAATACTGCAAATAAAAAATCTTTAAAAAATTAAAATATACTTTTAAAAAGTAAAAAGCTAATAGCTAGCTTTTAAGTAAATTAAAAAATAAAATAAAAAAGCAGTAACTATTATAAATAAAAACATAATAATATAAATAAAAAAAAATTTTTTAATAATAGTTAATTTAATTATAAATTTAATATTAACTAATAAATTAATTTTATTTTAGTATTATAAAACTTTTAACTTTTAAAAAAGTTAAAAAAACTTTAGCTAAGTTAATTTTTAAAAAAAAAATATTTATTATTAATAAAAATTAAAATACTAAAAAAAAAATAAAGCTTAAAATTAAAGTTAACTTTAATATTTTAAAAAATACTAAAAATAGCAATATAAAAAAATAATATTAAAATAAATAAAACTAAAAAAACTAAAATAATTAATAATATTTAATAATAGTTATTTTTTTAATTTTACTATTAATATTAATATTTAAACTATATTATTTAGTATAATTTTATTTACTGTTTTTGTTTTAAATTTATTAAAAGTTAGTAAAAAGTTTTATAGCTATTAATTTAAACTTTTTAAAAAAATTTTAATAAAAATTTTAGTTTTTTTTATTAATTTAAAAAAAATATTAACTAATGCTAATATATAAACAAAGCTTTATTATAAATAAATATAAATTAAAGCTAATATTTAAATTTTATATTTATTTATTGTTAATTTATTTAAATTTTTTATTTTATTTATTGTTATTTTTATATAAAACAAAAAACATAATTATATATAATAATTTAGCTTTATAAATATAAAAAAATAAAAACTACTAAAGCTAGTTAATTAAAATAGTTATATATATATACTAATAAAGTTTGTTTTTTTATTATATTTTTTAGTTAAAACTAAAAATATATTTTTATAATTTTAATTTTATGCTTTATATTTTATAATTGCAAATATTAAAGTTAAATAATATTTTTTTTTATTAAATAGTTTAAATTTTAAAAAAAAACCTAAAGTATAAAGCTTGCTAAATAAAATTAGCAATATTTTTTGCAAAAAATTATAAACCTAAATATTTTTAGTTATTAATAAAAATAAAAAGCAAATTAATAGTAGTTTAGTAATAATAAATATACTAAAGCTTGTTTTATATATATAAGTATTAAAATTAAACATAAATTTTATAACTATATATTTTATGCTATTAATTATTTTAAGTTTTTAGTATATATTGTTTATTATAGCAATTAGCATATTTATTATAATAAGCAAATAAGCAAATATTTTAACTATACTAAAGTTTATAATTAAGTTTGCTGCTTATAAAGCAATTTTTTTAAAATAGCTTTTAGTTAAAAAATGCTTAAATAAAAATATATATAATAGTTATTTATATAATTAAGCAAAGCTTAAAGCTGCTTAAATATTTAACTTATATTATATGCTGTTTAATAATATAACTGTTTTAAATATTTTGTTTAATATAATATTACTGCTATATATTATTTTTATATTTAAAATATTAATATTTGCTTTTATTTGTTTATTTGCTTATAAATACTTAAATAATATAATATATGCTTTATTAATTGCTTATATTTATTTATTTAGTACTATAATAGTTATAAATTAAAGCTATAGTTAATATTTTAAATAGTGTTTATTTTTATATAGCTTGCTATTAATTGGTTAAAAATTATTATTAGTTTTAAAATATTTATTTTTTATAGTTAGCTTATTAAAATATAACATTAATATTTTTTTTATAGGCTTAAACTAGTAAAAATTACTATATAATATAATAATAAATATTTTTTTAAAATTATTATTTTTTTATTTTTATGTTTGTTTAAGTTATATGTTTATTTTATATAAGTTAAAAACAAACATTATACTATATTTATTAATAACTAAAATATTAGTTGCTTGTTAATTTTAGTATTTTGTTTTTAAAAGCATTTTGTTTTTTATAAACTTACTATTGCTAGCTGTTAATTTTAAAATTATTAGCTTTAGCATATAATAAATAGTAGTACTATTAATATTTATATTTATATAACTAAATATAGCTGTTAAATATATATATTTTTGCTTTTTTTTTAAATTTAAAGCTAATACTAAAGCTTAAATTATATAGCTTTTTTTTATGCTATTTTTATTTAATAAATAAAATAGCAGTTAAAAATAAAAGCTTATAATAATATTTAGTTAATTTTTAATTTTAAATATACTATTGCTGCTTTTATAATAATAGTTTATTTTATTTAAATGTTTTAATACTAAATTTATTATAATTAATTATTTATAATTTAATTTATATTTTTTTATAATTTAGTTGTTAATTTAAAACTATATAGTTTTAACTTTAATTAAAATATTAAGCTATATAAAAATATATAGCTGTTTATAATAAAATAATTATAATATTTAAAGTATAGCAATTAGGTTTTTATTTATTTTAAATAATTTATTATTAAAATTACAATATAATATAGCAAAGCTGTTTATTTTAGTATTATTATAGTTATATTTATTTTTTTTGCTTTAGTTATATAATATTATATAATTTAATATATTAATTTTACTTTTTTACTTTTTAATAAAGCATTTAATTATATTAAATGCTTGGTATATTTATTTTAAAGCTTTTTTATATATTATAAATAGCATATTTTAATAAATTTTTAGATTTTTTAAGTTTAAATAATTAGTATGTTTAATATATACTGTTTTATTAGTTAAGTTTAATATTTTTACAATTTATATAAGTATAAAAATTTTAGCTTTATATAATTATTTTAGTTATTTTAATAAACTTTTTATAAATATTAATAATATATTATAATAAAAAAAATTATTAGCTTTTTTTATTTTTTTTTTATAAAAAACCTTGTTTTTATTATTTGTAAATTTATAATTAAAATTTAAATTATAGTTTATTTTAATACTTTATTGTTATATATTATGTTTAGTATTATTTTTTAACTTTTAAAATAAATTAAAATTAGAAAAAATAAACTGCAGTTTGTTAAAATACTATATTTTTAGCTTTTTTTATAGTAATGTTAAATTTAAAGTAAAATTTATAACAAAACAATTCTATAGTATAAAAAAGCCAAGCTTTATAACTTAAAATTATATATATAATTTATTATTTTTTTTATTAAATAATAGTATACTAATAAATATTAAAGTTGCTATTTTATTAAAATATTTAATTTATTAATAATATTAATTGTTTTTTTAAGCGCTATTAAATTAGTAAAATTTTACTGGCTATTTTTTAGTTAGCTTTAGTACTATTTAAATATATAATATATAGTTATATAAACAAAAATATTATAGTTAAAGCTTTTTAGTTTTATAAACTTAAAGTATTATTAGTTTAATTTTTTTTTTAAGTTTAAATAAATATAACTTATTTTATAACTAAATCTACAAAGTTTTTTGTTTAAAAAAGCTGCTTAATATTTAAAACTTAGCTATATTTATATAATTTTTTAGTATAAAAATAAAAAATAAACCTACTGCTAAATATTTTAAAAAAAGTAATATATATTATAGCTTAGTATATAGTTTATTATATTAATTAAAAAAAGCTTTTGTTTAAAAAAAATTTTGTTTAAAATTTTTATTATAAAGCTTTTAGCTGCAAAATTAAGCTATTTAATATTTATAAAACTTAGATTAGTTTTTAACATATTTAAATATGCTATAATTAGTGCTAGTTGTTAAAATATTAATACTTTTAGCTTTATAGTATAATTAGTAATATAATATATAAGCAATAAAGTTTAAGCTTTAATAAAAATAAGCAAAAAATTATAATTATATTAAAAAGCTGCTATTATTATTTTATTAAACTAACTATAATTATAATTGTTTTGTTTAATATAAAAAATGTTTTTTTAGCTAATAAAAGTATATAGTATTAAAGCTTAAAGCTATTTAAACTAATATTAAATTTTAAAGTAGCGTTTTTTTGTTTTAATATTTTTATATTTGCAATATATTAGTATATACTTATATTTTTAAGCATTAATAGCAATAAAATATACTTTTTTTTTTTATTTTTTAATAAACTTATTTTTTAATATAAAAAAGTTATTATAAAGCTTAGTTTTTATATAATTTTTTAATGCTTGCTAGCTTAAAATATTTTTATTAATATATTTTAAAAAATATTTGTTTACTTATTTTAAAAATTTTGCAAATTTTGCTATATTATTTTTATTTTAAATGTAAGCAATAATTTAATTAATATTAATATTGCTAAAATATTATATTATGCTATATAAATAAAACGTTTTATAGCTGTTAGTTTTAATACAATTAAAATACTAGTTAATAAAGCTAAATATTTTATTATTTAAATTAATATTAATAAACTTTATAAAAAATGCTTTTAAATATAAATAAAACTATTTAACTACAGTAATAAAATTTTAATTAACTTTTTTTATTAACGTTTATAATTATTAAAAAACTTAGCTATTAAATTATTTAAGTTGCTTTTTATAATATAAAACTTTATATAGTTTTTTTTTTATTTAAATATATATTAAAAATATTAAATCGTTAAAGTTTATAGTAAACTATATTATAAGTAATTTATATTAAATAATTATACTTTAGATTTTTTAATATTATAATATTTTTTTTTTATTTAATAATAGCTACTATTGTTTATATATTGCTATTTTATATAATAATATAAATATTTAAAAGTTATTAGCTAGCTTATTGTTTTATAGCTTAAAAGTAGTTTGTTATAATTTATAAATTAAAAATAAAACATATATTTATTTAAATTTGTTAAACGAAAATTTTATTAAATAAGCAAAAAAAATATATATGCTATTACTATAAACAATTTAATTAAATATAAAAAACAAAAATACTAAATAAATTATAATATAATTACTATATTAATAAAGCTTAATAGCAGCTTAGCTATTAT
The DNA here is from genome assembly GCA_022432375.1 of Nemania sp. FL0031. NCBI lineage: Eukaryota > Fungi > Ascomycota > Sordariomycetes > Xylariales > Xylariaceae > Nemania > Nemania sp. FL0031. Next base: position 981,819 of record JAJKKK010000007.1, on the reverse strand, counting down.
AAATATTACTAGTTAGTTTTTATAAAACATAAAAGTATAAATATTTATATTTTTAAACTAAAGTTTTTTTTTTTAGTATTATTATAATTAGTAAAACATTTTTCTATAGTATTTACTGGTTTTTTTTATTTGTATAAAAAAACTTTAATAAACATAAATATAAAATAGTTTAAATTTTAAGTTTTTAAAAACAAATTTTTAAATATAATTTAAATATATAGCTAACTTTAAATGCTTGTTTATATAAATTATATTTTTTTAATAATAATAGTTTGTTTTTAATTAACTAAAAAAAAGCCAGAAAATATTAATATTATAATTATATTTATTTTTTTGCTAAAGTTATTATAATTATTAATAAGCTGTTAAATAAAAGTTATAAGCTAGTTAGCAATTATAATATTATTTAATTTTTTTATTAATAATTTTTTAATTTTTTTATTTATTAAACATATAGTACTATTATACTTTAATAAAGTTTTAAAAGTTAATAATATAAATAAAATATTTGTAAAGTTTAAAAGCGTGTGTAATATAAGTATATATAATATAAGTGTAAGTATATATAGTATAAGTATAAGTATGTTTAGTATAAGTATAAGTATAAGTATAAATATAAATATAAGTATAAATATAAGTTTATTAGGTTTATTAGGTTTATTAGATTTACTAAGTGTTAAAAAGCAACTTACATTAAAAAAAATATATTTAAAACGCTTAGCTGCTTTTATAGCAGCATTTAGCACTATAGTAATACTTTTAAAAATAGCTTATAATATAATTTTTTTTGTTATATTTTAAATTTTTTAAAATGTTTAATTTTTTGTAATATTTTAATATAAATAGTTATTTGTTTAAAGCTATAATAGTATTTTAATTATAACTATTTTTTAAAGCTTAAAAAATAGTAATAAATTTTTTTTTTATAGCTTGTTAAATTTAACTTATATAATTTTAATTTTGCTTTTAATATTTTTTATTAGTTAAAAAAAAATATTTATTACTAAAAATATATTATTAATAAAAATAAATATATATTTAGTAATTTTTTTATATAATAAATTTAAAGTATAGCTAGTTTTAAAGTTAAGTATAAATTTAGCAATTTAGCTAAAAATAATTTTAAAAGCTAAAAAACGTTTTTTAAAAAAATATAATATATTAATTTTTTTTGGCTAAAAATATTTATATAGTATTTATAGCATATTTAGCTAACAAAAAGCTAGCAGGTTTTTTTTTGCAATATTTATATTGCAACTTTTGTAAACAAAAATATTGCTATTTAATATAAAACATTTTATACAATTTATATAATGCAAACTGCTTTTATTAAGGCTTAAAAAACGTTATTATAATTTAGCTTAAAAATGCTATAAAAATTTTGCAGCTTATATAACTATTATTTTAACATTAAAAGTTTAAACTTAGCAAAATTAATACTAATTTAATAGTAGTAGCATTAAGTTTTAAGTTTTAGCTTAAAAGTATAATATATATTTAGTTTTATATTTGTTTAATATAATATTTAAATATTTTATATTTTTAAAATTATAAATTTTAAATATATAAAGCTTATTTATAGCATTAAAATAAAATTTAGCTGCTTTTTAAGCATTATTATTATTAAAATTACTATTATTTAAAAATAATTTTTAAGTAGTTAGCAAAATAAGTAGCAGTAATATTAATTTAAATATTGTAGTTATATATACAATTAAAAATAAAAAACTAAATATATTAGTAAAAAGCAATAAAATATTAGTAAAAAATAGTTAAATATTAGTAAAAAGTTATATAGCAAAAAAAAAACATAGTATTAGTATTAGCAATAGTAATATATATATTTAAAAATAAAATAATAATTTTAATTTTTATTAAAAAAATGTTATTATAAAATAATTAAACAAGTTATTAGCTTATAAAAATATTTAGTAAATATAAAAATAAAAAAATTTTTAAATATTTATATTTTAATTTATATATTATAAATAATTTAATTTTAATTATATAGTTTTTATTATTTTTAATTTTTATTATAGGCTTTTTAGTATAAATAATACTATATAAGTAAATTAAAAATATACTTAATAATATATAAAAATTTTTAATTTTTATTTTAAAGCAAGCAATATTTATAAACAAAAAGCTTTTTTATTTTATACTTTTAAAAGCAAACATATATAGCTATAAATAGCTTAAGTTTAAATTATAGCAGTATAAATTATAATAATTTCTAATTATTATAAATATTATATAATATGTTTTATTTTATTTTGTTTATATTTTGTTTATAAAAAATAAAAACTATATAATAACTAAAAAATATAAAATATAAGCTAAAATTTTACTTATTGTAAATTTTATTATAGTTTTAATAATAAATAATATTAGCTATATATAAAGCAATATAGTTATAAAAAGTTAAATATTGTTTAAGCTAGCAAAAAAAAATATTAAAAATAAATATTTTGTTTATTTATTTTTATTTAAAGCTAAAGCTTAACTGCTATATTTTTAGTTTTGCTTATATATATTAGTAAAGCAAAATTTATATAGTACTGTTAGCTATGCTAACTTATTTTTTTTGTAATTATTATATGCTTTTTATAATAAGCTATTAGGTTAAACAATACAAATAAAAAAGTAAATAGATTTAATATTACTGCTTATGTTTTAACCTTAAATATAATGTTTAAAAGCATATAATTTTTAATAAAAATCTACTTAATAATTTGCTATTAAAAAGTTTTATAAAATTTTAAAATAGCTATAAAGCTAAAATGTTTAATTTATATTATTTACTATACAAAAAGTTATTTAGCATTAAAAATATAAAATAATTAAATACTAAAATAATATAAAATATATATAAAGTATAATTAGTAATATAGTTTAATATAATATATAAAGTTTTATTTAACTTTAAATTAATTTATTATAATTTATTATTTAATATTTATACTTTTATATTTAATTATTTATTTATTATTGTTTTTTTATTGCTTTTTTGCTACTGTGCTTTTTAAAGCTATTTAATATATTTAGTATTTTTATTTTATTTGCTTTTTTTGCTTTAGTAATTTTTTTTAAGCTTTAAAGCTATAAAATGCTATTATTATTATATATTTTTATTATATTTACTATAAAAATATAAAAGCAACAATAAAAAAACAAACAACTAATTAAAGTATAGTAATATAACGCTATAGTTTGCTATAAAAGCTAGTATACTAAGCTATAGCTTTAACTAAAATTAATTTTTAATATATATTATAAACTTTAATATTTTATTTACTACTTACTACTAAAAAAACCTAGCTATTTTAATTAATAAAAATACTATAATTTTTATATAAAATATATATAATTTATAAGCTATTAATACTTAAAAAAATTATAATAAATTATTTAAAACTAGTTAAATATAACAGTAAGTTATAATTGCTTATTAAAAATAAATTTAAATATATATATAAATATAATATAATTATTACTTAAACTAATAATTAAGTAGCTTAAATTTAAGCTAAAAAAATAATACTTATTATTATAAATTAATATATTTTTTGCTTGTTTATTAGCAAAGTTAATAAAATTTTAACTTAAAATAGCTTAAATTTAAACTTTGTTAAGCTAATACTTTTTTTAAAAATAAATATTTTTTTAAAAGTTAAGTACTATTTTTAACAAAACAAAAAAACTTAAGCAGTATACCTTTTTTTAAAAACTTTTTAAAACACTTATTTTTTTATTTTTTAATACTAAAGCTAAAAAACATTTTAGATTTTTTTTAAACAATTAAAAAAAACTAGCTTTTTTTACCGAAGCAGTTAGTATATATTGTAAAAAATATTATTAAGCAAATTAAAAATAAATATATTAAAAAAATTAGCTATAAAAAAAAAATATTTATATTTTATAGCTTTATTTATATTATATACTTAAACAAAAAATTAAAACTTTTTAATATTAATAATAGCAATATTAAAATTAATTTAACTACTATTGTTTTGCTATTAAAAATATAATATTTTAATAAATAGCTATTTATAAAAGCTTAAACAAAATTAATATAAGCTAAACTTATGTTTAATTTATCAAAAAAAGCTAATAATTTTAATATTACTATTAAGCTAGATTTTTTTTTTAATATGCTAAATATAGCTTTAGTTAATAGCTTTTAAACTTATAGCTAGGTTTATAAACATTAAGTTTATTAATATTAATAATATATTAAATTTAAGTTATAAAAAAAGTATAAGTATATTAATATTTATATTTATAATAAAAAATAATAAATATTAATAATTGTTATTTAAATACTAAAAATAATTAGTATATATATTAAAAACTATAAAAACTTGCTTACTAAAAATCTAGTGCTAAGTAGTTTTACTACTAATATATACTATTATTAAATTAATTTTGTTATATTAATATTAATAATATAGTTATATAGCGCTAGCTTTATATAAAAAGCAATTATATTTTAAAATTAAAAAAAAGTATATATTAACTTTTGTTTTATTTTTATATAGTTTTATTTAATAATATATAGCAAATAAACTTTTAAAACAATTTAAATAAAAAAAAGCAAAATAAAAGCTTTTATATTTTTTTTAATATAAATGTTAGTTAAAAAAAGTATACTTTAGTTATATTATTTAAGGTTAAATAAAAGTTAGTTTAATATATATTATAATAAAACTTTTGCTTTTATTTTTTTTTTTTTTTAATAATAATATATTATATTATTAAATTTAAATAGTTTTAAATATTTTATATTAATATTAAATTTAATAAAAAGCTAAACTAGTAAAAAGTTAAAATTAAAATATTATTTTAATAATAATAGCAAAAATAATAAAAAATTTAATTAAAATTAATTAAGCGTTTTTATTTTAATAGTAAAATAACTTATTTAATATATTAAATAAATATTTAAAACTAGTTTTATTATAAAAGTAGTTAATATAAAACTTTTATAAAATATTATTATGTTATAGTAGTGCAATAATATATTCTATTTATAACTTAAAGCTTTTATAGCACTATAAATATAAAGTTTTTAAAAAATACTAAACGCTAGTAATTTATACTAATACTGCTTTTATATTTGCTTTTTTTTTAATATTAAATAATTTTTTTTTATAAAAGTTGTTTTTTAAAAAGCAATAATAAAGCAAACATATAAAAAGTTGCATACTTAACCCTTAAAATAAATATATTTAGTGTTATAAATATATTAAAATATTTATAGCATAAAACCTTTTATACTATGCAGTATTAATAAAAAATAAACAAAAAAAGCAGCAAAAGCAACAATAGTAGCAAAAAAAATAACAATAGCAACTTAAGTTTAATAAATAAAACAGCTAAGTTAATTATAAAATACTAAAAATTTTACGTTAATAAAATATTTAGCTAAAAAATATTTTTAAAAAGTAAAATGCTAGCAATTATTTTTGTTTAAAAAAAATATATATAATACTATAAAACTAGCACTTTTAGTACTTAATTTTTAATAGCTTTATATATATTTTATATTTAATATTTTAAGTTTATATTTAATATAAAATATATTAAAAATAAAAAGTATATTTTTACTATAATAAATATAATGCTTAATATTATTTTATTATAGTAGCAAAAAAAAAAAAACTAGTTTTATTTTTTTTTATATAAATATATATATGCTATTTATATACTATAAATAAACTTTTTTTACTTTAGTAGCTTATATATATTATATGCTACTTATTATTATAAGCTTATTTTTTAGCTAGTTTTAAGCTATATTAACTTTATATATTAGTTTTTTAATTAGTATTTTTATATTATTAGCAAACTAAAAAGCTTAAATAAATAGCATATATGCTAGCTTTATTGTTTAAATTAAGAAAATTTTAGTTTATTATTTATATTTAAGCAAAAATAAACTAGCAAAAAATTGCTAGGTTTAAAATTAAAATATTTTTAGCTAAATTAAAATAAATAAAATATAAACTATTTAAAAAGCAAAAAAAAATATTATTAGTTATAAAAAAAAGTTTGCTAAATACTATAGTTTAATTTAATAGTTTTATACTTTTATATATATTTTAATATAAAAAAATTAGCTTTTAATTTAATATTTTGTATAAAACAAACTATATTATACTGTAAACAATAATAAAAGCATTTTTAAATAAGCTAAATAAAAAAAAAATAACCTTATTAAATATAAACAACAAAAATTTAAATATATAGTTTAATAATAATAACTAGCTAAAATTTTTACTATATTATATAAAATATATTAAATTATATATTTTACTTTTTGCTTAATTTATATTTTTACTATAATAGTATAACAAACTATTATATAGTTTACTATTATTTTTAACTTATTGTTTAATGTTTAGTTTTATATTAAATATTTATATATAGTTTTTACTATATAAAAATATAGTATAATAGCTAAAAATTTATATTATAAATTTATTTTAAAAATATGTTTATTTTTATATAAATATAGCATATAAATTATATATATATATTTATATAACTAAAAATAAATAATAAATAAATAGTAAAATTGCAAGTTTATTAAGTTTTAAAAATTAATATTATGTTATTTTTTTTTACTATTATAATAATATTATATTTAATATTATATTTATTATATTAAAAGCTAACTTTTTAGCGCCGATTTATTTTATATTAAACAATAATTATTTAAATTAAGTATAAAATATTTAATTAGCTATTATAAAAAAAATAATATAAACATTAATTTTATATTATTTTATAAAGTTTTTTTAAACAAAAATAATTGCTATTATTTTTTTTTTTAATAATATTTTTTAGTTAAATATTATAATAATAAAAAGCTTTAAATGTTTTATAACTACTTTAGCCGTTTTGCTTGTTTTAGCCGCTTTATTTATTTTAGCCGCTTTATTTATTTTAGCTACTTTGTTTATATTTTTACTTTTGTTTTTATTGCTGTTATTATTGTTATTATTATTACTATTGTTATTATTGCTATTTTTGCTTTTTGTGCTTTTTTTGCTTATTTTTTAAAGCTATATTGCTTAGTAAACTTTATACTAAAAATATTTTAATATATTTATAATATTAAATATATTTATACTAAAATTTAGTGCTTGTTTTTTTATAAATTTGCTTTTTTATTATAAGTTATATAATAATTTTTGCAAACAAAAAATATTTAGTATTAAAAAAAAGTTAAATTTAAAAGTAGTTTTAATATAAATTATAAAGGTTTGTTATTTTAAAGCAGCTATATATTTATAGTGCTAAAAAAGTTATAAATTATAAACTAGTTATATTATTATATTATTATAATAAAAAAATGCTTTTTAAAAGTTTTATGCTAATTGTTTTTATAATAAAACTAGCTTTAAGTGTTTATTTAATATAACAAATAAGTTGTTTTATTTATAAATTAAAAATATATAACTAATTTAAATAGTAAATATATTTATTTTTTTGTTGCTAATAAAGCTTAATTAGTATTAAACAAATTTGCTAGGTTATTTTTTAATTAAATTTAATATAAAATTATAATATATAAAATTATATTATATTAATAATATAATATATTATTAGTAATACTAAAAAAAAATATATATAAACGTTTTTTTATACTATATACTAAAAAAACTTTTATTTAAGCTAAATAACTAGTTATAAGCAAATTTTATTAAAATAACATTTTTAAAAAAAAAAATATAAAAACTTTTATTTTAGCTTTTAAAAAATAAAAATATTGCTATATATTTTTGTGCAAAAATAAAATTTATAATATTTATTTAATATATTAGTTAAATTAAAATAATAAACTTAAATTATTTTTGTTTATATATTAACAATTATAGCTATAATATTGCTGCTATTTTTAAAAGCAATAATAAAATTAATATATATTTTATACTTTTAAATGCTTAAGTTAGTTATAAATTTATTTTAGTGCTTTTAGATTTTTATAGTTTTATTAAAGCTAAACTAACTACTATTATTACTACTGTTTTATTTTTTTTTTTTTTGCAATACGTTTGTAAATATACTTTAGCTTAGCTATAATAACGTTTTTAACTTTTTTTCGGCAGTATAAAATACAATAAAAAAAAAAAGCAATTTTTGTTTTGCAAAATAGCAGCAAATAAAAAAATTAAAACTAAGGTTTAATTATAATAATATTAAAGTTATACTTAAAAAATATTTAAAACTATAAATATATTTTTATTTAAAACGTATAATTTTAAAATTTTTTTTAAATATTTATAATTTAAATAAACTTAAAAGTAAAATTATTAAGCAAATTTTAAATAAAAACTATTAAAAATTTTATATTTAAAATAAATAAAAAAGTTTTATTATTATATAAAACTTTTTTAACTATTTTAATATTTGTTATATTTATTATTTTTGCTTTTTTTATTAACGTTAATTTTAATAACAATTTAAAGTTAAAATAGTAAATAAAACTTTTTATATATTAATAAATATTTAAAACCTATTTATATATTAATATTTATATTATAAAAATTATAATAGCTTTTTTATTGCAAAAAGTAAGCTTTTTAAAATATTAAAGCTTATTATTGCTAATAATAAAATTATTAAAGCTATTAAAACTGCTAAGCTTTATAAAATAAAAAGCAAACTTAAAAATTTTATTAATATTATTAATAAAAATAATAAAAAAATAAAAGTTAATTTTTAAAATAAAAAAGCTTAAATAGCAAGCAAAATTTATTTTATTAAAAGTTTTTTGCGCTTTTAAACTTGCTATACTTTTTTAAGTTTTTTATACTTTTTAAATTTTTTATACTTTTAGGTTTTTTAGTTTTTTAGGTTTTTTATTTTTTTAGGTTTTTTATACTTTTTTAAGTTTTTTGTACTTTTTAAGTTTTTTATACCTTTTAAATTTTTTATACCTTTAGGTTTTTTAGTTCTTTAAGTTTTTTATACTTTTAGGTTTTTTAGTTTTTTAAGTTTTTTATACTTTTAGGTTTTTTAATTTTTTAAGTTTTTTATTTCTTTAGGTTTTTTAGTTTTTTAGGTTTTTTAGCTTTTTAAGTTTTTTATACTTTTTAAGTTTTTTATATTTTTAGGTTTTTTATACTTTTAAGTTTTTTATACTTTTAAGTTTTTTATACTTTTAGGTTTTTTATACTTTTAAGTTTTTTATATTTTTAAGTTTTTTATACTTTTAAGTTTTTTATACTTTTAGGTTTTTTAGTTTTTTAGGTTTTTTAATTTTTTAAGTTTGCTATATTTTTTTAAATCTGCTATATTTTTTAAGTTTTTTATACTTTTAAGTTTTTTAGTTTTTTAAGTTTGCTATACTTTTTTAAGTTTTTTGCACTTTTTAAGTTTTTTATACTTTTAAGTTTTTTAGTTTTTTAAGTTTTTTATACTTTTAAGTTTTTTATACATTTAAGTTTTTTAGTTTTTTAGGTTTGCTATTTTTTTAAGTTTTTTATACTTTTAAGTTTTTTATTTTTTTAGGTTTTTTATATTTTTTTAAGTTTTTTATACTTTTAAGTTTTTTAAGCTTTTAGGTTTTTTATTTTTTAAAGTTTGCTATACTTTTTTAAATTATTTGCACTTTTAAAATTTTTTATACTTTTAAAGTTTTTTGCACTTTTTAAGTTTTTTATACTTTTAAGTTTTTTAGTTTTTTAGGTTTGCTATACTTTTCTAAGTTTTTTATACCTTTAAATTTTTTAATTTTTTAAGTTTGCTATACTTTTTTAAGTTTTTTATACTTTTAAACCTTTTATATATTTAAATTTTTTATACTTTTAAGTTTTTTATACATTTAAATTTTTTATATATTTAAATTTTTTATATTTTTAGGTTTTTTGTATATTTAGGTTTTTTATATATTTAAATTTTTTATATTTTTAGGTTTTTTATACTTTTAAGTTTTTTATATATTTAAATTTTTTATATTTTTAAATTTTTTAGTTTTTTAAGTTTTTTATATTTTTAGGTTTTTTATATATTTAATTTTTTATATTTTTAAGTTTTTTATACTTTTAAGTTTTTTATATATTAAAGTTTTTTATATATTTAAGTTTTTTATACTTTTAAGTTTTTTAGTTTTTTAAGCTTACTAATTTTATTATTTAGTATATTTGCTTATTTAAGCAAAAAGCTTTTTATTACTATTAATAGTTATATATAAATATTTTTTTTGCTAGTTTAATTTTTACTTTTATATATTTATTTTAAATTATAATATTTTTAATATATTGTTTATTTTTAAGCTTAGTTATTAAAAAATTATATATTTTATATGCTATAAGTTTGTTTTATTACTTGCTTTTTTTATTATTTTATTATGCTAACTTATTATATATACTATAATTATTTAACTTTATATATATAAAATTAACAGTTTAATTATATATTATATTATATATTTAACTAGTATACTTTTATTAAATAAATGTTAATTTTAATTTAGCTAATAAAATATACTAGCAATATATATTAATTAATTTAATTTATACTAATATATTTTATTTATTTATTTATTACTATTTTTATATTAATTATATTAATATTTATTTAAAAATAATAGCTATTTTTATATATTATATGTTTTTGCTTAGTATATATAAAATAAAAGCTAGCTTTTTATATTTATTATATAAAAAAATTTGTTATAATGTTAATTGTGCTATAATTAAAGTTATATATTTAGTATTATAATAATTTTAAAAAATTATTATTATAAAAGCAGTTAAATTAGTACTGCTTTAAAATTAATATAATAACTAAAACTTATGCTAATAATATTTGCAAATTATAAAATATAACTATTGTTATACTTAATATTTTTTTATTTTTTTAACTGCAAAAATATAAAAGCAATAAATAATATTTTATAAATATATAATATTAATATTTTTTATAATATTATAGTTATTTTTAAAGCAAACGTTTTTAAAGCTTTAAATAAAAAAGCTACTAAATAAAGCTTTAATGCTATTAGTTTAACTATTAAAGCTAATATTTAAAACTATAATATAAATAAGCTACTAGTACTTAGTTGTTTATTTGCTATTGTTATAAACTAACAAGTAAAGCTTAAATAGTTATATAATATAGCATTTTTTTTATAATTTAAACTAAGCTTTAGCGATTTTTTAGTAAAAAATATAATTTAGCTAATTAAAATTAAAATTAAAAAAATACTATAGCTAATTAATTAGTTAGCAAAAATAACTAAAGTTATATATTATTGTAAATAAATTAAGCAGTTTATTAAAAATATAGCTATAGTTTTAATGCTTATGTTTAAAGCTTAAAAAACTAAAAGCTAAAATATAAAAAACAACAAGCAATATAAAAACTATTAAACATAAAAAACTATATAAAAATATTTAAATTAGCAAAAATATAGCTTTTTATATTAGCTTAAACGTTAAAATTAAAATTGTATTAATTTTTTTTATTTATTTAATATATTAAAAAATTATTAATATAATATTTTTATTATTAATAAAAGCTTAATTAGTTTATATTAATTTAATATTATATTTTTTATAATTTTAATTTATAAAAAGTTAATTTAAAAGTATAATTTTATAATGCTACTAAACTATTAATTAAAAACTTTTGTAGCCTTTTTTACTAATAGCTTATAAATAGGCTTTAGTAGCTTAAAGCTTTTATAGTTTAATATATATTAGTAATTTTAAAATGTTTATTTATTTATAAAAGTTTTTATAACTTTTTTTGCTATTTTTAATAGAAAGTTTAGTATAAAAGGCTGCTAGAACTACTAGGGCCATTAAAGCTACTAAAAACTATTACTAAAACCACTAAAAAAAGGTAACAAAATTTAAAAACAAGGGTTTTTTTGCCCTTAAGCACAAGGGCCTTTAGTATTTAATTTAAAATAAAATTAGTAAATAAAATAAAAGTATATTTTAGTAAAAAATATAATGTTATATAAATAGTAAATAGTATATTAAAGCATTTTATAATAAAGTAATACTAAACTATTAGTGCTATATATTTTTTATTGGTTTGTTATTTTTAGTATTAGTTAGCTTTTAATAAAAATAGCAATAGCAATTACTATAAATAAGGTTTAAATAATTGTAATTAAATAAAGGTAAATATAATTTAGTAATAATAATAATAATAATATAATAATACTGAAAAATAACAATTTACAAAGCTTTTAGGCTTATAACCTGTTGAAATATACGGTATATGAGGTATGCAGTGTAATGTATTAGGTTAAAGAATAAGTTTAGGTAGAATACAGTAAAGTAGTACCTCTACGTTATATGGCAGATGTGTGTAGGGCGAAGTACCCAACTACCGGCTTTTACCGGTCTCCATAATTCCAACAAGGAACAATTCCGGGCGTCCTTTCTCTAGTGCAAGTGTATAGAGGCGGTCTGAGGGCCGAAGAGGTCGATACCAAGTTCGAAAAAGAGCGTCAAAAATTGCGCCCTCGGAGCATTCGAGAGCTTCCTCTAAAATCTTCTGTCCGTCAAATTCATTTGTACAGGACGATATGCCAAATTCGATCATAGCTTCCACAAAATCTAGCCGCCTCCTCCCTATCGCGACACGGAGCAGCAAACTGGGGAGGTGGCTAGGAATCGACACCGGGGTTACGACGACTGTAAGACCGATGGCTAGAAGCTTCCAGGCAATCTCATCGAGACCATAGGCCAAAGCATTCTTGAAAGCATGTTCCACGTTAAAAAGGCCATATTTATCTGCACCAAAGGACCGGCTCTGAGAAAACTCTAATTCAGAATGGCGCTCTAATAATTGAGTCGCGCGTTCCAAGTTCTTTGCTCTGAGAGCCTTGCCGAGTGACCAGCCAAACTCGTAGCCTTCAAGGTTATTAGAGATACTGGCATCATTCTGGGAGTCAACGATATTCTCGTCTCCGAGACCGAGATGAGAAGTGGAAATGTCACTGCCTTCTGTTCCCTGGTCCAACTCTAGATCACCACTTGAGTCTCGGTACTTTTTCAGGACAAATTCAAACACCACTTCATGCTTTGTAGGAAGCATCTTCTCAAACCTCAACCCGAACTGTAGCATAAACCGAAGTATAACTTCAGCTAGCTCGTCGTATTCGCGGCGTATAGCCTTGTTCAGTGCCCCTTCGAGCTTCCAGTTATATTGGTGAAGATAGTTAGGTTCTCTTGCTTTCGCGCAGTTCACAAAGATTGATTTGAGAATATTCGTTGCATCTTTGTTCGATAGGTTCCCGATGATGTCCTCGAGTAAGCTGATCTCCCTGGTAATTTCTTGGGGCGTTTGGGAAGCAAAACTTTGGAGAAGGCGAACTACCACTCGCGAGTCCCTCCATTTTAGCGCTCTTTTGATACTGCTTATACTCACGGCCGCCCGGGCCGAAATTAAAGCATCCAATGAACTAAGGAAATTATCACTAGGTATCCCTAGGGAGGAGTCTAGGTGATCAATCAATAAGGAGAGGGTATTAGAATGGTTGCATCTTGGGAAAGATTTATTGACGTCGGTCCCCCAACTAATGAAAAGCTTGAAAACTTTGAACGATTGAGCTTTTGCAGCATACTCGAGTGGTATATATCTTTCGCCGTCATGATAACACACAGCCTTATTCGCATCGACTAGTCGAGAGCGAAGCAAGAATTGGATAGCATCAACGTTGTCAGCTTCTAGATAAGCCATAAAGACCTTCTCGCCGAATGATTTGATCAAGGAACTCGAGCGGGTGTTGAAAACAACAAGCTCTAGTTCTTTCATAGTATGGTGTCTATTCAAGAATTTTAGGACACAAGCAGCTGGGATGTTTTCGAGGCCCGCAAATCCATTGGTGATTGATGCAATTAGCCTGCAGTCAAACCGAGCTTCACGAGATGCATCATTCGATAGCCTGGTAAGCTGGCCCCAATCCTCGCTAACGAAGGTTTCCATCGAGTTCAGGGTTTTGGAAACAGAGACGACCGTCCGGTGGCGTATGAAGGTGTTAGGACGTCGTTCGTTCACAATATTCGAGAACTTGAAGAGAAAATTGGGATCTCCTAACTTCTTTAAAGAGCCAGAAGTAGAAGACATAGGTGATCCGAGATAGATATCTGTCCAAGTTAAAAAAGTTAGCTGAAACGACGTTTTGAAATTGTATAGCTCGCTTCGGTCTAGACTTACGTTTAATAAACATGTCTATAAGCTGGGCGGAAGGCAATGGCTTTTGCAACCAGTCACGTCGACTAAACAACACTATGGGGAGAGGGGGGTGGAAAGGGGCTAATACGGCGTGGTACACATTGTTGGTAAAGGACCGGTCCATGCCATGGGCGGAGTTGTTGGACTGCGGCTGGGGTGGGCCCAAATACTCGGCAAGCCCTGAGACACCGCCGAAATTCTGGGAAGCAGGGGGTGTATTGAATGAACTTCTCACGATTCTATCGTCGTTGTTGATGAAATCCCGGGATGCAGACTCAACATTGAATGAATCGCCATCGTTGCTAGAACCGTGGGGTACCAGTAGGAAATCCAGTGAATTGCTCATGAGAATATAATTGTTGTCGTTTGTACCTGTACAAGGCTGCACGTTCTGATCCCACGTAGCGCGGTCGGTCCCTGCGTCGATGAACGCCGTAGAATCAGTTGCAGCGTATTGTACGTGCCTCTCAAAATCGAGCTCGGACACATGTTCACCCCCAACCTGAGATGTACCGTTGAATTCATGGAAAGCTACGCTTAATTAGTCCAAAGATGGTTATATTAGTTGCAAATGACCTCACGAACCCAATTGATGCCTTATAGATGTAACGCAACGCTGAGTTCTTTGAAGTACACCTCCTGAGCTCGGTTGGTTATTAACTTCAATCGTACCTTCTTCGCTCTGTACCTCGGGCATAATTACTGTCCGTTTAGCTGCACGTCGGTTTTTACACAAGTTCCATTTTCGGAATTGGTGTTCGTATTGTGAGATTCTTGGGAGGCATTAATTAGGCGGCGCTGCACCTCACATGGTAATCGAAGTTAGCGGGTGGAGGCACTTACGTAGCAACGAAGTGTTCATTATTCATTGTCTCAATGACACCACCGGGACCTTTAAGCTTACGTTTCTGCGTAGTGTACAGTTCGATAATCCGACGCTTCCGTTCCGCCCATTCTGCAGCTGAGATCTGTCGGGTGTCCGGAAGTGAGGGCATCGCAAGTGAGATGACAGAGGAATACCGACTGTGTGTAGGAAACCGCGAGAGGCTTAGCTGAATTGGCCACCAGGAGCAGCACTATTTCGCAGTGTAGGAGCTGTGTTGGGCCGTGGCTCAAGAATTGTAGAATAATGTGAGACACTAAGGCTATTATTGAATTGCAAATAGCGATGAACTGTTAGAAGTAAAGCATCAGGTGGTAAACAGAAACAATCGATGACGTGATAATAGATATATTGGGATATCAAAACAAACAGGAGACATCCAATAACATGAAAGATGCTTTCACTGAACTACATGAGGAAGAGAATTAATACTCTACAAAGGAGAGACGGCGCTGCAGCTATATATACATGAGCCTAGAGTACAGCAATCGACGAGGCAAGAGGGTTAGCCAAAAGTGCTTAATTGATACCTGAGGCAACCGGTTTATCGTATTGGTCCAGCAGCTGAGCCCCAACTACCAATAGGATCAAATATCCAAGGTTACATCAGGTTTTGTCATCAGGTTTTTTCATCCGGTCCTGCCGTCCGGTTTTACAGTCAGATTCTCTCAGCACCATCACACAGTGCCATACTGTGGGTTTAGACTGTATCACGCAACTCGAGTTTTTGGTGAGGATACATGCTATAGTATTTCAAGGATGAATGGTCGTCTACTTAGGTACTGTTTAAGATGTAAGATTGCTAACACACCTTAAACAACTTTATCGGACAGTCTTTGTGTAGTAATACTGTATACTTTCTGTAAAAGCTGTGGGTAACAACTAACCTGAAGAGAATCATCAAGCCTATTGAATGGCATGACTGTTAGAAGAAATCAGTGGTTTCAATATTTAACCACGTAGTATAGTTTATCTATAAGATACGGTTTGGGAAGCTATCGTGATGGCACAACCTAGGCTTAAGCTGAGTATTAAGGTTATAGTAAGTGAAAATGAACCTGAATGTAAACCTGAAGGGGCTGTCGATATAGCGTGTCTTCGTGAGAAGTGTTGATTTGATATAAAGCCATAAACAAACACAATCGTTTTTAAGGCGTGTAGCTACTCCACCACGTACATATCCTTCAAACCATCCCTTGTCATACTTGGGCGCCTCAAATTTAACACTTGTACTAAGGCATATCGTTACATACCACTGCGTATTACCGTGAGCTACCACATAATTATCAGACTTTGCCATGTCATACCCAGGGATTGTTGCCTTTGATCTTGAGTAGGTCTTCGATTTAATAGCGCCGTTATCATGATCCTTACTCACTAATTCTCCGATAGCGGTACCATTTGGCGTGGTTGGCTTAATGAGAAGTGGGTTGGCCAGAAGGGAAGGGTCTCCGATTATCTTCAGGACAACCTCGAAGTGATCGAATATGGAGGGGAGACAATTATAAGAGACAGAAAGTGAGTGCCCAGCAATTTCGAAAAATCTAAAATACTATTAACTATTCCCCCAATAGGAACGAAGATTTTCGATGTATCATTGCTTCGGATATCGCTCATATTATTCAAGACCTCTGCAAACATGGTGTAGCCATTGCAATTGCCTCCAGGAATACCAACAGGACTCTGTATTTCTATTATGAAAAGCCGCAATTTAAGCCTTGGCCGACTGATACTATGCTAGGACAGATCGCGCCCTTTGGCTAATCAATATTCATGATCCAAAAGACAATATAATAAAGCCTTTTACCAAAATGCTTAAATACGATGAAGTGAAGGACGGTAAGAAGTCTCAAGATTATACCTACCCTTCAAACTATACATATTGACTTTTTCCAGTCTCTAAAATGGAGCACTTCAAAAATATTAAGGAATGGAGTAAGGTGAAGTTTCAAGACATGGTACGACCATTATACTACATTTGCTACTTGCCTCTAACAAAATTTAGATATTATTTGATGATAAGGTTGAGAATGTGGACGTTGAGCTGTGGCAAGGCATGCTTAATGCAACTACATACATAAAGTATTACGATACTTATGATATTCCTAGGTGTCACCTTCATGAAAGTAGACCCGCGATTCGGCGTAACATGGGACGATTATAACCGTGGGCTCAATCGATGGCGTCGCTACAATGCAATCCAGTTTCAAATTCCCCGTAACGGCGTCGAGTCACGAGAAGTCAAGTTCATTGGCTACGTCGGAGCCGACGAAGCCTCCGCCATGAGGTATCAAGAGGGAAAACGGCGTTTAAAAAGCAATCGGGTTTCACGATGGGGTCACGGCATGTACGTGACGGATGATCCGCAAGTGTAAGCTGTCTCACTATCTATTCCATAGTGCAATATAAACTAAGCATCATAAAATCCCAGGGCCGAGTTTTTTGCGAAATTCGGAAGGCAAGATACTCCTTGGAATCAATATGTTGTTGCAGTCTATGCGCGAAACCGGGACGCGTTCGATAAGTTGAATAAGGTAGCCATTTGTATTACAGAGTTCTGTGCTTCCATCGTCTTGCTTACGTGCATTTCGCTATTTAGGTCTGGGTTCCGGAATATGGAACATTTCCCCAAATCAACAACCTAAACCAGACGGATGAAGAGACGGCGAAAAGTCAACATAAGCTCGATAAACTGATCATGAGAAAGTTTGATGTCGAAAAGCCATTCATTCTCTTCTCCCGACACCATCGTATGAAGGGAATGACATTTCTACCAAAGCATACCAGGTTCAACGAAATGGTGGCATACCCAAATCTCCAAGATGCGTTATTTTTCGGCGAGCCGTTTCGAATCGCCAATTTCGTCGCAGATAGGGAACGGGGTCTATGGGGGAATGCGGAATGGCATCGTCGCCTTCAAGAACTAAACATTAAGATGATTCCTGAGACGGTAGAGGATTTCGAAACCCACAAGGAGCACATTGGCTAAGTATAATTCATAAATCGTGGGCCCGAGTTGTGAAGTTTCGAATATTGTATTGCTATAAATCAAGTTTTTTTTTTTTTTTTTTTTTTTTTTTTTTAAAGTAGTAGCTGTCGGTAAGATCGTTCACATAATACACGGCCCATTAGATAATACTGCAGGAGCCCGCACGTTCAATTATACCATTACAACGACGCCCCCAAGCTCAATAGTACATTGTATCAATATTTCTCACTAGCTACCGATTCCTATTCCTATATCATCTCTGCATTGCAAACCTCGAACCAATGGTCTATATACTATCATGGGAACTCCAGCATCACATCACATCATCACGATGACTTCACTCCGAGAATGAAGCGGTCCCATAGCTCAGTTGGTTAGAGCGTCGTACTAATATTATAACTTCCCCTAATCAGGACTATAACATTGGTAAATGCGAAGGCCGTGAGTTCAAGCCTCACTGGGACCAGTCGACTAATTCATTGTGGTTGAAAATCTTTTTTTCTATCTCCTAATTATTGTCTGAAATAGGTATTGTGCTAATGTTTTACTAGGAAGTATTGGGGTTAGCGTTGGTTAGCGGCAACAACTTTGAGCTAGGTATGACCTCGCTCTGGGCTTACATGGTGCACAACAATGAATAGGTTAGGGGGCTGTCTTAGGTGAGGGGGGAAATAGTGAAGTTGCGGCTCAATGGATTTAGTAACTGATTCCTGGGGCTACTAGAAGCTAGCGTCTGGCTAGGGGGTAGAAACCTAAATATACCCAAAGTCATCCAAATCCCGATCGATACCCCATCATTTATCATAGTGTACACCCCGAGCATCAACTTTAATATCTGCTAAAACCATCTATTCTCAAGCCTCGGCGAAGAACGAACCCAGGTTAATAAGCCCAGCATATCCTAGCTATTTTATTTATCCTTCTTTCTAGCTTCTTTCGTTATCTTCAAGCTATACTACACATAGATCTCTCCGTGTTAACTCTATCTCCAACAAAGTCCCTAGGCAACTATGTTCACATGTATGTACGTTTATAGTTGTGTATAAATAATCAACTATCCCCTCTCCTTTCGGCATAGGGACCTGATGTTAATTACCTGGCTTACTATGCTCTCCACCCCCGCACTCCTCCCCGGGAGCTACTGCAGCCTGACCCCCCTGCCAGCAGCGTGAAGGGTGGTGTGGCCACTCTTAGCGGCTGGATCTTATATATCGCGCAACTTTTGACCCGGTAGGCGATTGTATCAAGGCCAATGGACCGTCGTCCATTCAAGGGGTTTCCTTCATCTGGTCTAATTCATCGCTTGGGATTTGGATTCCATCTGCATCGGCGACATACGGGTTAATGCCCATGGCAGCAACATAAATCTCCTCTTGAAGTATTCGACATATTCAAAGGTTGAATGGCATCCGTAGAATTGACATAGACAGCACATTGCTCTCGTCTCTGTGCGGATAGATTTTAGGACCGACCGGATATCCCGCGACTACTAAGTTTGGCGGTCCTCTTCAGATTATGAAGTCTTAGTTCCCTGGAGTCCTAGATTGAGGCAACCTATGGTCATCCTATTAACGTGGTTCTAGATAGCGCCCGTAAATATCTTAGCATTTTCAAGCGTACTAAAATCTTCGGAGTTTTCGGCTCGGTTTCGTCTTATGAGTAGCATAAGAATCCTTAGGCGATTATATGCGTAGTGTCGGCCGAAAAGGGTAGCTCGTGTAAAAGTTAGGGCTAGAGTGGAGGGAGACAGTATTCTGCGCCTATTTACCGCCTCTTCCTCGTACTAAGTTTTTATCTTGCACACCGCCTCGACGGTACCATTACACGGTCATCGGGGGAAAGTCCGTGTTTAGCCATTCTTGCGAGAACCACGACGCAGATTCTACTCCGGTGTTGCCATATGACTCAAGGGCAAAGTCGAAACCATCCATGGCGCCTTCAAAAGCATTGTTGTTATCTAAGCCATCGGGGGGAACCACAGGAGGTAAGTTTGGTCTGGCCATAGTAGGGTCGCTGACCGCAAGATCTGAAAAGGAGGGGTCGCGGCGGTGTTGTGGCGGAATAGGTGTGGTACTAGACATGGGTGTATGGATTGCGCCGTTGTTAGTATTCAAGCCGGGCGATGGCATATTCACCGTCGGTGATGGCACCGCTACCATAGGTGCTTCACCCTCATCTAACAGATGTATATGCTGAGTCTGACTCATGACTTGGCGTGACAAAGGTGGCTGGGATATGGCACCAGTGCCCATGACCTCAGGGGTCTCTTGTCGGCTTGGACTGGCACTTGATGTGAGGCCACGTGAAATGAGCTTTTCAAGATCAGAAACCTAAGTAGAAAATTCCTAGTCAGCGGATTGGCGTAGGCTATAGATAAGTACGTGAACTTACAATTGCGGCACCAGCAGGAACGTGATTCATCGCTCGAGCAATCTGTAAGCACCGATTCCCGTGCTCGACTACTTGATCCATAGTTAATCGCAACTCGGTCTTATTTGTTTGATAGGCAAAGTAGAGCATGCGTGCACATTGATAGGCACAAACAGAAAGATCGAGGTCCGTAACAGGAAGTCCACCATCTAAGGCGAGGATGAGCCTGAAGATCTCAACCATGGCTATGGCGTGTTCGAAGCACTGGCGCGTGCAGTAAGACACAAATTGTGGTTCAAGACGACTAACGCCAGATCTCGGAAGAGCCTCTTTAAGACCACTCAATACGATCCGGTAGAGGTCGCAGTGACACTGCCTCCACCAAACATGGATCATGATATACACGCATAAGCGTGGGGAATAAGCACGCAATTGGAGGTTGCTTTCGGAAAATTTGAAAGACGCGGGTAGGTGATCATTGAAGGTGTCGAGCTCTCGGGAGAGAACTTTGATTAGTTGTGGCAGCTGGGCGACCTCGGACTCAGGCATGTTTAATACATTCTTAGTGCAATATGACACCCTGCTTCTCATCCATAGAAGCCGTACATGCAGGGCTAAGGAACCTACGTCGTCAGGAAATGGTTGTGAAGGCAGTGGTCTGAGGTGGCCGGTGACTTGAGGCAGATCAAACTCGAAATTTCGTTCGTTACATGGCAACTGAATATGGAGCGAGTCGGGAGGAAGCAGAGTAAAATCGGCCTGTCCACCATTGACACCAGAATCGATGGTAAGAAATGCCCACATAAGCCTTCGTCGGGACTCTCTGGCTAGGAAGCATAGACTCGGGTTTTCATAATTCAGCCTAAGAGCGTAGGCAAAACGGGCGGCCGTAGCCGCTAACATAAACGCACTCGCAAACCTCCTGGAGAGGATGCGGTGTTTCATAACAAGCACAAGGGCCTGGATTTTAATCGTAGAGGGATTCTCGAGGTCTTGCAAGACCATGTTTTGGCATTCGTCGATACACCTAGCACCGTACTCGCGCATACCAGGGCCTAAATCTGTGAGTAACGAGGTAACACCGACAAGAGCAAGTAAAAGGGCTCTGTCCATCATGCCAGCATGATAGCGTTGCATAAGGGACGCACGATGGAGGAACGAGAAAACCGGGACGTGGTGCACATGACGGAAATAGTGGCTGAAGGTGCGCTGGATCAGACTTTCGTCTGGATATATGAGTCTAATATTCCCCATATTAGCCATTATGTACTATGAAGATAGTGGTACCAGTACACGTACGGGTCGAGACCAAGCCTCTTAGAAAGCGAGCCCCCGGAGATGTCGAAGTTCTCATGGTCCGCACTGCCGTTGCGACCATGGTGAGAGCCATGGTGGTCCCTCTGGGTCATTGTCCTCTTCTCTGGGGGCTCTGACGCAACGGATTCATGCTCGGAGTCGGTAGTGCCATGTTGTTGGCTGCTCGCGGCGGTACCGTTGATACCGGCAGACCGCTTGGTGGGACGGTAGATACACTCGATGCCCTGGGACTGACATCGCGCACATTTCGGGGTCTCGCCGGTACACCGCGCCTTTCTGGAGTGGCAGTTCGTGCAAGCTAGTCTCACTCGTCGTCGTGGCAAACTGAAGGCCGTGATGCTGTCGGAGTCGGCGTGTGGCGAACCTGCGTCTTGGAACGAGCAGGTGAAGCCGAGACGCTCGCAGTTCTGGCAGATGTCGCGGCGGCCATCACACCGCACCTTTCGCAGACGACAGGTCGAGCAGGTCTGGCTGGTCTTCTTGGGAGGGCGGTTGGCCGGGTCGGCGGCAGCAGCATCAGCCGCAACCTCAGCAGCCGTGTCTGCTGCCGCCACCTGAACGCTCATGTGTTCCATATCCATGCCTCTCGGTGTCGAGGACGATGGGTGGCCGCGGCAATGACAACACGAAACCGTCGGTCGGATCTCGCGTGCTCACTATTGCTAGCTCCCGCACTCGCCGGTTGAAGCAGTTCCGCCTTGCGATGGGGTCGTAAACGGCATCGGTCCGGACGGGGTCGCTAGGTGGTGGGATTCGCGTGACGGCGTGTTGTCGTGGTTGATGGCGATGGCGCAATCGGAGGCATTTGGGGAGTGGGGGGGAACAGACAGAGGACGTCGCGGGATCGTCGACTTGTCAAAATCGTCAAAAACAAGAGCGGAAATGGAAGCCGGCAAAGACGGTGGGCGGATAGCGAAGACGACCCATCGGCGACTAGGAACAGTCACTCAGTCACTCAGTACATACCTCCTCTAACTACCTATGCGTACCTATGCGTAGTGGATGTGGCAGTTAGGCGTTACAGTGGGTCATCCCGGTCGATACGAAGTATAGATACAGTGGACCAGCACATAAGGACTAAAGTCTCGTATACAATTCTGAGAGACAAGCAGAGACAAACAAGTATTGGATACCTGCAAAGCGTGCAGGGTACAGGCTGGACGTTGGTAATCCTAGGCAGAACCTGGAACTGACATGGTTGGTTACATCATGCAAGCAAATGTAGGTACAACCTGGTACAGAAAAATGTCTCGAGTTTCTTTTTAACAACATCAAACCACTTTGTTTTCAACCACCTACCTACACACTCTTCTGCTTGGCCAATGTGAGGGGAAGAGCGCCAACACAGAAGAAAAAAAAACCCGCAATCGGCTAAAATATGATTCAAAGACACGTGGATGGTACTCATCCGGGGGACCTACATATATAAAGACCAGCATAAGAGATTTTCATCCGTCTACCTGCAACAGATCTAGATTGCATCGGAGCGATTCCGAGACAAAAGGGAAAAGGGGTTGGAACGTCGGGAGCGGTGTAGAAAGCGGCTGGTCCGTCTGGTCGAATTGCTATCGAGGATTCCCAATGACTACATATAAGCGCGTTATCACGTCATGAATGACGGATTGCGATTCTTGCGTCTTTTGCCTCGAGGATGTCGTCATAAGGGAACACATTGGCAGCGTCTCAGCGTCTTGGAAGTCGGATGGGAGCAGACCGTCCACCCATTGGGGTCCCTTTCTAAAAGAACACGGCATGAAAATACAGGACCGAGCCAAGACACGAACACGACGCCGAGAATGATCGTGGGCAAGGAAGATAGAGTTGACTCGATGAAGGATGAAGAAGGTTTATGATCGAGACGATCTACAATACAGTACCTGGAGTATGAAAGCCGTTCAGCCAATTAGAATGCAGTGGATCGGCTTAGCTGCAAGTCAACCGGCTTGGCGGTTCATGGGGCACTAGAAAAGCCGCCCGAGCCGACCGAGCCAACCGAGAGCCGTTGCAGATGCTAAACCGGCGCCAGACGCGGTATTATTCTTTTTACGATTATCCCCTATTTTTTCTATACCGCATTATCTACTATGTGGCACAACATTAGCGACTCGAGCCGCTTTGTCGGTGTATGCACGCTGAATAGACTTTCACAAAGTCTTTCTCCCAATGATTATCAGCGAACATATCTATAGGTTAGGTATATATGATTGCGATACCATCGACGGCGAGATGAATCAGCTATATCCAGTCAACATTCTCCCGAATATAGTAGGGACACCCGAATACGCTCCCCACGGGGTAACATCGCATGAAGTGTCATTGGAATTCGTCGGGGTAGGTATGGGCTCGGGCTCCATTATATCTCGGATCCGCATTGCTTGAATTGGTCGGCATACCCATAGAGGCTCCGTAAGTAATCATACACGATCGAAGAAAATTCGGGCATTCTGCAGTCACCCCTTCTCCGATGATCTCAGACCCCTTGCATAAAATCCGACACGGCGGGATACGTACGTACGTATGTATGCGATGGGATGATTGTTTCGATCCGATATCCACGCCGTAGTCAATCACATGCTCGGGGGGAGATGAGGGTCGGTCCGGGCTAGTGAAGGTACTGCCGGTATAACGCCTCTCATGGCCTTGTCACAATGACATTAGTGCAATTTCCATAACTTTAACTTAGGCAGACCCGATCGCTGCAGATTCAGGTACCAGCAATTGAAATAGCACTACGAATTTAATATTTTCCTAGGTAATACTATATAACCAAGAGGTACCATCCTCATTTGATCCATCCTATCTAGTGAGGAGAGTAATATGAAATGAGATGTAGGGACCACTCGGCTCCTATACAAACGAAATTCTAGCCCAATCGGTTTCTTCGCCAAAGAATTCTTTAATGCATACAATCTCTAACGAATGTATTGGCGAGTGATTTATCACAATAGTATTAAACTAACACTATGTTTGTCAGGGGATGATGATCTATCATTTGGCGGGATGGCCTACAACTTAAAGCCAAAAATTCCTCTAGCACACTTCAGAGCCTAGGCAGTATTTTATACACACCTTGCGATTAGAATGGGAAGATTCTACTCATAATACATAACTTCGCTTTCTCATAGGCACTATCCACCCTTCTCATGCAACAACCCAACACTCGCTCCCTCATCACTTCCAGCCATCCCACTCACGCCCCCAGAATGTTCCCAGTCATACAAGTCCTCCCTTCCTTCGTAACCAACACTTCCCACATCAAATCCTCACTCTCAGCCACCTCTTCCGCACCCCCAGCCGAGATCTCGTAGTCCTCGCCCGCGTAGACCGGGGCCACAGCCCGATATCTAATCTCCGAGACCCTGCGCCCACGACTGGCGCCGGCACAGTGGTCCCGCCAGTAATCTAACATGCTGATCAGATTCAGCGGCCCGTGTACCACGCACGCCGGATGGCGTTCCACGGCCGCCGTCCACGTGGGGTCGTAGTGGATCTTATGGCCGTTGAAGGTCAGGGCTGAGAATCGGAAGAGGCCCGTGGGAGACCAGCGGAGGTAGCGCCGGGGGTAGCCTAACGGGATAATATGTCAGTCTTCTAATTCACGAGGTAGAATTGAAGCTGGAAGTTCCTTCGTGTCTCCATGTTGAGATGATGAATAGTAGTTAAATAAAGTAACAGAGTGAGAGGGTGGGTGAGAGGTGTGAGTCAATATGACGGTAAGAATACGAACCTCCGTCTTGCAGCACATCGTTCACAGTCGAGGGGCCTTTAATAACCGCCTCGCGCAGTGGTTTTTCGGCTTCTGCCAGCTCATTTTTGGCTTCCGGGCGAAAGATCCAGGACCTATTCTCATGGTCCATGGTCAGCATTGATTATCGTGACTCTCATCTCATCCCATCTCATCTTATCCCATCGCTTTTCTTCTCACATTATTTTATTCCCCCGTCGCCGCTCACGCACTCACGCATCCGGTAAACCAAAACATCCCAAACACGAAGAAAGAAGAAAAGCCACACCACTCACCTCTCATCAACAAGAGCCAACCCCCTCGGCCCCCAAAACTCCTTCTCAACCTCCACAAGCACCATCTCATCGCCACCACGGCTCTTCTTCGGCGTCGCCTTCAGCAATCTCGTCCTCTCCTCGACCTCATCCCCCACCCTGAGCGCGACTCCATTCCCCTCCCCACCTAACCATCTCATCCTCCCACCCGCCCACATCCGTCTCGTGAACGGCCGAGGCGCATTAAAAGTGAGGTCACTCCCATCCTCGCCGAGCCCATCCTCCGTTTCCCCGGGCGTGAAGTACACAAGGTGGTACCCCGGGGGCACCACCGTCCCGACGCGCGGCGCGTGCTGGGATATGTCCAGCCCGGGATGGAGCTCCCGGCGTCCGAGGGTTAGGGAGAGTTTGCGTAGCTGATTCCCGTCTAGGAATTGGGTTTCCTTGCGCGTAACGTCTTTGAAGGTGGAGAGGAGAGTCGATGCTGCTTCTTCTGCTGATGTTGTGGAGGGCGTAGTTGTGGAGTTGTGACGTTTGAAGATAGCTGTCGCCGGCACCAGCACTGTCGGCGTGGTGTTAAGAGAGCGGCATGCTAAGCACACCCGGCGTAGAGGTGAAGATAGTAAACGCGACATAGTGGAATCAATTGATCGATGGGGAAATCAGTGATTGCTTTGTAAGAGCTTATATGTAATCTAGTTATGCATGATCCAATGTCTCAGATTCATACTGAAATTGAGCATGGTATAATCCTATAAACACAGCTTAGAAGGCAAGTTCATTTAATATGAGTTTAGCCTCGGGTCTCATCTTGACGTTTAACTAGCAAATGGCGGGGGTGGATCGACCATAAATTGACACGCTATGGCGGGGTACTTAGGCGTGTGTATAAGTTTTCACCAGATCACATCTCTACATGGCAGCACTTAGGAGAAGTAACCAAGCCCCGTTATCATTCGCTCAACTATATTTTTCCCATAGAAGAACACCAGGATGTGTCTAGTATAAAACGCTTAATTGTGTCGCAATCAAGGATCCAAGTCAGCTGCTTTGAGACTCTTACACAATTAATACCATCTCATCACACTAACGCGGCAATGCAAACAAACAACAATCGACTCGGAGAGAAGTACAAGTTTTATTTCATATATCTCATTATCCAATAACATAACTCATTCACACGACATCACAGCAGACACCGACGAAAACAATCAATCTAGCATCTTCAAATCCAAACCACCACGGTATGTACGTAGTCTGTAATCTGTACTCTGTAAGTGTGCGCCTCTCCTCTCATTACTCCGTCGAAACCCCGCTCTTTTCCAAAGCAACTTTAAGTAGGTATTCGCATCAACACTCAACATTCGACACCTGCGCTTCGCACTCTATTGGCTTAGAGACGGTACGAGAGCTTCACCTCGCCAGGAGCCTCGTACGTCGGGACCTTCATGTCCAGTGCTGCGCCAGAGTATCCGAGGTCCTCGGCGACGAGCATGGCGCACTTCTCACCGATGAGAAGGGCAGTTGAGTACCTATATGAGGCATGTTAGTAAATGCGTATATATAAACAACTCGGTTTCCAAGTGGATGGAGTTAGGATTGAAAAGGGACTCACGTGTTGCAGCCGACGTTGTCGGGGCAGATACTAAGATCCGCGACCTTTAGGCCCTTAACACCGTGCACATTCAAGCGCTCATCTAGCACACCGTGCTTAACAATGCTGTTACCCTCCTTAGGGGCCATCGAGCAAGTCTATAAGAGTCGGGTTAGCCTGCGAAACATACCAAAATCGCGAGACAAATAAAGTGCTTACACCAAGGCAGTGCCATGTACTCTCAACATGTCGCTTAACCCATTCCTCGACAGCCTTGATATCCGAAGAGCTATACTTCAGCTCCTCCCTAATACTCGTCTTGTTGCTATTCAAGATGTTGGCCTCGGCCGTCTTGTCGGGCTGAGGGTTGAAGACGCTCCAGCTACCGTGCTGCAGACCCGCGCTCAGGTTTCCCTCCAGTGCGTACTGCTTCGTTGTCTCGAGATCCATATCATTGGCGCGGGCCGCGGAGTCGTAGTCGAAGAACGGGTGCATCGCCTGTACCTCGCCAGCGTAGGCGTCCATGCGACGGGCCGTCTCTCGCGACTTGATGTAGCCCCAGACCATGGGGGCCATGTCCCTCTCGTCATTCATGAACCCGGTATCGAAATCGGGCGATTCATATGGATCCGCCGAGTTGATATGTATGAATCCACGAGAGAATGGGTATTCCAGGAAGTGGAACATTGTGAAGAAGTTTCCAGGCGGCCTATGATAGCGCGATTAGACCATGAGTTTACTTCGATGATTACAGCAAAAAGGAACTTACATGAGCATGTGGTCACCGAACCAGCCGGAAATCACGGAATAGTGCATAACCGGCTTATCGGGCTTGTTCTTAAAATATGATTTCCATCCCTCGGTGAAGTGAGGAGTTGGCCAGGATTCAAAGTCTTTGAGTTCCTTCTCGTTCGGTCGAATCTTGACGCCAGCTTCGATTCCATTGGTAGCAAGTGGTCCTGTACCCTTCAATTCCCACTGGTCAAAAACCTCTATTGCTGCTGTTAGTATGTGACTCTGACTCGACAAGAATCTTCTTACTCTTCTGCACCTCCGGGACACCTCTAACAAAGTCATCAAAGCTTTCCGTCCCCGGCTTGGCGCGATACACCGAGAAGGTAAGATAATGATCCTGGAAGTTAAGGCCGACACCAGGGAGATTGACGATAGGCTCAACGCCCGCCTTCCTCAACTTCTGGGGGTCACCTACAATCGTGTTAGCGCGAATACTTGGACTATACGCCGTTTATCTTACCAATGCCAGATCGTTGGAGGATAAGAGGTGATGACAGAGTACCTCCGGAAACCACGATCTGTTTGCGAGCCCTGAAGGTCCTGGTCTTCAATTGACCCGGGTGTAAAGGTTTAGTAGGGCTTGAGACTAAGTTAGCACGAGAGAGGTAGAAAATCCTAGTATCGGATAGGCCTTACACAGTCTGTACAGCCACAGCGCGACCATTCTCAATAATGACCTTGTCAACCTTGGTGTTGCAAGCAAGATAAAGGTTATCGTAAACGGCTCGGGTGGAATGCACGTAAGCATGCGCGCTATCGCTGCGACGACCGGTCTGTAATAATAGTAAATAACCATGTGTACCACAACTTCTAGGGGCACAGTTCATACATCGCGGTTAATCCATTTCATCCAATGCTCGGCGCCATGGCCTGTACTTAGGTCTTCCAAATCATCAACAAATGGGATATCCTGGGACTCGGCGGCTCGCAAGAAGTCGTCCTTGATGGGATATGTGCTGAAAAAAATTTGTTAGTTTACCTATCCTCGGTAGTGGTCTTCGAAGTTCCCCTTACTAATTTCCAAAGGATACTTTAATAGGCCCCTCGAATCCGTGGAGATCCCTGTTTGGTCAGTTTTATGTATCTATGAGTCAAGGATGACTCGTACATACTTATTGTGGCAAGCCCTTTGGTATGTTTCGTGCTTCTTCATGAGGGGAAGAAGCTCCTTGGTTGTCCATCCCTTAGCTTGGAAGTCATCGTAGTCCGAAGCCGAGGCACGAGTGTACATCTGCATAAGGTTAGCTAGCTGCATGAACACGACAGGCACGGAATGCTTACCAAAAAGTTAATTGAGGACCCGCCTCCCAGAACATGAGCACACGGTACAACAGCCTCTCTACCGGCAAGCCATTTCGACGGCCGAGACTTGTAAAACGATGCTGTCTTCGAGTCCAGCTTCATGTTCCGGGGGTAAACACCCGGCCGGAACACCCATGGGTTGTTTAGGTTGCTCTCTCCGGCCTCAATCAGGAGGACCTTCAGGTTGTGGTCCAGGTTCGCGAGTCTGCACTGCTTAGCATAACAGTACGGATTACGGATGATAGGTTGATGACGTACCGACCCGCAACGACGCAACCACAACTCCCACCACCGCACACGATGATATCAAACTCCTCTGGTAAAGTACCCATGTTGTAGCTTAACTCTTCCTGGCTTGGTTCCTTCTACTTTGTGTTCCGAGTGAATACTACGGAGGTATCGTAGGGAACTCAGAAGTTGGGGGGAGGAAGATTTATTTATGTTCCACCAAGATCCAATTGCTCTGTCCCAACAAATACCCAGGCGAGAGGGGAAGATAGCCGACCTGCAGTTGTCAAGGCGCCTCCACTAGTCGGGATTACAGTATCAAGCCGCCAATGAAGATCCAATTCATATCCATGGCCGGCAACGAGACCAATTGGCTTCAATCAAGTTGTACAAACCCCTCTTTAAATAGATAATGCCTGTCTACAGTCGATATCATATGATTCCTTAGATGTAACCTCCCACCGTATCCCCCTCCTCTGAGATAGCCGGTGATCTGTGCGGTTAGTCCGGGATCCCCAAATGAAGGTTGGCTTCCTGACTAGAGACGCATACTGCTACGGACACCTTCGGTGTAATTGGTGGAGGATGGTCATCTAGACTGATCCGAAGGAATGCCGTGTCGTAATAGACGCTGAGCAGCGATGACTAATGACAAATCTGCGCCCAATTCTCCTGGGCACAGTCGACATTGTGGGCTGGCTATGCTAGGCTTCCTGGTGTCCTGAGCGTAACTTGGATATCGTTACGGTTGCGTAGTCTACAGGCAGGATACAGGGAGTAGACATCTCGGTGAGGCTCGGGATGTTGCCCAGCCTTAGGACGTCTCATCCCTGCCGTCTAGCTAGTTTGGGAAGACCATGACTGCTGTCTAGGTAATCCATTGGTTGTCATGATGCAGTAGAGAAGACGGTCGAGTATCCACCGCCCCGGCGCCCAGCATTAGTGGAATGCGGGGGTGGGGACGGGGGATGAAGTCGAATGAGAAACCATTGAACTTGGCTGCATCTTCTCGTCTTTCCCCGCAAACTAGGAAACAGGGGGTTTCGAGTTAGTTTAGAGCTAGCTGGATGAGCACTGCGTGTCCTCCTGTTTTGAAAATAATTAGCATTGAAAGCACGAACTAAGGCCTCGTATTGGCCAAGATAAGCAAGCTATAGCTGTGTTGGATATAGCAGGTTGTGACAGTGGTTGTTGGCGAGGGTCACATTACATTGTGTACCCCAATTCCCCCATGAAGTCATTCCTGCAGTCAGAGGCAGACCCGGCCCCGAGCAAATGCAGCGTACTGCCAACGAGTAGGGCACAAGAGCCGACGCAACGGCCGTTGACGGCGGTTCCTATGTGGCGCAGGGACGGTTCGTGCTGGCCAAACTCTCGCAGACCACTGCTGGGGCGAGATGGTGTGCACCCCCAATTTGCCGGAGGAGACGGGCATATACTGACATCTCTCGTACATCTCGGCATAGGTCACAGAGTCTTTGATTCGCCAAGTCCCGTCGTCAAAACGAGGGGCACTCCGACTAGTGGCGTTGGCGTTGCACTGCTTGCTTGCATGTTGGACTTGATCTGAACTGGTCCCGGCCCAGTCAGCGTCGAGGACCTCCCACGAGTCATGATCTTTGCATCCCAGACCAATGCACCAGCGCTCACCGCGCCGCCTTCTCACAGGAGACGGCTGGAGAAGGTGTCCTCGTAGGGTTTCAGCTCCACCTCCGGCTGTCTTTTCTGCCCCGTCTGTCTGTTCTTGAAAAGTTTGATTCGGATCGGGCGAAGCTAGTCTACAGACACAGCCATGATTACGAGGACTGACCCTGCAGAACCCTCTGTTCATACCTCTCAATCCTGCTCTCAACTCCCTCCTGTGACGTACACGTAGCTAAGCTAGAGCGAGCTCTACTCCCAATTGCCAATTGCGGTTGGGGCGACTGCGGAGAACAGCCAACTAATGCAGCAGCATACGTAGCCGCGAATGTCGGGTCGCCGGGTCCCTTCGTGGAGGTGCTTGCATATGCTGGGATGGTTGTGGGCGAGCCTAAAGAACGATGCAGGCATCTACATGTCGACCTTATCCTCATAGGGTACGAAGTTGGAGTGATCAAAACAACCCCGACAGATTACCGATTCTATAGAGTATTGAGACTAGTTAGGTAGGTAGGTAAGTATGCATGCAGAGAGTACCACGGCACATGGTTTTGACAAACCCACGACTCACAGCCACCATGGAGTGTTTAGTGTTTAGATACTTGAGTATGTAGGTTGTTAAAGCGCCACGACAGTCAGCGCCTACAGAAATATGTAGGTACCCTCAGGTACCATGTATGGCGCTGTGGTTGTTACTGCACGTACTTTGAGCTGAGTAAGCTACCTACGTAGCTAGGTAGGTATTTCACGTGGCCGAAACAGTGGTAGGCACTTATATACAATGATGGTGATTATATGGGTGGTGGCTTGCGCCCAGGGTGGCACTACGCGTAAAGCTTTCTATAACCGTAATTAATTAGGCTTCGATTGGACTTACATAGCTAACTACCAGGTAGCTACAGACCTTATGGTGGGTGCGGATGGGTGCGGACCTCCCCACACCAACTATAACAAACCTTACCTAATAGAGAATGTATCCTGTGCTGTTACGTGGTGTTTTACCCCTATAATGCGTGCGGCACCTAGAGAAAATAGAGTGTCAGTGAGGTATAGTCGTTCCATTCCTCCGGTTCAGATCAGGTGTTCGCGGTAGAAGATTTGTGATGCCTGTCACATAAACTTTCGCACACGTGTTTACACTACTTATGGTGCGCCTATATTATACCCCTTCAGTTTCAGGCATGAATTCGAGTTTCCGCTTTTGCCTACTAGGCCTACCGTTTGCCGAAGTATCGTGATCGCAGAGCTGAACCCCAACATCTCCGCAATCTGATCCACACTTACGGGGCGTGGTCCGGAATCAATATCCGGCTCATATAGCCCTAATACATATGGCACGTTTTCTGTCGCCTCACTGCAGAAATAATAGTGCAAGCGTGCCTCTTCATATTTAGTGATAATAGCATAAAAATGTAGCATTTACGCTAATAAGTCAAGAGAGCACGGGCCGAAAGTGCTAACTCACTGACAGGTCGGCCCAACAGCTTCACTAACCCAAGTCCAACGATAGCCAGGAAGTCATGGAAAGAAGCTAGGAGTAGAAGCTGAGCTAGCTAGCGGAGAACGTTAGACCCGCTGACACAACGAAGGATCTTGTTCCACTTCACTAGTATAGCTCGATCTAAAGTTGGCATCGCCGGCATACTCGGAATCATAACCCCCAACTCACTAGTCTTAGGTCTCATCAAACCCACAAATCAAAACTCATGAATTACCTATGAAGGAGAAGATGAACGCTTCTACCTATATCTTATGTTCAAACAGACTCTGTGAATAGTCTATGAAGGGTGCCTTCATCGCAAACAACGGACCAAAATTTGCCGA
Source organism: Nemania sp. FL0031 (assembly GCA_022432375.1). NCBI lineage: Eukaryota > Fungi > Ascomycota > Sordariomycetes > Xylariales > Xylariaceae > Nemania > Nemania sp. FL0031. The sequence continues at coordinate 948,672 of JAJKKK010000007.1, read as the reverse complement.
TGAACAAACCGACAGGCTGCCATTGGAGGCCGATTCTTGATGTGCGGCGTCATAAGACTAAAACTAAGGAAAAATGATCCTCTATGTCATACGATTCACTCAATGACCTCTACTATGTTGCTTCTCGTAACTGACCTTAGGGTCAGGTGACTATATCACATAAATGCCTTATCCTAGCGAGTCTTTTAGATCAGAACAGCTCCGAATCCTCCCTTGGAGCTATATGTTAAGAAATTATGCTATCTTCTTTGCTTCTTACGCGTCAAATCACAGACGACTCCATGTATCCAATCCCCCAAACCTCCACAGTGCTAAGATCGTAGATAATTGTTTTAAAGCTATAAAAAGTCAGATTTTAAGCATATGTGATGACAAAGTCTTGCGTTATATATTTCAAACGCATATTCGTACTCAAAAGGGTCTTCGATTATGGTGATAATTTTCCTCGTCCGTGTCCTTTAATCCGAAGAATCTTGCGGAGTTAGCGAGACATGAGTCAACGGCCGTAAACTCTCAGTGCATCCATCGAACACCCTAGTTAAAAGATTAGGTAGTGCGCTTGGTGTCGCAACTACAACCAGGGGGGTATAATATTGCACACGTTAACATGAAGCTATATATTTTTATTTTAAACATTGCTTTAAACTTTACTTATATTAAGTAGAGAATAAAATACGGCTAGGGACTATCGCAACAAAGGGTTCACCCCAGCTATGAAAGGTGGCTGCCCCATGTGGCCTCTCTTTACGCATGGTCACGATTCACTGGCACAAACCGAACCTGTCGCTCCAATTTATCAAAAAACCCATAGTGGTGCGAAGAAGATTCGAGGCTTGGGTACGGCCCCGGCGCCTTGCTGATATCAAACGACCAGAGTACTTTAGCTATAAACAGCCTTCCTTGCAACCAGGCAATATCCCGGCCAAGGCAGAAGCGTGGGCCAAGACTAAAGGGGAAAAATGCCTTCAGATTATCATTTTCAAAGGTAGTGTCATAAAGGGGGTGATCACGTCGCAACCATCGCTGTGGTCGATAGCGCAGCGGATCATGATAATAGTTTTCGTGGCGATGGAGTGTGAACACACTGCTTTGCACGCAAACCTAGAATTGTACGTCAGTACATTTTCTTGAGCCATATGATGTCATATTCGCGGCGTATCTTACATTTTTAGGAACGTAGATACCGTCAATGGTCGTACCAGGGCTGACACGCGACAAGCCTGTGCAATTTACTGGGTACATGCGCAGTGTCTCTTCGAGGCAAGCATGTAAAAATGGTAGTGATGTCAAAGCGTCGGCCGTGATGTCTTCGTACTTCTCAAACGTGTCCCTGATCTCCGCAGTCAAGTGCCGGCAAGCATCCGGCTCCTCAAGCAGAGCCCATAGGGTGAAATAAAACCAGTCTGACAACGGACTGAACTGCGCGAATACGAATTGAACCGACAGGACGCCGATGAAAAATAGATCGTTGTCGTCCTCGGGAACGGGCTCATCACCAGGTAGAATATGCTCAAAAAAGTCGACATGTTTAATACTATGTCTATATTCGATTCGGTTAAGAATCCCTTGTTCCGTGTCTTTTTTCACGACGCGTAACGTTTTCAGCTTGGTGAATGGTGTAAATAAGTATTGCAATGGGCTTAGCCAAGGGAATCGTCTGAAGACTTGCATCACCGTGGCAAAGAAGTTGAATCCGACCATAGCGTCTAGGTATGCCGATGATTTCACTAAAAGGATAGAAGCGGTTAGAGTGAATAAGGGGAAGGGGGAGGGGGAAGGACGCAACTTACTGTCTCTCATTTCATAGAGCTTTTCGTTCCACGACATGTCCGCAGATAAGTCCATAGCTAACCAGTTGGTCCAGTTGGCTAGTCCAACACCTGTGGGGGATTCTCCCAATTCTTTCATTCTGGCGACAAAATAGTCTAAGTGTTCGTTGATCGTAGCTTGCATAGTTCTCATCGTCTTCACACTAAAAGCGGGCGCGAGCTTTCTTGCAAGTTCACGATGGCGCAAGGGATCTCGTTCCCAAATAAGACCGGCCATCTTTTCACCGCGGTCGTTGAAATCGCTTTTGATGAAGAGCTCAAGGCGATCCCGGTGAGAGGCGTAAATGTCTAAAATCGGTATATATGTAAGTATCGTTGAAAGGGATGGTGATTGGGGCAGGAGGCGAGGTAGGGGGAGCGGGTTGGGTGATTGTGGTCATAGATCTACCTACCATGAAAAGCCTGCGGGGTGAAAAAGACGAGCTCATTTGGCGCGATTCGCACGACGTCGCCATATTGGTGTAAGACACTCTCTATAGCCCAAGGCCATCTGCCCATCAGCCTAGAACGAATGAGTTGGTTAGGTTATAATTCCGTAGCAGTAGACAGCCAGAAGATTGATTTCATACCAATGATATGCATACCAAGCATGAGAGACTGCGGCTAGTTTGGGACCAGGAAAGGCAGCAAGGGGGTGAAAGTAAAGAAGATAGATGACTCGAGTTGCCGCATAGATAGAGATCTACGAGTATGATGAGCATGGGCTAGCGGGGAGCAAGAAATAGGGAAAAGGGACATAGAACGTACAGCGGTAACAGTAGCAATAGTAAACAATTGAAAATCGATAGGACTGTCTGTTATGAACGCTTGAGACGCCATTCTTTCAACACAGCGCGCGCTCGGATTCTTCACTGATTACGCTGTTGTGTATCTCTGTTGATAAATGATGCTATGTCTAATTACGAGAAGGAATAACCAATTTGGCTTTAGGCTAGTTGATCCGAGCTGACATGAGATGCTATCAGGCCCTACAGAAAGGAAAACGGCAAATGTCGTATCAAGAGAATATAACAGCTTGGGTCGCGGGCCAGGAGCTGTCCTCTATATTGTTTTAGGGGCCAACGAACTCTTGTTGGTTTCATTGAGGAAGTAGAGGGGAGCCAGGCGCACTCATTCTCTTCTCTGACGGAAGCGAGCTTGTACCTAGTCACACAGCATACGAGAATAGCCAATGAAAACATAGTACCCATATCCAGACCTACTGTCAGATATACCAGTGCGCCAAAAGATTGGGGTGACCAGTCAATTATTAGCCATGTCCTTTATATGCTAGGGGTGTTTTAAACCAAACGAAACCAAGCAAACAGAACACATTTATTTTAATTTAGTTACGTAAAAGCTATTTTAAGCTTAAGTTATGATAAACTTTCGCGCCGAGTTCTTAATATTCCTTTTTATTATTACTTTAGTTAACAATACATACTTCAGTAATAACGAACAGGTAAAATAATGCCATCAAAATAGTCAAGGACATGGAGGGTAAAATTCTGTATTTTTATTATTAGATATAAAAACTAACCAAACACCCGTTTGCATTTTGGCACGTCAGCTTCATTTCACTCTTCCACTCCCGGCCGTCCCTACTCTCCAATGTGCTAAATCGAAGTGCCATACTTGCAAGCACAAACGACGCTTCGATGAGAGACTTTTCTCGGCCCAAACAAGCCCTCATTCCTCCTCCAAACGGCATGAAATCCCACTGCCCTGGGCTTATCGAATCCCAGCGCTCCGGCCGGAACGTCTCCACATCATCGCCGAAAACCGCCGGATCCCGGTGAAGGGCAAAATAGCCCATTTGAACTGTCGTACCCTTTGGCACAAATACGGAGGCATCCTGTTCCGGGCCGCCACCTAGAGGAAGCGAGGTATCACGAAGGGCTACGCGACTAAGAAGAGGAAATATGGGATATAAGCGTAATGCTATGGGGCGGGTCAGTTCTCGTTCCAGAGTAAAGGGGGGAAAGGTACTTACTCTCAAAAATGATGTTGCGCAAGAGTTTATTCTCACGAAGTGCCTCAAATCTCAAGACCCCTTCATCAATTTCTAGGACCTGATGCCGAACCTTCCGCCAATACTCTTGGTTGCGAGCTAGAAGGAAGAAGACATTACCAAGAAGCGACGATGTTGTTTCTTGTGAAGCCATCATCCCTTGGATAACCTGGCTTCTGATGAAAGATTTATCTTCTGAAACTGAGGATAAGTTCTGGATCAAGGTCTTGGATTTGCCAGAATCTTGTTCGGTGTTCCTCGACTCGCCGATTGCGAGTTGAATGTAGTGGTCAAGGAACTCATGAGCTCTCTTACAAACTCGAAAATATTTAGATTTTGGGACGAGCCTCCAGGCTTTCCCCACCAGGATATGGACCATGGTCATAAAGAGTGCCGAATGAAAGGCATCGACGAACTCCTCGGTGGTGCAAGGAGCTTTTTGATTCTCTTCATCAGAAGAGATGCCAAGCAGAAAGTTCAAGGACGTGTTAAGAAACTAGGATCAAGCTGAGCAGGGGGAACATCAAATGACGTCCCGCTTTATGGTGATATTTAATGCTTACCATAGCATAGAGTAGCGGTTGCAAGTTTACCGTGCTACCATCTTGTGGCAGTTTCTCGAGAAGCTTGTCCATCTCCCCCGATAAAACACTCAGATCCATCAAGTTACTTCTCGCGAACGACGGCCGCAGGCATTTGCGCGAGTGTCGCCATTCATCCCCATCCATTGTCAAAAACCCGCGACCGCAGAAAAATTCCATGCCAGCTAATCTGTTGGGTTGTATACCCCACTCATCATCCCGACTGTTGATTGCCTGGAGATTCTGAGGCTCTATAGTGAAGATTGTCGGCGTGCTCGACAGCGTATTTAACTGAAAGCTCCGCCCGAGTTGTTGATGTTGCCGATGTAGCGAAAATAGGTCTTTATGGATGGATACCGAGAAATCTGACCCTGCGACAAGGTCAAAGGGCTGGTATTGGACTAAAGGCCGGAAGTTTCCTTGGGTTCTAGCGGAGTTGCGTCGATGAATTCGCTCGTAAAACGCGATTGCCACAATACAGCCCAAGGCGATGATCGTGGTCCAAACGGTATCCATTGCGCGATACACAGGAAATGAGGGGTTAAGTCTGATGGACGTAATGCTCAGTGTAACATCAAGATTTTTGAAGATTTAAATCTACCTATGTGACAAAGAGTGGAAGGTATATATCACATATCACATAGAACTTAGCTTTTCATAGAAGAGTCTGGCGGACCGAGACTCTCACGGAGGTGTAAAGTCAAATAGATTATATAAAAAGTAACCAGTGCATTTTTCAGTAAGATTAACTTTAGTAGTATTTAGATAATTTTGTAAAATATTATATAGTATAAAAAAAAAGTTAAAATAAAACTATTTATATATATAAATTTTTTAAAAAGTTAATTATTTAATTTTATTAACTATTAAGTTTATTTTAATTTATTTATATATAATATATTTTTTAAATTTAAAGCTATTTAAAGCTTTAAGTTTATATAAAACGTTTATTTTTTTAATATTTTAGTTTTTTTTTTTTATATATATATATTTTTTTTTAAAGTTTTTATATAAAGCTATTTTTATAAATTAATAAAAATTAAATTATACTTTATAAATTTTTTTATATATATATTAAATAAATTAATAAAAAAAAAAGCAGCATTTTATAAACTTTTTAAAAATAAAGCTATTTAAAAATATTTATTTAAATTTTTAAATAAATAAATAAATAAATAAGCAAAAAGCTTAAAATTTTGCTTATAAATAAAACTATTTTTTAAAAAACTTTTTTATTTTTTTTACTTTTTTTTTAGCTATTTTTTTTATATTGTTTATAAATATTTAATTTGTTTTTTTATGCTTTAAAAATTATTAACTAATTTAATTTTTTTTTAATTAATATTATAAAATATTATAAAATTTTTATTTATAAATAATTATTTTTTTATATTTTTATAAAGTTTAAAATTATTTTTAATATTATTTAAATAAGCTAATTTTTAATATTTTAATAATAATAATAATAATATTATTATTATTATTTTTATTATTATTATTATTATTATATTTATTTTTTTATATATAATTAAAGTATATAAATAATTTATATATAGCTTATAAATGCGCTATAAAGCTTTTTATAATATAGTTTTTTTTTAAATATTGTTTTAAACAACAATAAATCTAAAGTTTAAACATTAAACATTAAAGCATATAAATAAATAATTAAATAATAAAAATTATATTAATATTAATAATATAGCTTTATTAAAAAACTAATTAAAGTTTATTTAATAAATATTTAATAAGCTATTAAAAATAAAGCTTAAATTAATATTAATATTATTATTATTATTATTATTAAAAAGCTTATTATTATTTTTAAACTTAATTTTATACTTATATTTATATTTATATTTATATTTATATTTATATTTATATTTATATTTATATTTATATTTATATTTATATTTATATTTATATTTATATTTATATTTATATTTATATTTATATTTATATTTATATTTATATTTATATTTATATTTATATTTATATTTATATTTATATTTATATTTATATTTATATTTATATTTATATTTATATTAGTTATTATATTTATTTTTATGTTTATATTAATGTTTATGCTAGCTATTATTGCTTTAATAGTTAAACTTTAGGTTTATTGCTGCCTAAAGTGGTATGTAAGAAAAAAATTATATTATAGGAAGCCTTACAGCACATTTATAGGCTGTATATAATAAAAACTACTTAAACTTAGGCCTTTTTTAGGTTTTTAAAAAAGTAGTAAGTGCTGATTGTTTTATTGCAGCGTTTTATATAAAGAACAGATGGTTAAAAGTGCTTTTTTGCGCCCTGTAGGTTAATTAACACACTAATATTTTGCTAGCTATTAGCAGCCTGTATTTTTGCTTTAGCGGCCTGTTTGTAGCTGTATTGCGCTTAGTAAAACAATTAGCAGAGCAATAAAGTAGCCGATATATAATAATTTGGTTGTTAGCAGCTATATATATTGCTAAAAGCTATACTAATAGCTGTTAGCAGCTATTTATAGCTGCTAGTATACAGTAATAAATAATTAGTTATATAAATAGAAAGCTTAGCTATATGTGGCTTATATATAGCTTGTTATTTTATTTTTGTATAAAAAGGTTATTGCTTACTTTTCTGTTTGCTTGCTAAGCTTTAGCTTAGCTATTTGGTTGTAGTTTATTTACTTGTTTAAATAGACTAGCTATTATTGTTTTTATTGCTATTATTATTATAGCTTTTTTTATAGTTAGCATTATTATTATTATTATATTAGCTAGTATATTAAGCTATTTTTTATATAACTTGTTTTATTTTAGTTTTTATAAATAATATAAATAATATATATTATAATATAATATATAACTAACGTTATTAATAGTATATTTTTAAATATTTTTGCTAACTTTTATAAATATTTTTTAAATAGTTAATATAATTATTTAAAAAGCTATATATTATTTTTATAGTAATATATTTAATTATAATTTTTAAAACTAAATATAATATTTAAATAAATTTATTTTTTTTAAAATATTTTTAATTTTTTTTTAATGTTTATAATTATATTAATTATTTATTAAAAAAATTTATATTTTTAAACAACTATTTATATTATATAATTAATTTTAGCTATTAAATTTATATTAACTATTGTTATTTTAATATTAGTACTAATATTAGTTTTTATTTTTGTTATTATTATTATATTAGCTATTATTAATATTATTAATTGTAAATAAGTTTATATTTTTTTTTATTTTTTTTTTTATAGTTTATTTAAGCTTAAAATAATAATATTATTTTGCTAAAGTTTTATTTTTATAATTATAAAAATTATTTAATTAATATTTTAAAACTTTAGTTAATTAAACAATTAATTAATTTTTTATATAATTTTAATAATTATAAATAATTTAAATTTTATAAATTAATAAAAGTTTTAAAATATTTAAATTAAACTTTTAATAAGTTTTTAATAAGTTTATTTATAAATATTTAATTTATAAAAAAAATAAATTATTTTAAAAAAACTTTTATAATATTTTTGTTTTATTTATATATTTTAAATATTTATATAGTATAAATAAATATTAATTTTTTTATTTTTGCTAATAATTAAACAAATTATTTATTTTTTTTAAAAATTAAAAATTATATTTTAAAAAAACTATTATAAAGCTATAATTTTAATTTTAGTTAATTTTAAAATATTAATTTTAGTTTTAATTATTAATATAAATATAATGCTTTATTTAATAGCTTTTTAAATAATTATATTTTTAAATAATAAAATAATATATTTATAAAATAATTTTTAATAACTATATATTTATAACCAACTTTATTGTATAAAAATAACTAAGTGTAAAAAAAGAGCAAGTATTGCGCATTTAACGTTTTAATAAAAATTAAACTATAATAAAATAATTTTTAAGTTTTTTTATTATTTTTAAATAAAATATTTTTAGCTATTAAAAAAATTTAAATGTTTTATTTTAGTTGTTTATAAATAATTTTTAAATAATAAATATAATATAAATATTAAATAATTTAAATTATAGTAATTAAATATTTTAAACTAAAGTTAATTAAATATTTTAATAATTAAGCTATTATATAAACTATATTTTAACTATATAGCAATAACTATATATTTATAACCAACTTTATTATATAAAAATAACTAGGTGTAAAAAAAAAACAAATGTTATATACTTAACGTTTTAATAAAAATTAAACTATAATAAAAAAAACTATAATATAAGCTATATTTAGTTTTATTATAATTGTAATATAAAAAATTAATTTTATATATTTTTAATAAACTTTAATTTAAGCTTTAAAAGTTTATTTTAAATATTTAAAAAGTTTTTTTAAAAATAAAAAAGTTATTAAAATTTAACTATTGTTTATTAATTTATAATGTTTAATAATTTTTTTAATATATTAGTTATATATTAAAATAATTTATTTAGCTTTTTTATTTTTAATTATTTTAACATTAAAAAACTAGCTTATATTATTTTATTTTTTAATTTTATAAGCTTTTTTAATTTTTTTTAATTATTTTATTTGCTTTTTTTTATAATTATAATAATATGGTATTAAAAAATTATTTATATAAAATATTATATATATTTTATAATTTTTTAAATAAAATAAATAAAGCTTTTTTTTAAAAAAAATTAGCTTTAGTTTTTTTAAAGTTAAAATAAACTTTTAATATTATAAAAAAAATAAGTTTTATAGCTTATATAAAGTTTTTTTAAATAATATTATTATATTTTTTTATTTAAAATTATTAAATAATTTATATATTATAAGCTTTTAATTATTTTTTAAAACATTTAAAAAAGCTAAAATTATATTAAACTATTTTATTTTAAAATTAAACTATATAATTATTATTATTATAATTTTAAATATTTTAACTATAAATATAACAATATATATTAATTAAAATATTTTTTTTAATTAAAAATTTTTTTAAACAATTAAATATAATTTATAAACTTTTAATAAACTTTTTTTATTAAACTTATAAATAAAAACTTATTTAAAAAGCAAAAAATTATATTTAGTTTAATAATATAATATAATTTTTATTATTTTAAGCTTTTATAAACTAGTAATTTTTTTAGTTATATTTTTATAAAATTAATTTTTTAATAAATATTTAGCTAAATTTTTTTATAACTTTAAAAAAAACTTAAAAAAATTATTTTAATATATTTAAAATATTTTTAATATAGTATTAATATTATGGGTTTAACATTGGAAATAGGTGTAAAAACTAATTATACTTTGTATTATAATAAAATTATTCTGCTTAAAAAAAAAAAAAAGAAATTTAGCTTGGCAGCTTTGCTGTATAGCTTTATAACTTAATTTTTTATTTATATATACTTGCTTGCAGCTATACTGCTATGCTATTTGTTAGTTATATAATTGTATAACTTTATGCTATTTAAAAATAACTATTTAATAGTGCGGCTATTATAATTTTTTTTTTGCAAAAAAATTTAACTTAAGTTTTTTGTTATGCTTAAAGCTTTATATTGCAAAGGTTACTTTTAATAGGTTTATTAACTATGCTTAAAGTTAAACTAGTGTTTTTTAAAAAAATAATTAATATTTTTAAGCAGTAAAAAAATACTTTTAGCGTATATAATTAGTTAGTTTTAAAAGCTTTTAATTTTTGTTATTTTTTTAATTATACTAATAGTTAATTATTATTAGTTATTTTTTTATTTTTTTTTATTTATTTTGCTATTTTTGTTATATTTTTGTATGCTTTTTAAATATTTATAGTTTTTTGTTATTTTTGTATAAAAAATTAAATTTTTTTTTTTTTGTTATTTTTAATTAATATTTTAGTTTTATTAGCGGTTTATTTTTTTTTAGGTTTTAATTATAGTATTTTTTAAGCTTTTTTACGGCATTTTTAAAATAACTTATAAAATACTATTTATTATTATATTTTTAGCCGACTTAAAATATTTTATAGAAAAGTTTTTTGTACTTAATTTACAATAATAAAATTTTTTTTACTTTTTATTTTTTTTTATTAAAGTTATTATTAACAATTTTTTTTTTTAAATATAATAGTTTTTATTTTAGTAGCAAATTATTAAAATATTTTTATAGTTAATCGGCATAAAACTATTTGTTTTTTTGCTATATTTTAAATAGTTTTAATTTAAATATATTTAAGTTATTAAATTAAACGTTAATAATTTTATAATATAATTTTATTATTAAGTAATTAAGTTTGTTGCTTGGTTGGTTTATTTGTTTTTTTTTTTTTTTTAGTATATATATATAGTTTTTTTTGTTAAAATTAAAAATTTTTTAATGTTTGTTAGCTTATATTATTATTTAAAATTATGTTTTTTTTATTTATTGTTATGCTATTTTTATATATTTTTAAGTATGCTATATATATTATTAAGCTTTTTTTTAGTTTAATTGTTTATATACTAGTTGGTTTGCTAAGCTTTTAGTATATATTTTTTAATTAAATAGTATTAATAAAAATTATTTTATTAGCATTTTTATAAGTAATAAGCTATTTAAAAACTTATATAATAATAATGTTTGCACTATATTTAAAGCTAATAGTACTTTTAATTAATTGTATTAAAAATAATTAATAAAAAAATATAATTATTGTTTTGTTTATTATTATATAATTTTTGCTTGTTTTATAGTTTGTTTATATTTTAATAAAAAAAAGTTTAATTTTATGCTATAAATTTTAAATAGTTTATTTGTAAAGTTTATAATAAATTAATTTTTTTAGTTATTTGTAAAACTTTTAGGCTATTTTAATAGTTAGTATAGTTTTTAGTAATATATTTTTACTGCTTATTAAACTATTATAGTATTTTTATATACAATACTTTAAATAATTTTGCTAAATTAGTTAATTATATAAAAAGCTATATTATAATTTTTTTTGTTTAACAAATAGCTTTTAAAATTAATAACTAAATATTGCTATAAGTATTTAAAAACTAGCAATAAAGTTAGTTTTTTTAGAACTTTATTTTATAGTATTTTTGCTGCTTTATAAAAGCAGTTTGCTATATATTAATTTATAGTTTTTTATAATTATAGCTATTAATATTTTTAAATAATTATATAATAAGTTTTTTTTTTGCTAAAATAAGCAATTGTTAATTATAAATATACTTTTTTAATTATTTATGTTTATAGGTTATTTATATTAAGTATAGCTAGTTAACTTTTATAAAATAGCAAGTTGCTAAGTATTAACTATTTAAATTTTAGCTTGTTATATTATACTTTTTGTTAGTGTTTTTTTAAATTTTTATATATTTGGTTAGCAAATAATATTATATTAGTTAATACTATTTTTAATAAAAAAAAAATATTTTAATATTAATAATATAAATTAATATTATTTTAGTAGATTTTTTACTTATTAAATTGTAATTTATAGCTATAGCTATATTTATTAAGCAAAAAAAAACAATTATATACTATTTGTTATATTTTTGTTTTTATATTTTAAAGTTTTTAGCTAGTTATAAAAATATATTTACTAAAATATTTTTAGTTTTTAGTTAATAAATAATAATAAAATTATATTATAATATAAGCTTTATTTATTTTACTTATTAAAAATTAAATATTTATTTTATACTAAAATATTTAAAAGCTATATAGTTTATAATTATAATAAATAATTTTATTTGCTATAAGCTTGTTAGTTTTATTTACTAGTATAATAGTTTTTTAATAACTGCTAATATTTTTTTATTGTAAATTTTATAGTTTATTTTAGCTTTTTATAGTAATTAAAAAAAAAAAATAACAAGTTACTAAAAATTATTAAAGTTATTATATTAAAAAAGCATTTTAAAAACAACTTTGTTTAATAAGTTAGTTTTTATTATAGTTTTAAATATATATAAAAAATATTATAACATAAATATAAAAGTTAAAGTTTTTTAAAGCTTTTTAAAAACGGTTTAATATTTTTTAGTTTAAATAAAATTAGTTTTAGTATATATTAAGTTATTAAAAAGTTTAGCTATATATTTATAGTTTTATATAAACTATTAATAAAAATTATAAAATTTTAAAAAAAATTATATTTTTTAAAAAATAGCTTTTTTATTTTTTTAAAGAACTTTTTAATATTAAATTATTTTTGTTTTAAATAAGTTAACTTTAATATTATTAATGCTTATAATAAATTTTAAAAATTTGGTTTTTATAATATAAAATTTATATTTTTTAAAGTTAGTTTATAATTTAGCTTTTTTTAATTGTTTTAAAACTTTATTTATATAATGTTTATGTTTTAATTTATTATTAAAGTAAATTAAAATATTATTTATATATATAATACAAAATTTATTAAAATATTTTTGTAAAGTATTATTAATAAATTATTAAAATATAGCTAGCTTGTTAGTTAATTTAAACGATAATATTTTAAATTAGTATATACTATATTATATTTAAAAAATAGTAAGCGGTTTGTTGCTTTTAGCTATTTTAATATAATAAAATGCTTGTTAAATATTTATTTTTATATAAATTTTTGTTTTTGCTAATTGTATTAAAGTTTTATTTATTAGCAGCAAAAAGTATTTGTTTTTTTGCAATAAAACGTTTAGTTTATAGTAATTTATATATAAATATAAAAATTTATTTTTTTTTCGAGCAAATAATATTAAAGCTGCTTATAATGCTACTATAGATTTAATAAAATTTTTAGCTAAGTTTTTATAAACATACTTGCGGTAGGTTTTTATTTTTTTAAGTAATATTTTATATAGTATATTATATTTTAGCATTTTTAAAAAAAAATTTAAAATTATATAATAATTTACTTTTAGTTATAATAGTAATAAATTGTTTAATATAGTTTTATTAAATATGTTTAAGTATTTATAGTATACTTTTAAAACAAGCTTTAGTGCTGCTTTACAAAGTTTTTATTTATTATTAAGCAAAAAGTTTTTTTTTTTGCTTATAATAATGCTATTAAGTTTGCATAAAGTTATAATTTTATATTTAATAGTTAATTTAGCTTATATAATAATTAAAAAAGCTTTTGTTTTAATTATTATAATTTTAATTAATTAATATTTATACTATTTAATAATATTTTGTTATAATTTATAGAAATTTTTAATATTATATAATTGTTTTTTAAGCAAAGTTTAAGTTAGTTATTTATTTTTTAAAGTTATAAGTATATAGTTTTTTATAGTAAATATTTGCTTTATTTAGCGTATGTTTTATATTGTGCGGTTAAATTTTATATTAAAGCTTATATATAAAGGTTATAAAATTATAATTAAAGTAATTTTGTTAAAAAAAAGTAAAAAAAAATTAGTAGCTAATATAAACTTTTTTTGTTTTAGCTATATAATTTAATTTTATATTTAGTTTTTTAGTTTATATAATTTATTTTAGCGTTTTTAGTTTAAATAGCTATTTTAACGCTTTTTGTTTTTTTTGTTTATTAGCTATTTTTATTAGTTAATATTTTTTTAGTAGCTAAAGTTAATTTTTAATTTTTTAGCTTTATTTATAAAAATTTTTAAGGTTTAGTATTTAAAGTACTAGTTTATAAAGTATAATAGCTATTTTTTATAACTGTTAATAAATATATTATAATAATCGAAGTATTTTTTGCCGATAATAATATTATACTTTATTTTAGCTACTAGTAGTAATATATTTAGTATAGTTTTTTTTTTGCATGCAAAAATAAGCTTATAATATTATATTTATTACTTAAGTAGTTTTTTTATTATATTTAAATATTATAGCTAGGTTAAATTTTATAATTTAGTTAAATTATAAATATTTTATTACTTTTATAGCAAAAGTTATACTAATTAGTAAGTATATATTTGCTTTTATATTAGCTAAAACTTTAATAAAAAAAGTAAATTTATTAAATACTATAGTATAGTTTATAAAAAAAAAGTTTTTTTTTAATAATTTTTTTAAAAAATCGAAAAATATTTTTTTATATTTATTTATACTTATTGCTAATATATATATTTGCTTAAAAAAAAAGTTTAATTATTTTAAGCTATATTTTTTAATATTATAAATTTGCTTTTTAAATAATTTTTTTTTATAACTTTAGTAATAATAGCGCTAATATATGTTTTATTTAATTACTTAAGATTAGCTTTTAGTAAGCATATAATACTTTAGTATTTATGTTTATAACAAATAAAACATTTGTTAGTTATAATAAATTGTTTTGTTTGTTTAAAATTAAGTTTTTTATATATAATATGTTTATTTGCAGTAGTTTTTAAAATAAATATATTAAAGTAATTTTAATTACTTTAAATATTATATTACTTTTTGCTTTTTTTATTATGCTGTTTTTGTTTTTTTTTGTATAGAATAAAAATTTAGCTAAAATTATTTAATTTTTTTTTTTTTTTTTTTTTTTATAACTTGGTTGTAAAAAAATTTTTATGCTATTAGTAATTGTGCATTTAAATATGCTTATAATAAGCAATAAAAATAACGTTTTTATTATATGCTTTTTTAATACTTAATTTATTAAATTGTTTTAGTAGCTTGTTATATATATTTTTTTTAAACTTATAAAAGCTTATATATGCTTAATTTGTTTATTTAGCAAATTATATTTTAAAGTTAATAAAAAATTTATAAAGCTTTATTATTAAATTATAGTATATATTTTAAGTATTTTTATATTTATTAAAGTTATTATATTAAGTTTTAAAATGCTTTAAAAAATTTTTACTAGTAATAATAATAAAAGCTTTGCTATAATTATTAATAATAAATATAATAATATTATTTAATATTAAACTTTTTATTTTACTAGCAATATATATAATATACTTAGTATTATTGTTTTAATAGTTAGCATTTTTGTTTAGTTTGTTTTTTAAAAGTATAAACTAATATTAAAATATAACTTTAAATTTTTTAGCTTTAAGCTTATTATTAGTAAAAATAAAAAAGTGTTTAACTTTAGTACTTTATATAGTATTTTTTTTTATTATAATAGTTTTTAATATACTTTTATGTTTTTTTAATAGTAAAAATAAAAATGCAAAGCAATTTTTTAAAAAAGGTAATAAAAATAACTTTAAAAGTTAGCTTTATTTTTAGCTTTAGTTATTATATAAACTATTTAATAGTTTTAAAATAGTTATATTAAGTTTTTATATTAGTTAAATTATTTTATTTTAAAAAGTTTTATTAGTTGTATATAAATTAGTTAATTTGTTTAACTAAAGTTTTTTAGCGTTTTAGTATATTTTTTTTTATAAAGCAGCTTTATTAATTAGTTTTTTAAAATTTTAAAAAAGTTTTTAAAGCTGTTTTGTTTGTTTACTAAGTTTATAAACCTAGTAATAAAAAGTTTTTATATTTTTGCTTGCTATAATAGTTATAATATTAAAGTTTTTTATAATTGTTTAATTATTAACAAATAATAAAGTTTATAATTTAAACTTTTAGTATATAAAATTAAAATAGTTAATAATTATATTTTTAAATTGCTTTAAGGTTATAATGCTATTATAGTTTAGTTATACTTTATAATTTGTTTTATTAAAAGCTATAAATAAATATGCTATATTTTTTTAAAAAATAATAAAATAAATAGCATTAGTATTAAAATGCTTTTGTAAGTTTTTGTTTAACGTTTTTTAAGTGCTTATATAAATAAAAGTCTTATATTATTTTTTTAAAAAAATTATATACTGCTTAAAATATTTAAACAAGTTTTTGTTTACTTTAGTTTTTACGTTATAAAGTATACTGTTATTTTTAAATTAACTTGTTATAAAAATTTTAGTTGCTTAATATTTTTGTTTTTTAAAAAACTATTAATATTTAGTTAAACTGTTTTAATATATACTACTATTACTGTAGGTTTTTTTTTAGGGCTATAATTTATATAACTATTTTAGCTTAAAGTATACTTATTGTTTGGCTTGTTTAGTTGTTTTTGTAAGTTTTGTTATTTTTATATTTATATTAGTATTAAAAAATTTACTGTTTTTTTAAACTTAAATAAAATAAAGCAAAATAATATTATAAGTTTAATACTAAAAATAGGTATAAAAACTAATTATATTTTATATTATAGTAGAATTATTCTGTTTAAAGAAAAAAAAAGAAAATTTAGCCTAATGGCTTTGCTGTATAGCTTTATGACCTAATTTTCTGTTTGTATACATTTGTTTATAGCTATACTGTTATACTACTTGTTAGTTATGTAACTATATAGCTTTATGCCATTTAAAAATAACCATTTAATAGCGCGGCTATTATAATTAAAATATTTTATTTTATTTTATTATATTATAATAGCAATTATTATATATAAAATTTTATATTTTTAGTTTTTTTAATAAATTATTTTTAGTTAATTAAATATAAAAGTTTTAAAAAAGTTTTTTTAATTATAATTATTTAAAATAATAATTTTTTAATTTTAATAAATTTATTATATAAAAATAATAAAAGCTTTAATTTTTTTTTTTAAAACTAAACTTTTTAAAAGTTTATTTTTTATTTTTTAATTTAATTTTATTATTAATATATATTTTTTGTAATTTTTATAGTTATTTTATTATTAAGCTAATTATTTATTTATTATTATATAATTTTTAGCTAAGTTTTTTTATTAACTTTTAGTTATTTTTTAATTTATTAAATATATTTTTTAAAAAAATTTTAAGTTTTTATTTTTTTTAAGCTAAATTTATTAAGTTTTTAAACTTTTTTAATTTTTTTTATAACGTTTATTTTATTAAACTATTTTTTTATTTTTTTTAGTTATTATAATAATTTAAATGTTTTTTTTAAAGTTATAAATTTTAATAGCTAATTTTTAAAAGTTTTTTAGTTTTTTATAATGCTTTTATTTTTAATAAATAAGTTTATAAAATAAATAAAACAAAAGTTATTTATAGTTTTTAATTTTTTATTACTATTATTATAGCTTAATTAAAAAATATATTTTTTTTATTTAAAAATAATATACTAATATTTTTTACTTTTTTGTTTGCTTATTTATTTTTTTATTTATAAGCATAAGTTTTATAATAAACAAAAAATAAGCTAAAACTTTTTAAAAAGTAGTTTTTTAAAAAATGTTTAATATATTTTTAAAATTTTTTTATAAGCAAAAAAAATAGCAATATTAATATTATTATTTTTGCTTAGTTTTATATATATTAGTAAAAAAACTTAACATAATAAACTAATATATATAATATTTAAGCAGTTTATAAAATTTTTTAATTTTTTAATTAAATTAAAAATGCTTTTAATTTTTAATATAGCTTTTAAAAAATTTGCTTAATAAAATAATATAGCTATATAATTTATATTATAAACTAATTTAATTTATAATTTTGTTTGCTAAAAACTGTATATAATATTATTAATGTTATAAAATATATTATTAGTAGTATATTTTTAATATAATAATAAAGCTTTTATAACTTTTTAGTTAAAATTATTACAAGCTAATTTAATTTATAATTTTGTTTATTAAAAGCTATATATAATATTATTAGTACCTTAAAAAAAATTAAACAAAAAAAAAAATAAAAAAGAAAATTTATATTTTAGCTATATTTTAATATATACTAGTTATATTTTAATATATACTAGTTATATTTTAGTATATATTAGCTATATTTTAATATATTTTAATTATTTTATATTATTTTAATATTTATTTTATTATTATTTTAATATTTAGTTTATTATTATTTTAGTATATTTTAATATATATTTTATGCTTATTTTAGCTAGCTATAGCTATTAAAACTGCTAAAAATAACTTGTTACTAAAACTGCAAAAAAAAAAAAAAAGCATAAAAAAAGTAAAAAAACATAAAAATAAAAGCTTTTTTGTTTTTAGCCGCAGGGGCCTTTAGTTTATTTTTTAAAAAAAACTTTTTAGTTTTTTATTTTTTATTTTTTAAATGTTTTTATTTTTAACTTTTAATTTTTTAGTTAGCTTTTAATTAATAAGTTTATAAATATAGCTATATTTTTAATTTTATTAAAAATATTAATGTTTTTTTTAATTTTTATTAATAGTTTTATATTTTATAAATTAATTGTTTTATTTAAATTATTTAATATTAGTTTAACTTTAATAATTTTATTAATAATAGTTTTATTAATTTTAATAAGCTTTTTTTGCTTTTTATTTTAAAAAATTTTTTTATTAAAATAAATATTTTTTATAATAATTATTTTATTTAACTAAAAAATTTAAATATAATATAAATTAAAAATTTAATAGCTTATTAAATAAGCTTTAGCTTATTTATAGTTATTTAGTAATTTGTGTTTTATGTACTATAGTATAATTAAATGTTTATTATTAACTAATTAACCTATTAGGCTTTTTATTAAGCTGCAATTTTTAATAATGTTTTTAATGCTTTTTTTTTATACAAAAAGCTAAAATACTAAAAATAGCTTTTTTTTTTATAACAATATTTTTTAATTAAGCTTTAGATAGTTAGCTATTAAGCTATTTAGCTTGCTGCTATATAATAAATTAACTGCGTTTAATTATGCTTTAGATTTATATATTGGTTAATTTTTTAAAGTGTTTTAATAAAATTTTTTTTTTAACTTTTATAAGCTTAACTTTTTTTACTACATTTTAGTTTATTTTAGCTTTTTAGTTTATTTTAAGTTTTATTATAGCTTTATTAAATTTTAAGTATTTAAAATTGTTTAAATATATTAATATATATATAATAAAAAAATTAAGCTTTTAATTATAGTTAAATTTATTTATGTTTTAAGTATTAAAACTTTTAATTGTTTTTAGCAATTTAAAAATAGCTTTAGTTAAAGTTTTGCTTTAAAAGCTTACTATAGTTATTAATAGTAATAATAATAATAGTATTATTATAAAGCATATAATAGTAATAAAAGTATTATAATAGCAGTAATAAAAAGTAAAAAAAATAACTGCTTTATAAACAAAGCTTTTGCTTATTTTTTATTTTTATAACAGCAAGCATTTTTATTTAAATTTAAATATATATAGCATATTAAATAAAGTTTAATTAGCAAGCTTAAAATAGCTACTTTTTTGCTACTTTTTTTACTAAAATTTAATAATTAAGTATATTAGTTTTTTTTTTTATATATTGCTAACAATTTATAATAAAAAAAAGTTTAGCTTAGCATATACGCTAAATTTATTTTTAAGTTTAAAGCTATATTTATTATATAAACAATTATATAAAATAGTTTTAATAAAGTTATAAATAGCATTTTTTTTATAATAAGCTTAATGTTTAAAGTTATTAAAAATTTATATTATATTTGTGTTATTTATATAGTAAAATAACTATATAGCAATAATTATATATTTATAACTAACTTTATTATATAAAAATAACTAGGTGCAAAAAAAAAGCAAGCATTATATATTTAACGTTTTAATAAAAATTAAACTATAATTATAATAATAGCTTATTAAATATTTTATATATATTTATTAATAAATTTTATAAAATTTATATTTTTTATTAATAAATTAACTTTTTTTTATTAAATATATTTAATATTTAAAAATATATATATATATTTTTTTAGTTAAGCTTTAAGTTTATTATTTTGTTTAAAATAAGCTTAAATAAATATTATTTAAAATATTATTTAAATTAAAAAAAAAGCATTTTTAGTAAAATTTAAAAATTATAAACTTTTAAAAAACTTTTAATATATAATTAAATTATTATATAAATAGCTTTTAATTAAAGTTTTTTAAAAAGTTTTATTTTTTAAAATATTTTAATAGCTTTAATTATAATTTTTTGCTTTTTTTTTTTTTTATAAGCTTTTTAATATAAGCTAAAAAAAGCTTAATTTTAATTTTTTTATTTTTATATTATTTTTAAAAATTTATAAAATCTTTTTTTAAAATTATTATATATTTATTATTATTATATATTTTATAAATTAAAATTTTATATTATTATATAATTTAAGTTTTAAAGCTTTAAAAAACTTTATTTAAGCAAATAAATAAACTGCAATTAAATAATTAAGCTAAGGCTTAACAAGTAAATAAAAAAATAAGCAACAACTTTTTTATATAAAAAAAAAATAAGCTATATAAGCTATATATAGCTTAGCTTTTTTTATATAATTAATTATTAATAATTATATACTAGCAGCTATTAATAGCTATTAAACAGCTATTAATATAGCTTTTTAACAATATATATAGCTGCTAACAACTAAAACTTATTATATATAGCTATTTTATTGCCCTGTTAATTATTTTGCTAAGCTGCAATATTAACGTAAAACAGGCCGCTAATATAAAAATATAAGCTACTAATAGCTAATAAAAGTTAGCGCGTTATTTAATATGCAAAGTGTAAAAAAAACTTTTTAACTATTTGTTTTTTATATAAAGCATTATAATAAAGCAATTAAACTTTATTAACCTTTTTAAAAAACTTAAAAAAGCCTAAGTTTAAGTAGTTTTTATTATATATAGCTTATAAATGTATTATAAAGCTTTTTATAATATAGTTTTTTTTTATATATTGCTTTAAATAGCAATAAAACTTAAAGTTTAACTATTAAAGCTTTAAAAAACTTTATATATTTAAATTTTTATTTTTTATATTAATATATATATATAAATTATTTTGTTATATTTATTTTTAATTATAAATAACTAAAAAGTTTTATTATATTTTTTAAAATAATTAAATAAATTTTAGTTTATTTTTTAGAAAAGTTATATTATATACTTTTTAAAAAAATTTTAAAAAATTATTTAGCTAATATATATTTTAATATAAATATTATACTTAATTTTTTTAATATTTTATATTTTAATTTTTTTTATATTTTTTATTAAAACTTTAAATATTTTAATATTTAAATAGCTTAATTTTTTATATTATATTTTTTTTATGTTTTTTTTTAATTTAAACTAATTTTTAAAAAACTTTTATATAGATTTTTTATTAATATATATAATTAAACTTATTATACTTAAAAAATTTTTTAATAAAAAAGTATTAATTTTTATTATAAAAAATTTATTAAAATAAAAAATAATAAAGCTATATTTAAAAAAACTAAATTATATTTTTTAATTAATTATTTTAATAAAATATTATTATTTATAGTTTTATAATAAAAAAAGCAATTTAATTTATTATATTAAATTTCTTTTTTAAAATAAACTTTTAAAATAATATTTATATAAAATTTTTTTATAAAAGTTATATTTTTTAAAATTAAACTATTTATTTTTATGCTACCTAAGCAAGTAAATAAACTACAATTAAATAGCTAAGCTAAAGCTTAGCATATAAAGCAAAAAAATAAATAACAACCTTTTTATACAAAAAAAAAGCAAGCTATATAAGCTATATATAGTTTAGCTTTTTTTATATAATTAATTATTAATAACTATATATTAGCAGCTATATATAGCTGCTAATAGCTATTAGTATAGCTTTTAATAATATATATAGCTATTAATAACCAATTTATTATATACAGCTATTTTATTGCTTTGTTAATTGTTTTGCTAAGCGTAATACTGCTGCAAACAAGCTGCTAATATAAAAATATAAGCTGCTAATAGCTAGTATAAATTAGTATATTATTTAATATATAAAGCGTAAAAAAAAACTTTTTAATTATTTGTTTTTTATATAAAACGCTATAATAAAACAATTAAACTTTACTATTTTTTTTAAAAAATTTAAAAAAAGCTTAGTTTAAATAGTTTTTATTATATATAGCTTATAAATATATTATAAAGCTTTTTATAATATAGTTTTTTTTTTAAATATTATTTTAAATAGCAATAAACCTAAAGTTTAAATATTAAACTATTTATTTTTATATTTTTAATATTAATAATAATATTATATAAAAATTTTTTTTTATTAATAATTATAAAGTTTAATATATTAGCTTTTATATAATTATTAGTTTTAATAAAAATAAATAAGCTTAATTTTAAAAAAAAAAATTTATTAATAAAATATAAAACATTATAATTATTTAATATAATATTTTTTAAAAATAAATAAATATTATAACTATATATAATATAAATTTTAAATATAGTTTATTTTATTATAATATTATTTATAACTATATAAGCTAAATTAAAATTAAGCTATTTGTTATTTTTAAGCTTTTTATTTTTTAAAACAAAATATAATTTAATTTTTTATTTATATTTGTTAATATTTTAATAAAATTTTTTTTAGCAAAAATATTTATATTTAGTTTTAATTTTTAAAATTTTTTTATTAGTTATTTTAATAATTTTTTTTTTAAATTTACTAATTATTGTTTTTTATAAATATTTATATATATATAAAAACTAACTATATTAATTATTTATATTAAAAAAATAACAATAATTTTATTTAAACTTATTTTTATTAGCTAATTTACTATAATTTTTTTTTTAGTTTTTTAATTAATTAAACTTTTTTTTTAAAGTAAAAAAAATTTTTTATTATTATATTTATTTTAAAAAAGCTTTTTTTAAACTAACGTTATAAAATTTTTTTTATATTATTTTAAACTAACTATTTTTTTTTTAGTTGCTTATTTATAATAAATTATATAAACTATTAATAAGCTTAATTTAAACCAATTTTAATTTATATAGCTTTTAAAAAGCTTTTAGCTATAAATATTTTTTTTATTTTTAAAATATTTAATATTTATACTTAAAAAAAGCTTTATATTAATTAATATATTAAGCTTTTAGTTTAATTTTGCTTTAAATAGCTTTTTTAAATATTTTATAATATTTTTAAGTTATAATATTTATTTTAATAGTTTTAATAAAAGCTAAATAAGCTTAAATAGTTTTTATAAATGTTTATAAAAAAATTGCTTAATTAAAATAAACTTAATAATAATAATATTTATAATTATAAAATTAATTATTTTAATAATTTAATTAAAAATAATTATATAATAATTAAACTTAATATTTTAAATTATTAAATTTATATTAAAAATATAAATTTAATTTTTAAGCTTTGTTTTAATTTTTATATTAATAAAAAATTTTTTTAAAATATTTATAAAATAAATTTTTTTAATATTTTTTTTAGCTTTATTTTAAACTTTTAATAATATATTAAAAACTGTTTTATATTTTAAAATAATTATATTTTTAATATTATTAATTATAAAAACTTAAAATATTTAGCTAAATATATAATTAAAATTAAAACTATTTAAGTTAATATATTTTTAAACTTTTTAAATAATTATATAAAATTATAAATAGTTAATTTATTTAAAAAAAATTTATTAATTTTTAAGCTTAATATTTTAAAAAATTATTTTATTAAAAAAATAAAAAAATATAATTAAAATATTATATAAAAATATAATTATACTATAATTTTAAAATTTAAAAAAATAATAAAATAATTAAAATAATAATTATTAAAATAATTTTTTAAAAATTTATAAACACTAATTAAACAAATTAAACTTATAACTTTTATAAAAATATAAAATTAAATAAATTATATAAAAAATAATTAATATATTTTTTAGTAAAATTAATTTTAATAGTATTTAAATAATTCTATAAAATATTATATAATATAAAAAAAAAGTTAAAATAAGACTATTTATATACGTAGATTTTTTGGGGGGTTAGTCACTTGATCTTACTAACTATTAGGTCCATTTTGACCTACTTATACATGACAAAGACATTGGGGATGCATGCCACCATCCCACATTCAACCCCGCTAAATAAATGCCTACTAACAATCTAAGGTGAGGAGTCCGTCTTTATGACAAGAACATTGACATGCATCTTCTTCATCTGCAAGGCAACCAAAAGTTCATCTATGACATATAGCATAAATGAACAGGTCATAGGCCAACCGGAGGATAACAAATTAGATGCGCTAGCTTTTATGGTTCGACCTACTCCCTGCCGTCAAATGAACATGACAAGACGATTCGCAGATTTCGTCCATTTTCTGCTCTCACTCGGCAACACGATTGTCGCAGGCTTACAACCTAAGGTTATTATAAGCTCCAAGTACGTAGAGTAACTTCCAAGGGTATCGGTTTCTATTCCCTCGGCGCAATCGCATTGAATCTGTTGCTGTATTGAACTCTGCCACTATCACCGACGGCCGAAAGCCCAACGCGCCAATAGTCCAGCAGAGCGAATTTACATCTCTTCTTTGACAGTAAGCTCCTCTCCCTTATCGGAGTCGAGCTTTTCGATGTTGTATCGGCTATTTGCGATACGGTGCCCAAGATTCGTGCTCTCTTATTCGGTCGAGTGATATAGGGAGACCAATTCCGCGTACTACAACCTCCAGCCCCAGAGGCTTCCATACCACTACTTCAACATTTATATTCAAAATATAGCTAACAACGCGTATGTAACGTTGATGAAGGAAAGATGTTGCAATTTGTGTAGGGTTTATCTGATGCTAAGTTTTAGAAACCATAATCTCACACTCTCTTACTTCAAATCAGGAATAGGATCACGGGATGGACGCTGGATGGCTACTAACTGACCCCTAAGCGTTTTTTTAACGAATACTGTTATTATATATGAAGAGAAGCTCTCGCAAACTTATCGAAAGAAACTTAAAATCGATAATATTAGGCGATAACCCTCACACTTCTACCTAGCTGCTACCTTGGGGTGACATATTCTCACTCTAAAGTGAATCCCCTCATGCTTCAATCTTACGGGCCCCTAATCATCAGTGAAAATCAACTCGAAAAGAGTGAGGCGCCAGAGAAAATATTAAATAAGTTTGAAAATTACTTGTTTGAGGACATCACGCGGGTTTTTGACTAGGACAAGTAGGGGCGCGCGATCGATCTGGAGACAAATCAAAAACATCATTTCCTACCTTGAATCCGACAAGCGAATATTGAAACAGCATACGGTCACTCCAAGGCTTGCTTCATAATAAAACCACGATGTCATCTTCATCGTCCTAATCGTCTCCTAAGTGTTAGGTAAGCTTCATTGTCATTTGAAATGGGATTATGAGAGAGGCTATGAAATATACAAAGCGTTATATACGCAGTGCCCGCTTTGAGATAATTGCGTGCTTATACGACCGCCAGCCACCGACAGAGCTAAACACACCCTGCATGATCACATTCCCACCATGCTGACAGGGCAAGGGTCCCACGCGTCGCATTGCATGGGGCCAAAGATAGATTTTTCAGCATTAGTGTAATTCTATTCCCGAGAATGCGATCAGCTAATGTAAAAGGACGAGGCAACATCCTACTCAAACACCCACTCTCCCAGCCAGCCATCTCACAAGACGATCGCTAGGGTCCCATTTGGACCCCTTTTAACACACTGCATCCGGATAGGTGCCCTGCTACCACCGCTCGTTTAGGAAACCATACAGCGTATTACATACATACTTCTACGTGGACTTTCTGGCAGGCATTAACAAATTATTACTCACGCTGATTAAGAGCCAATGATTGCTCGTCCGGACATCTCGATGCACACGCTTCCAAATCATCAGTTAAGCAGGGCTGCAATTTCGCGCATGATGAGAAATGAGTATTCGGAATTGCGGCTGAAGGTCATGATATAAAGGATGAGGGGTTTTAAAGTGAAAGGTATAATGTAGAGTACATTGAAACACAACCTCATTAAGTATTGAAAGTTACCGCATCTCGAAAATGAGTTCCCTTGTCGAAGAACACGTGAACGTAGACTTCCTGGTCGTCGGCGCCGGCCCGGCGGGGGCGTCGCTCGCCGCATTCATGGCACAGAACGGTATATTATCAGGACTCGTTTAGATGTGCGATGCGCAATAGCTAAGAACGGCTATAGGTCTTAAGGGGATAGTCATCGCTCGAGCTCCGGGAACCGCCGATACCCCTCGAGCTCACGTATTCAACCCTTTCGCACTTGGTATAACCAACCCCCTTATGAGACAACAAGGGCCACAATGTTGATGATAGTCAGAAACCCTTCGCGATATTGGTCTCGAAGAAGATGCCATCGGCCATGCCACTCATGGCGAGATGTTTCAATCCTTTCGGTGGGCGCGGAGCATGGTCGGTGAGGAGTACGGCAAGGTACAAGCATGGGGTTCGCATCCGGAGAGCATGGTAAGATAAAGCCAACGCCCTTTACCCAACATAGCTGAATTAAAAAATCAGGGAAACTTGGCAAAAGCTACTCCATGCCAATATCTAGACCTTCCACAGTCCTACCTAGAGCCTATTCTCGTCCGGTACGCCTCGAGCAAGGGCTTCCAATTCCGCTTCTCGACGCAACTGGTCAGCATAGAGGAGATCCCAGGAAGCAGTGATTCCCTATGCACTCTCCGCGACCTCCTCGCGCAGCGCGAGTTCCAGGTGCGCGCGAAATACGTCTTCGGTGCAGACGGGTCCCGCAGCAAGGTAGCCCAGATCCTAGGGCTGAAGTATCTGGTGGAGCCGCGGGAGGGCGTCGCCTGCAACATTATCTTCAAGGCGGACATCGGCCATCTGATCCCGAAGGAGCGCTACGCAGGACTCCACTCCATCATCCAGCCCGACCACTTCCTTGGCACGGCGCCGCTGATGCGACTGATCCGGCCGTGGAACCAATGGATTCTTGTGTGCACTTCGACTGCGGAAGACGGGCGGTTTAAGGACATGACGCCGCAGAGCCCCGAGCTCGTCAAACTTGTCAAGCAGGCTATTGGGGATGATTCCGTCGAGGTTGAGATTCAGAGGTTGGATCCGTGGACTGTCAACGAGAGCGTGGCGGAGAAGTACGCAGTTGAGGGAAGACAGATTTACATCTTAGGCGATGCGGCCCATCGTCATCCACCCGCTCACGCTAACGGCAGTAACACATGTGTGCAAGACGCGTACAATCTTGCCGTGAGTGCCCCCGCCAGCTTACTATACCATGAGAAATTACAGTACTAACACCTGCTTAGTGGAAGGTAGCCTACGTCGCCAAAGGCTTAGCCGGTCAGAGACTACTAGACTCATACAGCATTGAGCGACAACCTGAGGGTGCAAACCTCGTCCGTGAGGCGAATCAGCAACTTTTCGCACATATAGAAGTATGGAAAGCCCTCGGCCAGTTCGCCCCCACGCCAGAGGAAGGGGTAAGACAACTCGCGGAACTATCCGAGCCGACGCTAGCGGGCGAGAAGCGCCGAAAGGAACTCCATGAGGCCCTGGAGGAGAAACGCCGAGAAGGCGAGAATCTTGGTCTAAGTATGAATCAGTGGTACACCTCTTCCGCCGTCTATCTAGACGACGAACAGGATCCAAGACCAAGCCTGAAGGGAGATGCCATAGTAGATATTCTAATCAGCACGTACCCCGGAACCCGACTGCCGCACGCCTGGGTAGACGTCCCGCAGCGGCGGAAGCTGATATCGACACACGATCTAGCGGGTCACGGTGCTTTTACACTTTTCATTGGACATAGAGGAGAGGCGTGGAGGACGGCGGCGGCGAATATCACGAAGGCGACCGGCATACCAATTAAGACATACGGCATCGGCCATGGCCTCGATTACATTGATGTCTATCGTGACTGGTACAAGAGCAGGGAAGTGGAAGAGGATGGGTGTGTATTAGTGCGCCCCGATAGATTCGTCGCGTGGCGGTCGAAGACGATGATCTCCGAGTGTGAGGCAAAGCTGGAACGGGTCTTTAACAGCATCCTTTCTAGAGATGGCCTTCAGCAATAACTGACCCTAGGTATGAGAAATATGTAATGGCATTTATACATACGAATATACGCTATTGATAGATCATCTGCTATCCAGTTTTTCAGCTAGACTAATATCGGGATTTACACTCCCAGCTTCCCGGGAGATTGGGGTCACCTGATATATACTTCGCCTGCTTGGGATACACGCAGAGTGGTCGTTGACTCCGAACTCCCAAAGTAGCAGTATCATTGACGAACTTCGTCGCAACCAATTTTTCCGGCGCCTCGCCAGCCTCAACCCACTTCATCATAGCTAAGATGATGTCGTGCTCGGCATTCTCAAACCCAGGCACAGAATGCGTAGCGCCGCTAAGGGCGCTATTAGCAATGTACCAAGGGCCATTGGTCGACCCTGAACAATGGCCCATATCAGGAATGAGGAAGAAGCGATAGAAGTCATCAAGATTAATGCCCTTGGGCCGAAGTGTCTGAAGAACCTTCTTATAGAAGTAGACACTGCTGCCTGTCGGGATCAGACTATCCGCGGTCCCGTGATACTTGAGGATCTTGCCACCACGGTCCAAGAATGGAGATAAATCGAAATTATCTGCTCTTGCTTGCCCAGGATTTATCGTGTCAGCGAACTGGACATCCTTGTACGTGAATTTGGTATAATCCCATGTCGAGTCATTATAGACCCAATTCCGGTAGAAGTCCGAGCCGAGAGTCGCTACCGACGACATTAGGAAGCTAGCGTCCGTCCCAAGAGTCACCCCGGGGAACACAAAATCCTGGTTAGTGTCAACCCAATCATTGTAGAACTTGTACAGTGTAGTCAGCTGTGCAGCTGTCAGACACGTTGACGAGTTCGTGCCAGTACAGAGCAGCGCCTCGAAGTCGAACTCGCACGAAAAGGGATCGCTGACAATGTTATCGACGAGCCCATCTTGAGGGTCGCACTGCTTCTTCATTTCTGCAGCAATTGCCGGAAATAGGGAGGGGTTAATGTGCTTGGGATCAGACGCTCCGTAGTTGTAAAGGCCCTCCCAGAGAGTTGAGCCCGAAAGGTGAGTCGACCACCAGGCAGGGGCGCCAACAGAGATACCGTCGAATGACTCCGGATGGATCTGAATTTCTTTCAGTCCTTGCCTGCCACCTGTTGAGCAGCTAGCATAGTAGGAGTACTTGATGCCGCTAGCTTCCGTGTAGTACTTCTCGATGATATACTTTGATTCACTAATCAGTCCCCATTGAGAGTCTACTGGCATAACCTCCGAAAACTTACCTTCGATAGTACGACGGATCCGTGCATGGCTCGATAGCCCCAGTCGATGAGAGTCTCAGGAGCGTTCAGGCCCCATGTGCCGTCAAATGGTGACGATATATGGCCAGTGTCTGTTGACATGGTGGCAAACCCATACTAAACGAACGTTGTCAATCGCCAGCAACATCAAGATACTTACGGAGATCCATACCTGAGAATATATACCCATGTCTGGCCTATTCGACGCAAGTTAGTATATACACACATACCAGCGACGAAAACCTCAATAACTAGCATCCCATGAGGCGCGTCCACTTACCAATTGATACCGCCGCCGAACCCGCCATTTCCGGTCGCCAGGAATCTCTCATTCCAAGTCGAGTCGGGCAGAAACAAGCCAAAATTATAAGATGAGTTCTCAGAGGACTTGACGTTAATGCCTAGCGCGCAGAGTGCCGGTAGTCGCGTCGCGTTTACGGGAAAGGGGATATTGGCTGGCCCCTGGCCGAAACTTCCGTTCGCTGGAATAGCATGGGCGAAGTTGACGGTCACCTCCGCCTTGTCGGCGAGCATGGCAGTAAAAGTTTCAGGCGCGCATTGTGCTCTGACAAGCGACCCGCCGGCAATCAGCCCCAGCATCGCGGCGTGGGAGCGAAACATCTCGATCAGACTTTGCGGCGACAACGCGTCGAGAACTGGTCCAAGTGGGCTCAAATCAAGCTGGCCTGCCCAGTCTCGCGAGGAAGTATAAATATTCACTAGTTGTTCATGCATATCTGGGACCTTGAAAAGTTACCTCGGGGAATTGTCCACGGCATGCTCAAGCGGCATTGCAGATCTCCACGCACTAGATAGAATCAGAGGTCCACTGCGACCTTGATTTGATTTACACGTTAGTTTCGGGTATATAAGCGTTCGATATACCTAGTTCTACATCAATAGGAACTACCTGGATATGACGAAGACTGCATAGGGAGCCGGTGATCTTCAAGCCATAGATGGCTAGTTTGGGTGCTCGTTCCAACAAGAGATACGACACGTACGAGACAAGAGCGCGAGATACGACAAAGAATCTGCAGGCGTAAAACAATGTATGTACCTGAGTCTGCCGGTTTTCACGTGGCACTGTGTGCGAAGCCTAAATAGGCATAAAACGTTTTGTTACAGTTACAGCACTAGTCACGATAGTAAGTAAGTATCTACAGCTTGGTATAGCGTTCAGGAGTATACCTTAGGTAGTTCAATTGACCAATTAACGGAGTTCGTAGCTCTAATAAATACTCTATCATCGCAAAAGTCTTAAGTCATATTAGTACACTTAACCACCTGGGCAAGTGGCTAAACTGCGAACCAATTGCTAAGCCGAATTCCTGCGAGACAGCAGAATGGTGGGCGACGACCCACTGCCGGCCAAAAAAGAGACACAGAAGCACAAACTACACAGCCTACAGTCCACAGCTTACAGCCAGCAAAGAGGCACAGAGGCACAGAGGCACAGCTAGCTACGGAACAGGCTATTGCCCGAAATGCTCGGAACTACAGTCAGCAAAGCAAAAGCAGCAAAAATACTGAGGCAAAGATAGTTGCATGTTCGACATACTCGCCAACCTGGTGTGTACCAGTATACTAGAGGGATGTAAAATATGTAGCTGATTACACTCCGGGTGACTCAGGTGTTGTAGAGTGGGTTCGATTCCCATCCATTCGCGCGCAAATTCGTGCGGCTATACCCTGTTGGTCAAACGTTGGGCCCTATCGCAGTTGCGAAACATGGGAGACCATAATACAAAAACTACATACGCGGATATTAGTACACTTATAACACGAGTTTTCCATGCTATTTTTCCAGTCAATTACATTCATTATAGTGGTATTCTGCCGACATTCTACTCTTGCGCCTGTACCTAGCCGGCGGGAATTTCAAGAGATTGCTAGGCAGGCTTCGAGTAAGTATACTGTATCGCGCACTTTGATGACTTGTAGGCAGCCTGCCTGCGGGGTACGATCTCAATTAAACTAAATACAGCAGTACGTAGTCATCATATTGTGACTCTCTTATTTCTACCTATTTTCTATCTGGGGTGTTCTCCGAGCCTGCCGGGGGATCTGATCAAAGATCCCCAGTTCCCGGGTATTCCTTTACGCGGAGAACCTTGTCGCGCCGGAGCATCTAGGCACAATGCATTCGGCAATTGCTAGCGGTACCATTTATGCTTAGAGACAATGACCGCCTCCCAGAATTCTCCGCTAAGACAGCGGTCAAGAGCTATTTGACATCATAGGCATAGATATTACCAAATCCCGCAAGGACTCTTCGAGGTAGTTAGATTCTTGAGTCGCATAGCTCAAGGACTGGGATGAGGCTCGATTTATATTGGTACGACAGCGCTAGCAAGCATAGTCGCCGAAACTTGAACGGACAAAACGATTGTCCTTACCAGCCCCGTCTTAGGAATCGTGCCCTTTTTACGAGGTTAACCTAAAATCCAACCTCTTATTTCCCTTGTCTTGGTGGTCCGATAGGTATACCAGTCTCTCTTCAGGCGTCATTCGATCCCACTTTCGCGCTCTCGAGCGATTTCTCCAG
The DNA here is from genome assembly GCA_022432375.1 of Nemania sp. FL0031. Classification (NCBI taxonomy): domain Eukaryota; kingdom Fungi; phylum Ascomycota; class Sordariomycetes; order Xylariales; family Xylariaceae; genus Nemania; species Nemania sp. FL0031. The sequence continues at coordinate 916,699 of JAJKKK010000007.1, read as the reverse complement.
ATATAATAGCTCTTCGCTACTATATACAGGACTATATTAAGACTCAATATCCCAAGGAGAATGCTATTGCCGCGACGGTAGAGGGGTGCGTCATCGGCGCGATAGATATTAGATGAAATCACTACTCCAGCTTGAAGGAACATATTATATAGCGCAGCGCCCACGGCTCGAGAGCGGACTGTGTTGGCGTTCCGAGATATCCAACCCACTTGTACTGGATGGGCTACACGGTGGTCAGTCTTTTGCTTCGACTCCGGGGTAGATGGGAGCTATTACCAAGTGGCGCTGCCAGCAGTAGCGAGATAATCGCCCACGTCAGCCATTTCGAGGCGCGTGTTGTATCGACGACCCGTAGGTATATCAGAAAGGGGAGACACCAGAACTGAAAGAGCGAGGCAGATGCAGCAAGTTGACCGGTGACCTCTGCTAGGGTGGAGAGCAGAAGCATATTGATAACTGGCTACGCATCAGTCTTAATTCTTTTGCAACTTCGCGTAACGTACTCTTCAATACAAGGTATGGAATTGTCAGTAGATTCGTTTGGAAAGTAGTGAAGCCTAACCCCTTCAGTGAGAGTGTTAGGTACTGCTGCGGTGAGAAGGTTGGGATATTGAACGTCAACCCGATCGCATAAAGTGGCCTAGTTGGTCATTTAGTTAGTATTATCGACCACTAATAGGACAAACGCATCCTCACCAGAGATCAACATCAGTCAAGCTCTTCCAGAGTAACTTAGGGGTGATGGGCTCTCGGTTGTGCATTGTTCCTTTACTCGGGTCGTCGCGAATTATTCTATTCACCATGATAGATTCCTCCCTATGTATCATTAGTTCACAGTTACCAACCAAGCGACGACACGAACTTACCGAGCCGTAAACCAGCCTTTCTTGCCCCGCGACCAGCTTGCCGTCTGAGTCGGACCCGGCGGCAACATCACGAATGACATGAGGCCAATAGTGCCGGTAATCAGCCCCTTTAATTTCATTAGCTGCCGAGCGTTACGACTATTTTCATGTCACGAACCTCGATCAAGAAAAGCCATCTCCAGCCAGGAAGGCCCTGCACCCCCCTCAAGTGAAGCAGCCCAAACGCGATAATGGAAGCTAAAATATCTGCCATGAACATGCCAGTCCAGAAAAAGCTCAATCGGATTGTGAGCTCGTGATGCTTGTAAAAATACGACAAGTACAGAACACACTGTATCAGAGTTAGCCTTCAGTTACCGTTCATAGAGTCTATGTTGCCTACCTCAGGAATGAAGCCTCCCTGCAATAGTGCTAGAAGAGAGCGGCAGGCTAAGAACGAGGCCCTATCATGAAGAGCGAACTGTGATGCCGACACGATAGAAAAGAGGACTATCTGGACAGGTATCCAGCGATCCGGACCGATCCATTTCGCAAGTAGCTGAGATGGAAATTCACCAGCTAGGAACGACAAGGCATAGACTGAGTTTCCAAGATTGTAGTCTACAGATCATCAATAAGTGTTGTTTCGTGCGTTCATGAATAGGGACTCACCATTCGTGCCCAAATTCAAGTCGTCAAGAAAGTTGTCGGCCACTGCTTGATTGAGGTTCGCCCGATCCAACTCCATAGCAGTGAACATGATGGCGACCCAGAGCATAATGCGCCAATCAATTCTCTGGACTACTTTATGTTCTTCGCCCCAGGTCCATCTTGCTAAAGGATCGAACCGGTGTGCATTCTCCCTATTGAATATTAGGCCTAGCCAGCTTTAAGTAGGGGCTGCGTAAGTCACCTACCAGTCTGCTTGGGGCATATATTGGTCCTTAACATCGGCAACATCGTAAACGCTCGGCTGTTAGTCTAGAGTCTCAGTAATCGCCTTCATGAAGATCACTTCGTGAGCTTCGCACCTGTGTAGCGATAGCATTAGGATCGTAGTCTTTCCCTCGCTGGAACCAGAACTTCTTTTCTTCTCGCGGTTGACCTAAGGGCGGAATTGAGTCTACGCTCTCTTTCTTTTCAGCACCAAGCTCAAATTCATCATCACCAAGTTTCTCGGGCACAGTCTGATCAGGTACGATGGTCGGCATGGTTCCAACCCCCTTCTACGGGTGTGAAGTTGACGGTGAGCATATTTTGGAGCAGCATGGTACCCAGGCCATTCTTAATACTATATCTATACCGATGGCGCGATGGTAGCAACCAGCCAGCGAATGTATCTGATTTGCAGACAAGGTCGGATTATCTCCAACCACCATTAATATTAATATATTTTGGCTTCAGATGGTCAGCAAACATGCGGGGTCGTCCCAATCAAGGCATGTTCATGTATTTCAATCACTCGCTGATCGGTTCTAGAGTAGTATTCTCCCGCATTGGCGTAAAGTCGTGATTCCAGTGCACCCAATAGCCACGAAGCTGACAATCCCGTCGTCGCTCTCAATCATCCGGTGTTCTCATGTTCTAGCGTTCTAGGCGCTATTCTCAGATCCTGCGACACACCATAGGATAGAGCACCTAAAACACCCATGCTGATCACTTCGCACACCGTACAGATGTTGCAATTGGCGGTGGGTCGAACGCCATCACGCAATCGGATACGCGTCGCCCCTTATTAATGAACCCCGCATACCCTCTATCGTCCTCTATCGGACGTAAAACACCACTATGTAATAGACAACATCTACACTAAGTTCGCGCCACAATAACGGGCCATAGGGGATAGCCAGGCCCAAGTATATATAAGCTACTTAGTAGAGCGCTATCATATAAATAGGACCTCTCTTTTTGATGCGCCGTTTCTAGAACGAATTGTACTCGATCCGAGGCGCAAGCAGATCAGCGAATCATACCGACGACGACTGGGTCGCTATCGTCACTTACATTACCGATCAAATCAAATCGCCACCATGGGCTACGTGCTGGCAACTCTGCTCTTGGCTTCACTCACCTCTCAAATACAAGCATCATGGACTGGCACATTTGGCCCCGTTAATCAACAGCCACTGTTCGAGTCCAGTCGGAGTCGTCCAAATATAGTCTTTATTTTGACGGACGACCAGGACTTACACATGCAATCGCTTGATTATATGCCTTTCGTTAAAAAGCATTTGATCAATCATGGCACTTCCTTCCGCAAACACTTTTGCACGACTGCTCTGTGCTGCCCATCAAGGGTCTCGCTATGGACTGGCAAAGCAGCACATAATACCAATGTCACTGACGTGAAACCACCATATGGTAAGACCAGGCTTATAGGAGCGACAGGAGAACTAACTAATCGTAACTACAGGAGGCTATCCCAAGTTTGTTAGTCGAGGACTGAATGAGAAGTATCTCCCGGTCTGGCTACAGAGTGTAGGATACAATACCTATTACACCGGGAAGCTCTTCAATGCCCATTCAGTCGACACCTATGACTCGCCATTTGCTGCAGGATGGACAGGCTCTGTAAGGCCGTTTTCTCAATCATGATGTTGTCGTTGGCTAATCAAACCTAGGACTTTTTACTTGATCCTTTCACATATTGGTATATGAATAGCACTTATCAGAGAAACCGGGACCCGCCAGTCAGCTACGAAGGTCAATACAGTGTCGATGTACTAGCAAAGAAAGCATTGGGCTTTTTAGACGAAGCGTATGAAGCCGGCAAGCCCTTCTTCATTGGCATGGCCCCTGTCGCACCGCATTCAGACATCCAATCTCCAAATTTCAAACATGGCAATCACAGCAACCTCACCGAAGTTGAGTTCGGGCCGCCAGTATCAGCAAAGAGGCACGCGCACCTATTTCAAGACGCCAAGGTGCCAAGGACTGCGAACTTCAACCCCGACAAACCGTCAGGAGCCAGCTGGGTTCGAAACTTGCGCAAACAAAGTCCCGACATTGTTGAATATAATGATCATTTCTACGCACAGCGTCTGAGAGCCCTCCAGAGTGTCGACGAGCTCGTAGACAGCGTAGTGCGTCGCTTGGAAGAGTTCGGGATCCTAGATAATACCTACGTGATCTACTCGACGGATAACGGCTACCACATTGGGCAGCATCGCTTGCATCCCTCCAAGCAATGCGCCTTTGAAGAAGACATCAATATCCCCCTCATAATCAGGGGCCCAGGAGTGCCAGAGAAGCTCACAACTGATATCGTGACAGCCCACACCGACTTAGCTCCAACTCTATTAACCATCGCCGGGGCTCCTCTGCGCGATGACTTCGACGGTCTTGCGATACCACTTACCCAAAATGGCCTCGAACAGGCGAAAGATGATCGACATGAACACGTAACAGTAGAACACTGGGGATTCGGCGCGAACGAAGGCAAGATACTTGATTGGTATCCCGTATTCCGCCTAAACAACACCTACAAAGCAATGCGCGTGATCGGCAAGTCATACAACTTGCTTTACCAAGTATGGTGCAACAACGAGCATGAGCTCTACGATCTTACTACAGATCCAGGGCAGATGATCAATCTGTTACATCCCGATGAACGCCCAGTCAAAACTCTACTGGGTCTTCCGCTGAAGAAGGTCGTCAAGAGACTAGATTCCCTCTTGTTCGTTCTCAAGACTTGCCGTGCGGAGACTTGCATCCATCCTTGGCGAGCTCTTCATCCCGGCGGTAGCGTTGAGAGCCTAAAGGATGCGCTCTCACCGCGATTCGATACTTTCTATGAGACCCAAGTGGAGAGCATAAAATTTGACAGGTGTGAGGCGGGATATATCCCAGAAGCCGAAGGGGCACAGTTCCAACAGGGGACCTTCGAGGCCGAGTTTGACCCGAATTGGCACGAATGGACATAGGCTTCAAATAGCGCACGATACCTTAATCAATTCGTATAACTTTATAAATAACAATTTCTCATGTGAGGCCTCAAGAGATAAGTAAGCGTGTCTCACCATCCATCATCCAATTCCACTGTTCTCAGCCTCCGCTACGAGCCCCGGCGCTACTTTATACGCAGCGGTTCATTAATAGCACAGAGGATACAGAATCCTATATTAGAGCTTCATAAAATACTGCTATTTATTCATAACTCATTAACATAAAAATTAACTTTTAATATCTCCCGTTGTAAAGAGTATAAGGCAAATGGTTCGGTTATATATAAGTAGTACGTAGGGGTGACACCAACTACCTAAGTAGTACTGGGGGCGTCGCGATTTCGGCGGATTCGAAAATATACCGGGGCTCACTAAGACGATTTCCCCTCTATTCCGTATCCCAACTGCCTTTCCATCATCATAGGACAGGCAGAAAGTCAATATGGGTAATCTACTAGTCCTCGGCGATTCTGATATACACAACATACTCATAAATCTTTCAAAATCAGAAATCCACACCTTCCGAGATGTGCTCGCGCAATGCCTAATAGACTATTCTATTGGGGCCGAGCGCAAGTACCAACCGCTCCCAGGAGTAATCAATCGTCCGGAGGGACAGAAATGCCTCTTCCGGCCTTTCACTTCACCAGCCGGCATCGGCTCTAAAATCATCGTCCAGCCCGCGCCGACGTCGAAAGCCGCCGGCGCACTACGCGGCATGATTGCGGTGTGCGACTCGGACGGCTTACCCTCGGGCATCCTCAACGCCGAAGAGGTCACCGGTTACCGCACCGCGCTGATCGCACTAATCCCATATCTCTGGCGTCGGCACACCGAAAAGATCGTGGTATTTGGCGCTGGCAAGCAGGCCCTTTGGCATCTCCGACTCGCGCTAGCACTGCGGGGCGACGAGATCAAGTCGATCGTCCTTGTAAACCGGACTGCATCGCGTGCAGAAGGACTCCTAGCTCGACTGCGGGAGGAAAATGAGGCGCGATGGAAGTCGGCGGCTACTATGCAGCATATTGATCATTCGCGTCCGGATTATCAGGAGTGCCTAAAGGATCACCTTTCCACTGCCGACGCTATCTTCTGCACGACCGGCGCAACAGAGCCGCTATTCCCCGCGCCCTACGTGATGAGAGAGGGGAAGGACCGCCATCCTTATATATCCGCCGTCGGCTCGTGGCAGCCAGATATGATCGAGTTAGACCCGGAACTACTCCAACAGATCGTGAAAGGAACCGAGCTAGGCTCTAAAGCCGGTTCACTACTTGTTGACGACCGCGAAGGGGTGCTGCATCACTCGGGAGAGGTCCCCCGGAGTAAGATAGCGGCCGAACATTTAGTAGAGGTTGGAGAAGTTGAGGGATTATCACTCAAAGAACGTGGTGAGGATCCGGTACAGTATTGGATGAGAAACGGACTGCTCGTGTATAAGTCCGTCGGCGTTGGTCTGACTGACCTTGCTGCTAGTACCGCCATTTTGGCCATCGCAAGAGAACGTGGGCTAGGTACTACTATTTCGCAGTTTTAGTCAACTATATCGATATCCAAAGATAATGCGCTAGTCATCCTACATGGTATAGTAGGTTTTAGTAGTACTACCATCTTCCTACAAGTAGCAGCTTTGCTGTCAATTTTATCGAGACAGCCGAATCTTGCTATCTATCACTATTGCCATAATCTACTGATGTCGATACTGCACCCTTATTTACTCTATAAGGGTATTTTCTCATTTACCCATTGATCGGCTAACGAAGTCCGAAAACAAGAATGTTGGGATGAGACGTTAAATACCCAATAACAGTGTTCTATGTTCAGTAGCACAGCTATATACTGCATTCTATTCCGTCAAACACTAATTCAAGGAAATTCTCATTCAATTCGTAACTACTGACTATTCTAAAAGCTAGGAAATAATTGGAAGGTCTGTAGGGTAAGGAAGGAGGCATAAGCTCAAAGTCGACTCTATGCAGCCAGCAGGCAAAAGCACCAGACAACTAACGAGTGGATCTTATCGAGGCAACAAAGAAGTGTAGAAGGTCAACCCCAAAGGACATATAAGGAAAAAAAATTCCAAAGTGAAAAGTTAGAAGCCATACAATAGCAACCTTGCGTGACGCGTCTGCCCACCCATTGCACCTAAACTAAAGGTTATGTTACCGTCTTTTGATTCCACCCTCAACGGCGACAAGGGTATTTTCGTATCGCGAGAATCGACGCTATATCACCGCTAGGGACCAAGCGTAGTTTCTTTCCACTACGTAATGGCCTCTTGCAGATATCACCTCCCTCATCAACAAGGCTCGGTCAGCCCCATCAACGATGACCAGCAGCTGTCTTTTTGCAATCGTATTTCTGGTGATCAGATAGCTCCCTAGATTCCACGGTCTCATGGCAATGACGACATGTAACCTTCGCTTCGCAATACCACATTTCATGGTCGCGGACTTCTTTAGACTCCATGGGCCTGTGGCAATGGCGACATTCAGTAATGCCTCTGCAAGACCGACGTTGATGCGATGCAAGGGCACTAGATTTAAAGTTCCCATTGCAATAATCGCACGCAACAGTTATTTCAGCTTCATCCCGAACAGCTAGCGCAGGAACCTCGCTCCCTTGATGCTTATCCTTGCAGTGCCTTTCAAGGTGGGCAGCTGTGAAGAAGCCACTCCCATTAATTCTGTCGCAGCCTAGGATATTGCAAGGATAGGGGGACCAGTCATGTTCCTGTCTCATGTGCATGTTGTACTCCGGACGTCTCTCAAAAGGTCGATTCTCGCGCTGTCGCTTGTTGGGCAGTTGCGCGAAGTCAGGACCACGATAATATTCACAGCTCTCAAAGTGGCACGCTGCAATAGCGAGCCTACGGGTTTGATGATGAGGCTGATATAACCCATGTACACGCTCTAGGTGCTGTTCGAGGTTGTCTTTTCTCTTAAAGCTCTTCCTACCTTTACACTCAGGGCACAAATAATTAGGAGCAACGTTCCCGGCATTTTGAATGTGGCGCCTCAGAGAACTAAGCCTTGTGAACTTGCTTCCACAGGTACAATGCAAAGGACGCGATTCGTTAATGAGATGTTGCCCCATATGTTCATGCAAGATCACAGTAGTAGTTTGCGGTCCTCTGCTGGCACCCTACACGTTAGCAGGTACGAAAAAAAAATCGTACTGTGCGGAGGGTCCAGGTTCGCCGCCAAGGAGTTGATCCTGCCAGTGTCGACTTTCCAATGCCACCTGGTCCTGCTGCGGCAGGGGGCAGAGGTCGGGGGCAGGAATGGACGTTTGGAATAGCAGAGGATCAACGGAAGAGGGTGACTGCTGAGGCACAGTAGATTGAAGCAGTGCTGGATTGATTGTTGCTGCTGAATCATGCTCGCCGTCACGGGAGAGCTGGATTTGCCAGTACTCATCTAAGAACTGCCCAGATTCGTTGCTATTGTACTCGTAGTTGTACTCGTAGTCGTTGCCCATGTTGGAACGAAGAGATTATTGAAGCCGGAAGATATTGTTGGGGAAAGCAGAGTCTTTTTCGATGAAACTAACGGTATGAGGTTCGGTGGTTGTAATGCGAGGCAGAAAGTAGTTTTGAAGATGTCAAGTTTGAAGGGAGAGATCTCAGGCTCATCCCCCAGGGAACATCTGTAACAGAAGCCTAGACAGTGTGTACAGGTGCATCTCCAGAGTGCGGAGATAGGGTGCAGGAGGAGATATCCGCTATGCATGAGGTGTTGGCGAATGCAGGTGCACCATGTTACATACCTACCTTATCATTATGGTTATTATTTCGAAATCCGATCCCATAATCGTCGCCCTATCTACAGCACTAGAATCAATCCAAGCTAGCTACAACAAACACCACAATTTTCGACAAGGATGAACGTCCCCCAGCAGCTTCTCAGCCACCAATGACGTGAACAAGATACTAAGAGTAATACGGCGATGATTTCTACGCGAATTTAGTAGACATACGTCTTGCATCACCTCATGCTTGCAAAGTGGGGAAAATAGAAAATAAAAGAAAAGATAAAGGCCGTAATGTCTCTAAGACTACAGTACCAACTAAATACAGGAAGCTCTAGGGGCCTTGAAGACGCCCCCTTCCGCGGCATTGCCACCAAATAGGATTCTTACATCGCATCTTAGCAGCAGCCCCACGGAAAACCATTTAACACACTGAAGTCATTTCGTGCATCAACCAAAAAGGAGAAATATCCCCAAATTAGGAGATACGTTATTACCCTTAATAAAAGAGCCGACATTGTACACATAGCCTCCCAATTCCAAGAAAACGCCCTGATAGAATAAAAAGAGTACCTAAATTGATATAGCAGTTATATGCACTCCAGTAATGCACTTATAGCCCTCCACCAGCCCTACGTCTCACCAGGCGCTCGGCCCCTTTTAGGAGAAGCCAGGGAAGTCACCTAGACTCTCTACAAAATCCCGATAAAACACAAAAACCATTCGACTAAGAAAGTTACTATAGTAAGAACTCACTAGAATACGACACACAACACCACGCTAGTAGACATGACAGTCGGATGAGCAGCACCAAGCCTCGTACCGTCCCCAGGAACGAAAGCCATCGCACACATAATTAAGCAACAAGGAGGCGTCCCGCGCTCCGCGGCATACTAGTGACCTACGCGCGAGACTTGAGTTTCTTCGAGCACGTCGCAAATCTCATAAAGCTATGCCTCATGGGGGCTGAGCTCGTCAACATGGATCCTAAAACCGGCGTCTCCTATCCTCCCAAGTTCATTCCCGCTAACGACGAACGGCAGATTCGAAGGTTTCGCGAACGGACGCTTCCGTCACTCACTAATCGCCTCTTCGTCAACATGACGCTCTATTGGTTCACCGACGCTACTAACTCGGATTCCACCATCAACTGCATGCCCGACAGGTCAAGCTCAATCGTCTGTCTATCGAGTGATTCGGGACACGAGTTCGAGATGTTTCCCGTCCTCGGTAACTGAGTCGGAGCCCTACTCGAGAAGGAAGACGATGAGCAGAAGACTTTGAAGTGCTGTCGGAAGAGTCCCGAAGCAAACCAAGCGAAAAGTTAGGACAAGATTGTAAGCTAGCGGGCTGGAAGTTCGGAGGAGCTTAGGGATATTTGACCGTCGCAGTATCAAATGGAGCTTTGCATACTAACCCCGGAAATTGCCCATTCATTGAAGCCGATGTATCCATATGTAGCAAACATCACTTTTGATGTAGTCAAAGTAGAAATTGGTAGAGACAGGATCGAGGCCGGTTCTGGGCCACGTGAAATTTTGCGAATAATTAGCCCCCTAATGTTTCCTACTTTTCTGTAGCTAGTTTCATTCGTGGAGTGGCGTTATAGTTAGACCCGTAAACCCAAATTTAGAGTCGGGAAGAGGGGCAGACAGTTTAGCACATAGAACTTGTGGTATCATGGGCTCAGGCGAGAGAGCATTCCACCTATAAGCAACTATAATGTTCCGCATTATGTTCTATGAAACAAGGCGAAAGTTGATTTGGATGGTTACTAATTGCCATCTTGAAAAAAAGATCGTTAACTTACTAAAGAAGCAGATGCGGAAGGTTGAAAGTTCCAGTCCCAGCAACATAAACAGCGAGTGAATAAACAGAAAGGACCTAATAGGCAAATAGGATGGCATCAAGGATTGAAAGTTAGAAGGAACTTCAAAAAGAAAGACCACCTAGTCGCCAACCCAACAGTTTCCTTGATATGATCAACGCCTATCATCCGTAAAACCATTGATGGCAGCTAGGGCATCCCAGCAACAATGACCACAATGATGACAACGACGGAGTCTCCGCTTCTCGACGCTCAAACAACCTTGAGCATTTTCTGCAAGCTACCTGTCCTTTGCAGTCATTTTTATGATGACTTTCAAGTAGCCGGGACTCCATGCTCTCCTGGCAATATCCACACGAAACTTTCTTTGTGCAATTATTGTCCTCATGCCTTGACAGTCGACAAAACTCCATGCGCTCATGACAATAACCACATTCAACTTTTTCTTTACATTTGTACATTTGATGAAATGTCAACTTAGAAACTGGCAGTATATTTCGACAGCCATCGCACATCATGGATTCTGCGCGGCGACTGCGTGCCACGGGAGCGGCTATAGCAGTGCCTGGGTGTTTCTCCTTGCAGTGCTTTCCAAGTGAAGTAATGCTAAAGAAGCCCTTACGACCTAATTTGTCGCAACCCGAAACCTTGCAAGGATAGGGGGACCAGTCATGTTCGTGCTTCATGTGCGTGGTGTAGTCTGACTGTTTATCAAAAGGTCGATTGTTTTTCCGCTCCCCGACAGGTAGATCCGCGAAGTCAGGAGGACGGTAATAATCGCAGTCCTCAAAATGACATACTGAAATAAAGTACTTGCGAGTCTTCCGAGGCGGGTATATTGTCGCGAGCTTATCATCGTCATATCCATGGATGCATCTAAGGTGCTGCACAAGGTGGTCTTTTCGCGCAAAAGCACTCTTGCCTTGATAAATAGTGCATTCCGTGCATGGATATTCAGGGTTAAGACTTTTCTCACTGCCTTGAATGTGCCTCTCTAAGGTGAAAAGTTTCGCGAACTCTTTTCCACAGTGACATTTAAACGGGTTCTTGCTGGCGACAAGATGTTGCCCAGCGTGACATACGCCTGCATGTTCCTGCATATCATCCCTCGAACTAAATATATGCTCGCAGGTGGGGAAGGGGCAGCTGACGCCAGAGAACCATCGGACCGCCCGTCTTGCACCCTACAAGTTAGCATGCACGAAAAAAAAATTCATACTGTGCTGGGTCTGTAGCAAGCGGCTGGCTTGGACAGGCTTGTCTTTCCAACGCTAGCTGCTCCTGTGGCTCAAAGAAAGCTGGCTGCTGGTACTGCTCGGAAAGATCTGGCCGTTGTTGCTGCTCAAAGGAAGCTAACTGTCCATGGCCCTCGAAGATAGAGTCAAGGGTAGAACGATATGTTTGAGGTAGCTCGAAATCGGTTGTCGAGGGATAGCTATCCCCGTAGTCAAAGGACGGAAGCTGCTGGGAAGCGGTGGCTTGAATCACCGCTGGATCAATTGCTGGTGCTTGGGATAGCAGTGTTTGCTGGTACTCATCCCAGAACTGTCCAAATTCGTTGTAGGTACTGTCGTCGTTGTTGTAGAAGTCATTGAAGTTGTAGTCAGCCATTTTAACACAAAGTGACCGTTGCCGTGGGTAGAGTCTTGTCGACTGTCGACGATAGTGATAGCAGGCAGAAGGTTCAATGATCGTAGTGTGATGCGAAAAGTAGTGTTGAAGATAGTGAATTTTGAAGATAGTAAGTTTTGACAGAGATTCTACATCGAGAAGGAGCGCTGGTAGTCTCAGACTCGAGCCCGTAGTAAAGTCTGCAACGGAAGCCCAAACACAGCGCACGGGTGGAGGCTGCCAGAGCGCTGAGATAGGGTGCAGCAGAGGACCATTCGCCCACCCCGTGCAAGAGGTAGGAGTAGAATACGAGCGCAAAGGGTGAACATATCATAAAGGGTAAAAAGGGTATAGCTCGACGACAAGCTGATATGCAGGCTCAACGCATGCGTCCGTTACAGAAAAGACATGATTGGCCTTCGGAAAGCCTCAATGCATCAGTCCATACTTCCCATAGAGCACACTACAGGTTGGGGGCCACGTCAACGAGCGGTCTCGATTCCCGTTGCCTTCTCGGGGGGTCGCAACTTCCCAGCAGGGCGTACTAGTGGGCGCCATAGAGGCTCGCCAACGGCCTTAACGTACTCACACATGTCAGCTTCCTAACCCCGTCTTACGCGCTGAGACTACAGATTGCACCCTTTACTCGCCAAGAATGTCACCCTCCAATTCCAACCCAGTAATCCAACCACTCAAGCGAGATGAGCAGATCTAGCCGGCGCGTCAGGGCTCGTTAAACACGTAATCTTTGGGCACAATACCAAAGCAAGCCTGCCTCTCGAGATTCAATTACACAACAGAAATAAAGCGCATCTTAATACCTAGACTCAGAAACAATGCGAGAAAGAAAGAGTGAAGTGGCGACTATTAGGGAATCAGGGCTACTTCCAAAAGGCCACATAGTATAAGCACATTCGAGAACAAAGTAAAAGACGTTATGTATTTCTTAGTGTCTCTAAACGGCACCCGGTATTCGCACCGAGTGGTTACGATCCCGATCCCCCCCACTCTCACCCCTTGTCTCCTCAAGCCCGTACTCCCCCACAATCCCATCCACATCGCCACCACTCTTCTCAATCTCCTGCCACAGATTGCGGTCCGTGGGGAAGAACACACGCTGCAGCGCCGTGACAGCGAGGTTCGCGCCGAGGACGAGAAGGATGCCGATGATGGCCACCGCCCACCACGCGAGTGTGTCCCCAAAGGTCGTGGTGAAGCTGTGGTACACGCTGTACGCCGAGTCGATAGAGTAGCGGCGCGGCAGCGCGTCGATGGTAAGGCTGAAGAAGAACCAGAGCGAGATGGAGAGCGCGCAGGCGGTGAGTGGGAGCCAGGTCTTGTTGTGCATTTCGAGGATACTGTGATGACGTGAGATGAGATTATTAAGTCAGTAAATGGTAGGGGTGGCACTTACAGGATCTTAACATTAATGAGGACAATTACGATTGTCAATGCGAGAGTTCCCATTGGAAAGAGTGAATTATCGTGCGAAGGACTATCAGGGGATCCGGTAAGGTTGAACTTGAACTCAGTCCATACAACTACGAAGATCACAATCGTATCAACGGTGCCCATTAGCAACCACGAGACGCATTTCTTCAGATTGATGCCTTCATCGCGTTGTCCGAATGTGTATAGCTCAGGAACAGCAAGCAGGGTTTCCGGTGATAAGTCCTGCTCGCAAAGCCCAAGGAAGAATATTGGCAAAGACGTAAAAATGGCATTATAAGCTGTTAGACTCCAAGATTGATAGAGTGATGTTCCGCTGTAGCCTGTGAAACCCTGATACTGGGCCTGGATGATGTAAAAGACCCATTCTTTCCAGAATGTGCAGAGAATGTATTTGCTCGTCCTTAGGCTACATCGATATGGTCAGCAGAGAGACTCGAAGAGTCAAATCGGAGAAAGGGACAGGGGTAACTCACTACAACCAATGCCCATGCACCAGCAAAAGCCTCTGAAGAAACCGAAACTGCGCAATCGCGTAATCGGCAACGCGCGCAGCCTGCAGGCCCTCACGACCAGAAATCCCAATACCCACATGCGAAGCCTGAATCATCGCGATATCATTGGCCCCGTCGCCAATGGCCAGGGTGACGCAAGACGGGTTCGCATCCCGGATCCCCTTGACCAAATTCGCCTTCTGGCTGGGTGAGGCACGACAGCAAATCACCGAGTCGATGCGAACGGCAAGTTCAAAGAATATGCTGCTTAGCATCTCATCGCTCTCTACGAGGCTCAGGGTATACCCGTCGATGACAAGAACAGAGTGTGAGACGGTGCCCTGCTCGATGTCGAGGAATATCCTTCTCATAGTATCCAAAGGATCAGCGACTGTCGCATCAAGCAGGTAGATTTCGGAGAACGACTTCGCTAGATTTGCCGAGCGTGCGATGTTGATGGCAGTCTCGCGTTTGTCGCCAGTCAACATCCACACTTTGATATTCGCCCGTCTCAGCTTATCAATCGTCTCAGGGACGCCGACCTGCAGTTTATCCTCGATGGCACTGGCGCCAGCAAGTTCGAAGTCCTTTTCAATAGCCTCTGCCGCCTTTTCGATACGTTCCTGCCTGTCCACAAGACTCGTAGTTGCAGACTTAAAAACAGTATTCCACGTTTCGTACTCCTTTTCGCTTATATACCTGTATCCATAGAGTAAAATGCGCAAACCCTCCGTGGCATACTCGTCAATATGCTTAAAGCACTTTTCAAAGACCCTCGCTTCGTCAGCCGCAATGGACTCATCGATAACACCATCGCTGTCCTTATCGCTGTCCTCATCCGCGAGATCCAGTCGCTCGTCCCGAAGGGAGAGTGCCTCATCATCTCCTTGCCTACTTATTCTACTCGACCTTCTTAGGTCTTTAGAGCTTCGCACACTACGCGACCGGAAGAAGCTTGGGCGTCGTCCGTGGCTGTTCCGAGGAGTGGTCATACTTTTTCGCCGTATGGCCTTTTCAGCTTCCATACTGTGGCGTTCGCGAGCCTTACGGTCGACCTCGCCAGCCGTTTTCGCAGCGAGATCAGACAGTCTAAGGCGACCCATAATGACATTGTCGGCGCCCTTGCAGATAACGCAGATGCGCGCGTCCGGCATTCGTACGACGATCGACATTCGTTTTCGGTTACTACTAAACTCGATTACTTTTAGGACATCGTATGTTTCCATGACTTGCTCCCCAGATGGTCTCGACACTCTGAGCTTGATAGACTGTGCGGGGCGATCAATGAGCAGATAGCCCATGTCTTGGGCTGCTTGCACGAGCGCGACTTCATCCGGAGATGCGGCTTGAAACGTGATCTTGCCATCCTCGGATGTTTCAGGCAGGCAAGTATGGCATAGAGCAATGCACAGGAGAAATTGCCGCGCCTTTGTAGAGAAGTTTGAGTCAGGAGACCGCCGAATATACTCTAGCATAGATTCAGTCCCCGATCCCAGCTGTGAAATTGATAAACCGGTAGATTCGGGGTCCGAATCTGTCGTGGTGGAAACACCGGTGTTAGCACCAAGGTGATCCATGGTCATGAGGTCGATGGAAGCACCCTTCTCCTTACTCTCTTGCATTTTTCCTTCCACGTCTCCTCTAGTCATATTCATGGTGTGCAACCAGCTTGTTCCTCCCACCGAAAGCTTTCGAAACTGCATGTTATTTTCGGTCAAGGTACCAGTCTTATCGGAGAAAATGTAATTGACTTGACCCAAATCCTCAAGGATGGTGTTTGTGTTGATGGAGACGGGAGTGTCCGTTTCAGGATCGTACATCTCGATGTCGTTCATATGGTAGGCTTGAAAGACTTTGACAAATTCGATAACGATATATAGGGAAAGTGGAATTAGGGCATTTATTAGAATGACCGTTCCGAAAATGATCGCGCCGGCGGATACGGGAGCGAGCGCTAGAAACGGGTTCTTGCTCTCATATTCTCGCTGCCAGAGGACATAGCCACCGCTGATCCCGGCCGTAATAGCGAGTAGGATAAATACGAGGGAGATAACAATACGATTGGTAAACCTATTGACCTTCGGTGATTTTGTGTGTACGTATTGGTTAGCATTCATACGGATTTTACACTCTTCGCCTGTGTTGATAACAACCCCAATCGTCTCACTAGTATTTCGTATCGTAGAACCCCGAAAGACTACCTCATTCGCAGTCAAGGGCATTGTCTCGCCATCGGTGGTAATACTACCCTCGAATAGGTAGAGATTAGGATTCGGGTCTTCGCATACAAGCTCCCCCAGGCATTTTTCCAACTTTGAGATTGTGTCACATCGGTTCGCAACTAGTGTGGAGGGCTGCTTGCTTTTCAAATTCGTTTCGCCGTCGAGCGCCATTGTGTCAATATATGCAACGGAGTGTGCGCCAGTCGCGTGAAGTAGGACAATGTCGGCAGGGACCCTTTCATTCCTCTCTAATCGAATGATGTCCCCCACTCTGATATCTCGCCACTTAATACGAGCCCATCGTTTCCCGTGCCCTTCTTCTGATTCAGGTTCTGGATCTATCCTCTCCCCTTCCGGTTGAGGATTTTTCTCCCGAAATCTCCTACCTAAAAGCGTAGAGGGCCTGGCAGTTGGTTTCTCGTCCGAGGTTTCGCCTAGGTCAAGTACTGAAACGAGCGCTAGATTATCCTCCCTGTCCAACAGATATCGACGGTAGTCATCCCATCCCTCTTTTGCCATTATAAGTGCAACGAATGCAATTAAGGGGCCGAGTGTCGTGAATCTTCCAGTAGGACTCCAATTAGAAATTTGTTGAAGGATACCTATTATCAAAAAATAAAAGTTCGCGAGTCTCCCAAACTGGAAAAACAGCTGCTTTGGCAGGAAAGACAGGACTGTATATCGATTTGAACGAATAGAATTAGATGCGTAGTGCTTGCCGCTCCGTTCGTCTATGAGAGGCTCGGTCCGGACAGCTCCAGGATTCAGGGGTATGTGTCT
This sequence comes from Nemania sp. FL0031, assembly GCA_022432375.1. NCBI lineage: Eukaryota > Fungi > Ascomycota > Sordariomycetes > Xylariales > Xylariaceae > Nemania > Nemania sp. FL0031. The sequence goes on along the minus strand of JAJKKK010000007.1, from coordinate 899,776 downwards.
CCCATCTTTGCTTGGAGGAAGGGGTTTCTGGCGCAACAGACCTTCGATAATCCATTTCTGATAGTAATGGTCGCTAGACCTCTCCATTCTTAGTTGCCATTCTCTCACTCGTCTTAAGTTACGATCAAGTCGTACGCGGGAAGTGTCTAGGAGCAGGCCGAAGGAGCCTCGCAGTGTGTGTCCGATCCGCCGGTCACTACCAGCTTCATAGGGCTGGTAGGATGAACCGCGTTCTTTGCCAGCTCCATTTCCGTAGTCTCCGAGTATTCCGTCTCGATATCGGTTAGGCGAATCTACCGCTGCAGCGCCGGTAGACGTGCCCCGGTGAGTGCTCATTGAAAAGCTTTGAAGCCCGTTGCAAGGGCCCAAGCCAGTGACAGAGTGGGAAGACCGGCCAGTTACGACACGTTCGGCCACTTTATCAGAAATCCGTACAATGGTTATTCCGTCGAATCCCTCGCAACGACTATCGACCCGGGGACGTGATCATTTGATCGATCGCATTAACCACGCACAGCAGCGCGCAGCAATGCGAAAATGTTCGTGAAACAACGCCGCGATTTTAGGTTCAAGAGTAAATTGATACTATGTGATAAGAGAAAACATATTTGGTTGAGCGCTCGAAAAGACACGCAGACTACAATATTTCATGATCCGATTCATGTTCGTCAGCTAGCTTGGAGGGATCATCATAGCTAAGGGCGGGGAATTGGTGGCGGAGCATGCACACACCAAGAATGCCCAGATCACGCCCAGTCCTTGTTGTCGGTCATGACTGACAGCCAAGGCGAGAGAAGCCACTCAAATGGCAGTCTTAGCCGGGCGCCAAAGGTCAGATACTTAGGCTAGCTGCGAGAAACAAGAAAATACAAAGCCCGTTGCAGGAGCCATAAGGCGATTTGCGCTTTCTACAATTGGGTTAGTAGGACACCAGTACACTACCAACCACCACGCCATAAATGTGGCTCATACGCTAGACTAGGTACCTAAGGTAGCATATGTCGTACATGTCTACCTCTAAGTAAGTAGGTAATAGGTAGAGTTAGCCAGATGTTAATGAACACCAAACAAAAATGTTTCAAGACATAGCACGAGACCACGAAGTTCACAAATAGTCGGCCCTACCAGAAGACGTGTAGAACAAAAAGACTGTGACGGGTCTGGACGGGTAAGCATACGACGCATAACCGACGTCAATAGCTCTCATCGAGACCTCAACCGATAGGCTGGGTACCCATCAAGAACCGTACTGATTGGATGAAGTAATTGGATTGCGTCACCTATTCTTCGTGCATCGACAGAACGGGAACATTGAGCATACCATATCTTTCTTCCGATAGGTTCAAGCCCAAGTCCTTCGTTGGTAAAAGCACATTTACTTATGTACCTCGGGAGCATCGCCAAGATACACAACAGAGTCAAACATTGAGCACCTACAGGAATGCCAAATGCTACATGCATTTCCATGGCTTCCGACGCGCAGGACGTATACAGCTACTACCTACTTATATATCTAGTACCTAGGTAGGAGCTTAGTCTAGCTCCCGTAAATAGAACAGCAGGACTCGTTAAGCTTCTATTTAGAGCAATGGGGGCGCGGATGCATCCGTCACCCCATCAATAATACAGTACAGTATAACTATGTTATTACCATGCAATATACCAAACTCACATCGCTTCGAATTCATTTCTCAACTTGAAAGCGCGAAGGCATGACGGATACCTAGGTAAGCTTGTATGTAAGTGGAGAACGGAACGGTCGGAGACTAAGACATCGTTAAGCCACTCACTAAAAAACGGAGCCTACAACCACTATCTCGATGCTTACATAATCTCTAGCTCTTCTCATAGGTAGCTCATCATTCACTCACAAGGAATAGCTCTTATGCAACTTATCTTGGTACCCAAGAGATGTCAGAAAGGATCTACGCTAGTATCGGATGTAAGATTCGCTACCAAGATCCTCAACAGGCAACCGCATCGCATGTCATCAGCAGAACAAGCAATCAATCGGACGAACATGCATCCGCAGGTTATCAATAAACGCACGGACAGAAAATGATAATTATGTTTTATGAGAGTGAATATGAGATATTTACAGGAGGGCCATGGGATGACTTCCACTTCATCGTCCTTGAGAATAAGCCTACGACTAGCATAGTAAAGCAGATCAAGCCAAAACGAAGTGCTGCAGTAGTGCTATAAATATGCTGAAGCTCTCATAAAGCAATAAGTTATATACCCAAATAAGCCTTTCCATCCTATCCCCTTCTTATAGCCCTACCAAGGAAGAGAGCAATAATGACTCATACAGCACTAAGCAGAAAGTATTATCAAGTTATACACTTGAGCATCTACCCTCTTATATAAGCCACAACCACGCAACACCACGCAACGAGGCAGAACTATCACAAAACACATAAGCCCATAGACAAAGAGGGTATATATATATATATAGATAGATCGTACGAAAGAAAATAATTTTAGGAGTTTCAAGCAACAACAATAATCTCATACCACCTTCTCTAGAAATAGAGTGACAATATTCTTCGGCATACAAGCTCATGAATAGGATTATGTAACGACTCGGATAGGAGCCCTAGCCTTGACTAATATTGACCCATATAATGAGAAAGGGGCGGTACATAGCCTCAAGTCTAAGGTGTTACTTTGAAGAGTAGAATGATACGGATTATTACTGTGATTTAGAAGTTAGAACTTATTCTAGACGTATGGGGGCAAGTTTCGGGAACAGTAGCAATTTACTATAATATAATAGGAGTGCTTCCGAACGGTTGCCCATTGGCACCGGTGTTAGAAATCGAGCTCGGACACTATATATAAGTTCCATACACAGCTAATATTGTAGGCAGATACGTCGTGTACGTATGTCATCAATCCACTGCTCCGCCACAAGAAAACCACCCCAGCAGCATTTTGTAGAACATTCACATGATCGAATCTACACAAAGCTTAGGCAACTAACGATAGAAGCAACTAGTTCATTCCTGGTGTTTATATTGGCGGATAGCTCACGTGAAAGTCTAGGGCGAATGCTTGTCATAGAGGGAGCCATCACTTGAGGATCACATCCCTTTAGAAAGACAGGTACCTTTACGTCTAGTTGAAGCTGAGGATTATAAATAGTAGTGCACGTTTTTGGCAAGTTCAACTCTAGGGAGTTAGCTATGGTAGGAAGATAGCAAAGCCGATAGAACCAATATTATTGTATATAGTCCTCGATTGTTTCTCTTATAAGATCTCGTGTATACTACAGATAGCTCCAACCACGGAGTTACTGTCTTTGATCTGCTTAATCAAGAACTATATCCCTCGCCCTGAAAAACTAGTAACCCTGTGGTGCAACAAAACACCTTATCCCCTCAACTCTAACACTTACATCAAAAATAGTCCATAGAAACTAGAAACCAAAAGTCTCGGATAGGGGACCCTCAGCAGTCAGAGCAGCGCCATGTGGCAAGTTATATCATATCTAAGTTCTCCTAGGTTGAGTCATCACCATCCGAGGGCTATTCTCGGGGACCTTCAATAGTCAACCACGTTATTAGACACTATGAACCTATAGTCTGTTACAGGAAGAGACGGGTCGTTTCAAAGCCATCCATCCATCCATCCATCTATCACCCTCCTAAATGCGCGAAGTGAAAAGTCTCACGAAAAGAAACCTGCTCAGCCTTATTGTGTCTTATAGTAATCACCCAGTCGAGTCGAGCCTGATCCATTCGCTCGAATGTACTTAATGTTTAGCCCTGCAAAATAGGGCTGTCGGGGAGCGTGCACATGATATATCGCTTCAAAGTTCGACTTATTCAAACCGCGATTCCTCCAATCTTCCCTTCACCTTCATGAAACGAAACTTAGGATGAGAGCTATATACCCACGCATAGAGTCCCTCTGGTTTCATACCACACCAATGCGCCGCCCAGCATCATGCGCACGTACAGGTCTAAAAATATCCTTTCAGCCTTCCTAGTATCGATCTATCGACCACGATATGAAACCTATCTAGATATCACGCGAGAGTTATTACCAATCACTATAACTAAGACACGGGAGAGAAAAAAAAGACGAAAAAAAAGGGTCGCGCGTGCCCGATGCACTGTTTGCCGTCCCGGCTCGCCAACGTGAACAAAGTCCTCCGCTTCCGAGACTTATTCTAGGGTTGACGTAAACTACCAAACAAAGCGGCTGAAAAGTGTGAATCATCGTCTACTGTATACCCTGACGTAACACGAGACCGTTTGAATACTCGCAAGGAAGAACGATGTTGTTCTCTGCTCACATGGCAACTAGAGCCGCGCTTCCTTACCCCTGAGTCCATGGGCTTGGCGCTTCTCGAAATGTTTCAGATACTTCTCCCTACACGTGTTGGGACTGTAGTGGGGACGGACTTGACTTTTTGGATCAAACTATCTAACTCAGGACAGATCATGGGATGGGGTAGATTGACAGCTCGGGAGACAGTGTGGTAGTGGCAAATGGAGAATACATAATAGTGTTATTATTAAGCGAAATGCTGGGATGCTGCTGGTTGGCACTACCCGGGTAGGTTGTACAGGTAGACGGTTTGGAGAAACCACATACGTAAGGTAGTTGGGGAGAGGGGGGGCATCCGTCATGTTGGTATTAAAAAAAAAAAATCTCGTTGGGGTCGTTGGATAAATAATCTGGGCTGACATAACTGGCCTTGGCTAGCACGGTAGTATTGAGGATTCTGTGCTCTACTTAGCATGTATGTATGTACACAGGTAATATTGTATGATATGTTGACGGAGTATCCAAACGTCGTGTTGGGCTAAGTTGTCGGCCCATTAAAAAATTGGATGGATTGATGGACGTGCCCAGGTCTGCCCAGGTCCGCGGGGGGACGCAAGCCCCTTTTCTCCACTAAGGGAGGGAAACAGCCAGCTAGCTGGGGGCAGACTGGGAGGTCGGGTTGGATGCGCAGGTACGCACGAGAAAACACCCATTGGAATATCACTTATCAAGAATGGTAGCATCGGATTCCCTCCTGGTGGGATCTCGATGCAGGCCCCCGGCTGATCGTCGTAGATCTCTCCCTGTTGGGATTGTGAGTGGTGGTAGTGTCCTATGTAGGGCGAGCTTGGCGGAACGGGGAACCCCAAAAAGTCATTCGTGCCACAGGTAGTCACTGCCAATAGTCCGTATCATGCAGCAAGTCGAGGGTCCGGCCAACTGTCTACGCATAAGCTAGGTACATAGATTGTTCACGAACGTGGGTTAGGCTGGATGCTGGACGCTGGATACTGGTCGCACAGGCGTCGGCACCGGACCTGGCGCATTGGGTCATTTTGGGAAAAAACCACTTCTCCTTTGCAGACGGTAGCGCTTGTCAGTGGCTGCCAACAACTCGATAGATAGATGCGACCTGGGCATCTGGCTGCAGTTATGAGGTAGCAGTATACACTACCACATAGCTACGCTACCTAGACTTCGGCCATTACATAGGGCGATCCATCTGCAGGAACATGGGGGCTTGTCCAGCTCACCGACGATTATTGGTTTCTTCCCCAATTGAAGATTCATGCACCACCGACCTGGCCTTCTACATACATACCATTCTACACCAGGTAAGTGTAGGTATTTCAAATGGGACGGCTCCCACATTCCGCGTCCTTGACGGTTACGCGAGATTCAGCGCAAGGGATCGATTCGCAAGACCCAAACAGTCGGTGAATATTTGGTAATCAAGTTAGTTCGTTGGACTCGACAACTTGGCGAATGAGTATACCAAGAGTACCTAGTGCCGGCTCCTTGGAAAGATGTATGTAGGTATATATCCTTATGGGTACTGTATACTGTTAAATAGGTTGGGGTCTGTCTCGTTAACACGATGAAATGCTGCGGGACCCCAGCGCGCGTCACCAGAATGCTACTCAGTAGATACTGTATCGTCGCCAGATCCACATCTTTCATACCTAGTTGTCGGGTGTGAGCCGTAAGACGCGGGCCAATGCTACCGCATGTGCTGTACAATGTGCAAGGACACATTAGTTTATGCCGAGAGGAGCATTTGATCCAACCTCGACTTGGATGCAAACAAGCATTTCTAGGCTGCGTAGGTACAGTAGCCTATATGAGTACGCATAGGTCGCGGATCAGATGGAAGCGCGTCGCATTTAGCCCCCCCAACGTTGCAAGCACCGATGGTCATGCAGCACCTGGCTAGAAGTTGGATTAGATGAGTGGTACTGATTGCCTTACAATTGAGTCGTTATGGAACGACACTTCGGGACCGGCACCGGTACCGGTACAGGCACAGGCAGTCACAGAGAGAGAGAGAGAGAGGGGGGACAATTGTTCAATTGTCCACTTGAGTGACACGCCAACCGCAAAGCTGGTCTGGGCTGATGACGGAACGGGGGATACGGCTTCACCTCACACCACACATACTTACATACATACATACTTACGTATACACTACGCCGTACTGTACACACTCCGCCTAACATGCGTGTGCTTTGTCTGGAAAGAGTGGCTTACGATTGATCCCAGAGCCAAGATCGAGGTCGGAGGATTTCTCACCTCAGCCTGGGAAGCAGGGTCGAGGGTCGAGATCAATAACAACCTTAAAAGATCAGACGAAGTGAAGTGTGTGTGTGTATGTATGTACTAAGTATGTAGGTAGGTGGGTTGATTGTATGGAAAGGCTTGGGTCTGGCTTGGCTTGGGTGCAGAAAGCTAGAGCCAACGACTTGCCGAATGGATGCCGCGAACCAACCAATCGACGCCAATGGACCACTTGTCGTCCCGTTTGAAGTCGCTCAATCAGGCTAGACAGACGTTTGTGGAGGGTGGGTTTTCAGGGGTAGGAAGTAGTTCAGGGGCTAGCTGCATGCTGCAAGGTACGGCCGTGGATACTTACACAGCACGCGTGACACCTCTTTTTTTTTCTCTGGGGCTTGGGTAGGTACTACAGTAGTCTAGGGCTCAGAGCTCAAGAGCAACACTCAGGGGCTCTCAATGTTGGCGGCTGTATATGTATGTAAGCTTGGACACCGACACCGACTTGAAGCCGAGAGCCTGCCTAACACGACCTACCTATGCATATAGTGACTGTCAATTCATATGCACTGTATAGCTACGGCCTGCATGATGGAGGGTTGAGGTTGATTGTCGACTGCGTTGTCTGCTCGTGGGGATCGTCCATATACATACAGTTATACGTTTGGTATTAATTAACGCCCTTTCAGTCGGGTCACTAGTTGCGATTCGCGCGTAATACGTGTGGTTGTCTTCCGCTCTCGCTATCAACAAGGTTGGAAACGTCTTTCTGTATTGGTTAGAATCTGGAAAGAAGCCGGTACATTCCGTAGGTGCCAAGGGTCAAGTAGTTTTGGAGGACTTGTCGACGTATGCATACATATATGTCTGTCTGTATGCTGTATGTATCTGTAGGCCCATTTAGGCAGTACCCGAGTAGGTACGGAGTATGCTATAATCTGATAATACGTACTGTAGTCATGCCACCGACTCAGACCTGCATCATGGCGTAAGATTTAGTGCTGTAGAATGAGGCAAGCCGGACACTGGCGTGCAAACAAAGAATACCTACCTAGAACGCAACGGTTTACATAGGTAAGTAAGTATGGAGAGCCGTAACCACACTGCCGTGCCCCTCCTTTGGCTTTTTTATTATCTAGTGCTTTCGGTGACGACATCGTATACGGAAGCTAAGAAAACCACCAAAATCAAATTAGGTAGATACTGTACTTAAGATACCGTAGTGTGTGCACTAGTTAGTCATCAGTCACAAGGAGATGGATTCAAGATCACTCGCCCCAATCGAGAAGGCAGATAGGTCACCGTGATGCAACTGGACAGTCTCGTACAACCTAGAACGGCTTCGAAGGCGATACAAGATGTGCTACTAGCACCCACGGGGGGATACCTGGTCGGCTGCCACCAATGCTTCATGCTTGCATGAAGTAGGGTAGGTATACGAGGCGGCCAGAACGGCGTCCTTGTCAGCAGCTTGGCAACGCGCTGGGATCCTTTAACCCATTTCTTTTTGAATGCGGCCTTTTCCTAGGCTCTACTCTACACTGCACACGCAGACAAGTTGCTGCGGTCTCAACAACTAGTAATTCTCGCATAGTTAGTCTATGATTGCTGATAGTACTATCTGATAGTATCCGTCGAGAGAGGGTTAGTTGACAGGTAATCCCTCATCTCGACTTCAAGGCTACCGATATAGATAGATACGTATAATACATACGTATGCTACTATAGGGAATCCGATGCCACCACCACCACGGTCCTGCTGTTGATTATAATGACATCCCGTGAGGTTTGAAGACAGTTGAAGATTGCTTGGGGCAATGAGCCAAGTGTAGGTATTTGTATTGTGGCGCCGAGCCCCCTTTCCTTGTGCTACTGCTTGTGTTGGGGTAGGTATTGTACCCAGATAGCGGAGGAGACTACAGAAGGATTTGGAGACAGCGCTGATTGGGTGGTTGTCGACCAGAGACAGGTACCGCCACGAAGGAATATCCCGTCCCGCTGTGTCACTCACGCGCAGAAAATTTGATTCCAAGCGCCGTAGGACTTCCTAAACTCACATCATAGGCCCGGCGGTAATGCTAGTACCCGAATATTGTTAGGTAGAAGAAATGTGGGCGCCTAGGTAGTAGGCAACTGATAGAGCGATCAATTGCTCGATTGCACGGCTTCACGTTTCATGCCTCTTTCCATTGTGTGTTTCTTATACTCGAAACACGCGTGCTAGCCGATCATGACCCCGCTGAAGTAGATCTCTTTGAGGTGAAGTTGAAGTATGTATATAGTATGTAAAACCCTATCTGGGTCAGGCAACTTGGCTGCAAGTAAACAAGTATAACCGTTTGGGGGTTACAACATACTATAGTATGTACGCAGTTCGTGCGAGGATCAGCAGAGAGGAAGAGAGCCGATAGTGACGTGAGAGAGGACTGATGATCAGCTTCGCCAAGGCGAGCAAAAATTCAGGTGGCCTGGCGTCCGGGTACTGTAAGCTCCACACCCTCCATTCTCTTCCCATCCCGTAGGTTAGGTAGGCAGAACGTAGGTATGTAGAGGGAATGTATACTGCCTACTTAGATACTAGTATGAGTACACTAGTGTCTACTGTGCAGTACTGCTGTACACTAGCTGCCCTCTGCTCTGGCTTCACCACTGCCCGCCTTGCCCTATCTGGCACCGGCTGAGGCGGATGCCAGAAAACGCGCTCTCGCGTTTGGTTTTGGTGTCCGGCATGGACGCAAGACGCTTGCTTGTCTATGAGATCTCAACAATGCCGGCTTCTGACGAGACTAGTCAGTTGTTCCATTGCTCGTTCGTTCTACCTATCAGTTTAGCTAGGCATACTGTACTCTCCGTACGACGTCTTTCGATACAGTATAAACTACACTCAGAAATGTGTGACGATCCAGGACGAGCATATGTTGTACTAAGTAGATACTATCTGTAGACTGGTTATACTTACTGGATCCATTGAATAGGCATACTGTAGACTCTGTGTAGACTAACGGTATGTATAAGTACCTTGGTATGTATGTAGGTCATGCACCCCGGACCATATTCCTAGCTATTTGTGAGAAGATCTTCCTGAGTGAGGCCGGAATTGCTTAGTAGTAGCCTTGCATCACACATGGAGATACTCGAATACTGTAGTTTCTGTGCATGTAGATCTCGAATCAAACTAAGTAAGTAGGGAAGTGAAGAAAACAATAACAACAGCACATATACATACAAAGGTAGGCAATGCAAAAGACTAGGTACACTGCGGTACCCTGCTTGATGGTTTGAAACAGACGATATGGGAAAAAGTCGGACAGGGTCATTGTAAATCAGGCTACATGTGGAAAGGTGTAAAATGCGGGAGTGCCTGAACTTACAAACAAGCCTAACCTGTCGGGGGTTAGACCGTGTATAGGATATGTGTAGTCTATGTACTACTATATGTATGTACGTAGGCTGGATTGGTGTTGGCGGTGTACTGTGTGTATAGTATATATGTACTTAGTACCTGTCTGGTTCAGAAAAGACAACCTGATAAGTAACGAGGAGAACGGATTCCTCAAATACATACTGGCGTACATAGGAGGTATCTATTATTGTGCACATGCTGTAGATGCTCTGTTGCCCTTTGCTCCTGTTTGCCCTGCCTGGCGCCTATTTTGGCCCTAAACTGTCCTCCTTGTAGTACCTACGTACGACTTGTACGGCGGTACATAGAATATGGCCCCCACAGGTCGCTGGTGGTGGTGCACAGGGCTAGGACAGGTCCTCCGCACGATTGGATTGATAGGTTGATGCACTGTGTCTGGACCTTGTGTCCCTGTACTGGCCAGCCACAGGCCACTTCACTGTTCCAATGCTCTCCCCCCGGTCGGAGGCGCTGGCAGTGGGCGACCTGACCGCCCGCCGACAGACTAAAAAGCCCACACCACCACCACCACTACCTACCTAAGGTAGCATGCTCAATCCGTCCGCATAGACTAGCTGCGGGTACCTACATTCTGCACCTGCGTGTTCTGCTGGCTTGAACAGTCTAAGCCTGCCCGGGTCATCCTCCACCAGCTGGCTCCCTTTCCCGCCGACTCACACTCTTTCGTACCAAGGGTTTTCCCTCTAGGCCCCCCCCTCTCCTCTCTTTTCTTCCCCCCGATTCTTCGTGTCCAGCCAGTCTTTCTTCCACATCATCACCATCGTCGACTTTTTTCGGCAATTCTTCTATCTTTTTTCTTTCTTTGACTTTTCTAATCCACGTTCCTTTTTAAACCTTTGTAGCCATTACGGACACCGTCACTCCTTCCGGGTCCATTTCATTCCTTAGGCTTCATCCAACCGCGACGACGCGCCCAACTTTCCCGTTGATTGATTGATCGATCCCCGAGACTCGAGTTTTAGCCAACGGCAGCAGCAGCAGCAGCAGTAGTCTACTTCGCGCTACCAACGCGTCACGAATCACGTATTATTAACCGCTCTCGATATTTGCATCGGGAACTCGGAACGACATTCCTTCAGCTTCAGATCAGAACTTAAAAAAAGAATTTTTTAATTCCACCACTCTCCTTAAGCACTTTACACCTAGTTCTGGCTGCGATCCAGACACGGTACTCCCGTAGTATCCTGACACTTGAACACCGGTATAACGCTTTGTTTGAGCGTATACACAATATTCGCGCGTGCGAAGAATTGCCCTCGACATCGAATTGGCGATGGAAATGACGATGGAAACCCCGATGAAGATGGAGTACCCGGTCTCGGACTCCTCGACGGCCATTCACTCTACCCCCGAGCCCGCCGGCCTAACTCCTGCCGGATCAATTGACACCAAACCGAGCCAGTCGCCTTCGCCCAAGTCAGCCGCCTCCGGCGCTACACCCAATAATGCCTCGAAGCGCCCTCCCCGAAAGAGCACTTTGACGCAGCAACAAAAAAATCAGAAGCGCCAGCGCGCTACGCAGGACCAGCTCACCACGCTTGAGCTGGAGTTCAACAAGAACCCTACGCCCACTGCCACTGTGCGTGAGAGGATAGCCGAGGAAATCAACATGACCGAAAGGTCTGTCCAGATCTGGTTCCAGAACCGGTATGTGTTGTCCTTATTCTATAACGTGACTTGCTTTTTACTAATCCTCTACTCTTTTGACAGACGTGCCAAGATTAAGCTCTTGGCAAAGAAGAGTTTGGAAAGCGGCGAAGACATTGACTCAATTCCCGAGTCGATGCGTGCCTATCTCGCCATGCAGGCAATGGAGTCTGGCAAGGGTCTTGGTGGACCTTATATGGGACGTACTGGCTTGATGCCGTACGGTTCTATGATGCTGGGCGGGGAGCAGGGTGGACAGGGCAAAGTCCGTAAGTTGACAATCTACTGGCCTTCGCATCATATACGTCTGCTAACGAGGGTAAAGTTATCCACCACTTGACCTGTCGATCATTGAGCATTGGCAAGTGGACCCGTGTAGGCCAGAATACGATGGATCTGATCATCTTTTACTCTCCCGAGAAGTGTACGATGACCTACTACATCAATAACGACCAGGCCGGCTACAAGATCGAATACCACTTCAGCGCCATTAAGAACATTTTCCTTGAGAACCCGGAGGGAGATGGGAGCAAGCTCGGTGGCATTGTCATTGAACTAAACCGACCCCCGACTTTCCATATGGACTCGTCTCTCAACTCCAATGGATTCTTCCAGTGTGGTGACTTCACCGAGGATCAGCAAGCCACCCATTGCTATGTGCACCACCTTGGTGGTAACCCCAAGGTTCTCAGCGGCCAGCTTGCCAAGCTAGTCTCGTTGGAATCTTTTGCTAACCGCCACAACCCTAACCCATACGACATGAATCACGCCTTGTCTGTTTCCGCTCCAGTCTCGCCTACGAACCGCCCATCATCTCAGCCCAACTTTGGTAACCCACACGTGGGCATGTTCCAGGAATCACAGTGGGGGATCAACCCTATGCACCATGGCCTTCGTGGACCTGGTCATAAGCGACAGCGCAGTCGCTCAGTCCCCACGGCCGTGGACTTCTCCATGTTCCAGACCCCAATGCCATCCTTCTACATTCAACACCCAGGCGAGAGCCAGCCTCAGCCCCATAACCCCAATATTTACGCCCCTGTACCCCAACAACCTCAAGGGCTCAACGCTGGGTCACATCTACGAATCGACACTCAAGCAAGTTACGGCATGGATCTTCGCCCCTACCCTCTCTCTGCCTCTACGACAGCGCCATCGGAATACTCGAGTCCTAACTACTTCCCGCAAGCCCCCGAAGGCACTCCACTACCTGTTCATACACCTTACAGTGGAAACTTCCTCTCCCCTATGCCGCAAATCCCACCGCCCGCCTCCCCGCTTGCGTACGGTAGTCAGCACGGTGATCCTGCTATCGTAGAGCACTCCCCCCCCATGGCTATGATGCAGCGACCGGCATCGGCAGACCTTTATCCTATTGGCGAATCAGCGATTTCGGAAGACGGTCATAGCCTGAACGAGATGTACTCGAAGCATACCCTGAACCTACCCATGCATCCGCATTCCCCAGCTTATGTCGAAACTAGTCAGGCCGAACTAGATATGAGTCAGCTGGTTCAGTTTGATCCCATCGAACAGCCGGGTCTATCACCGGAGCATATGCCACATCCATGATTATCTAGCATAACCGAGCATAAAGCCACGGATGCGAAATAGTCCCACGGCCTGAGCACGGTGTACATACTCGAGCTGATCCTTTTCTGTTCGCTTTTTCCTAGGTTTCCATTTCTCTGGCGTTGCAGGCATATATACCTCTTGATTTTGTGTGGTTCGTTCGATCATGCGAGTTCGGCATCTCCCCCCTCCGATTCGGTCTTTATACTGAAGACTTGATTCCCCTTCTCGTTCCATCTCATCGAGCTCCTCCTTCGGGTCCCCAATATCGCGATACCTCAATTCGACAGCCAATTGTCAACGTCTGGTACAGCGATCCTATTGATTTAACATCATCTATTTTTAACTACTTGGAAGCGAACGTGGGCCTACCTATATCCAACGGCATTCGCCTCTCCAACTAATATCTGCCATATGGCAATCCGTTCATCACTTCTCAATTAGGATACATGTTTTAAAATTGTCATTTCTGTCGCATTTACGATATAAGCGATGTCATTCAGGCATAAGGGTGGAACAAAACCGACGAAAATGGAGCAAGCCCAGGTGGCTGAAATTCCGGATACTAATCTTTAACTTTGGCTGCTGAGCAACTCAGTGATCGGAGCTGGTCTGGGGCGATTGTTTATCTGGCTGCGATGTTCTTTGGATTGTGGATATCTGTAATGATTGATACCTCAAAATAGAAGGAGATGGTCAACCACGCAAACAAGGTGTTTGAGCTCCACGAGAATTGTACGAAATCTGTCTACATTGGTAGCCGAAGCATTTTTGCAAGCTTGTTGACTGTTAGAGCTCTGTGACTGCTTTCTTCTCGTTGACTTGAATCGTTTTCCAGACGCTAAAAGCTAACGACTTATGAGAAGTGTTAAGAGCCTCTAATGTTATCTCTCTTGCGTCAGCTCTTGGTGGTTTGCGGTGATGATAGCGGCATGCTGGTCATGTCGTGTTATGTGACTTCATGTATCGCAACCGTCCCTCGTGTCTCTAGCTTTATTATAAGGAGCATCGTACATAGGACTATAATGATAATACTAATTTCGACGCCTTAACTGGCTTGATAACTCCAGCTACGAGGATATTGCGTATTAAGTACCTAGGTAGTTACTAGTGAGCATACCTTCTATTCAACTATGTTACGTCGAAGAAGACTTCTACTGGAAGCGGAATATCTCACGTGGAGTTTTATTGAAGTTGTCGTTCCGAGACATTATCTCCCCATTCCGCGAACGCGAAGCAATAATATTACTCTTCTCCCTCAACAGCGACAACTAGTTTCTCGCAAGAGACAGTATACGTCTTCCCGATATCAAAAGCCGTCTGCACACTCTCCAATCCCTTCCCCACGACCCGCGGCTTCGGCTCGCACTTATATGCCCCCTCCGCCAGCGCCGCGGGCAGGAATTTAGCGAATATGGCCTCTGCTAGCGGCGTGTCCTTGATCCAGTACGCGTGGATCATCTCCGTCTTGACGTTCGCGGGGACGCTGTCCTGGTTGAATAGGATGGCGCAAGCTACGGATTTACTCCCTTCGCTGCTGCTCACGACGTCGAAAACTAAGGCGTTGCTCTCCTCCTGGCAGGACACTGCGCCGGCGAAATCCGCCCCTTTTAATGCGTCCTTGATATCCTGCGCGGCGTTTGTGTCGTGGTAATCGAAGACCCGGGACGCGCCGAGTGCTGTGCAGTGTGCGAAGTTCTTCGCTGAGGAGGTGGTGATGACCTCGTAGCCGGATGCTGCTGCCAGCTGAATCGCATTGCTGCCCACCGATGACGCGCCGCCGGCGATGAGGACCGTCTTCCCGTTGCGCGGGCGCGGGGGAAAGGTTGGCTCTTCTAGCGCCAGGTACTTATAGAGCGCTACCGCGGCTGTTGCAATACCTGACGGGAGAACCGTTGCATCGGTAAACGACACCGACTCCGGGATACGGGACACAGCGGAGGCGGAGGCGATTGCGTAGTTCTGGAAAGCGCCGTTGCGGCTACTGAACTCGAGCGTAAAGGCCAACACGCGGTCGCCGGGCTTGAAGGCTGTTACACCCGGACCGACTGAGACTATTGTGCCGGCTACATCGAGGCCACCGACGAGGGGGTATTGTAGGAAGGGGAGGATGGTGGTGCCTAGCTCTTGTATTTTGTGGTCGATGGGGTTTATGGCTGCTGCTGCAACTTTGATGAGGACCTCGTTCTCACCTGCTGTTGGGTAGGGGAGTTCCTTGACTTCGAGGAGGGGGGCTTTGTCGGAGGGGTAGAAGGCTGCTTTATTGGTTGGTGGCATGGTGGGTGATTAGGAGATAGCAGACTGGGAGTTGTTTTTTCTTTCCTGGTTTGAGGCGAAGGTTATAATGCTGTAAACGATGTATTCTAATGTTTTAATTCCACATTGGCTAGATAACTACGGGCTTTAATAGGTAGTTGCGGTGATGCAGAGCTAGCCTCTAGATATTAGCCGCCATATGATACCTCCTAGTCACACTATCTCTCTGTCTACTGTCGAGTATGTTGATTTGTAACGCCTCCGGCGGACGAGCAAGCATCCCACATGAACTCGCGGCCTCCTAGTGGGATGAATATCACAACAGCAGTCGGCACTCACACGGCGAAGGAGTGGCTTTGTCATCTCGGGTTCCGGCGAGGGATTGGCGTGCAGATTCTCGGTCGGAGATCTGCCAGTCTGGATCTCTTATTCCGGGCCGTGCTAGCTAGATACCTGCAATGTGGTTCGAGAGACCAAAAAAGGAATCGCACATGATGATTACCGCCCTGCCACCCCCGTAATCCCGGCTATGTGTCGTTTCCTGGGTGAGGGAAGATGCACGCGACCTAGGCTAAATTGCAGAATAGGGGGATCTGATTGGAGCTGTAGCAGGCGTCAACTTAGTCTACACTATCTTAGCTGGTACCTGGTTCTTACCCTACTGAAAATTCTATATGTAAAATTAATAATTGGGTGCTTAACTCACTACAATTTGTGCTTCCAATGCGCTCGAATGTGGTGATTCGCAAATCCGCGCGATTCCGGGGGCCGAGATGATACAAAGCGACTCGGTCTTCGGACTCCAAACGTAGTCCGGATTTTCCATATGATCATGTCTCGAGATCTTGGGTGTCTAGGTGTATATGTGCTCAGACGGCGTGTACATGATCCTACTTAGAGATGATGTAGTATACGTAAAGTTTAATAAGCTTTATCTGACGGTTTGACGTGTTTCGTCTCATGATGAAAGAGTTATCTCCGTGTAAAGTTAATGCCGAATGCAAAACGCCAGAAGTAAACTCCGCAAAATGGAAGTTGTTTCTATCTCCGAGACGCCCGAGAAGGCGAGGTCCGATATGGAGAGGGCTAACTCCGGACCATCAGGTACTCATTCGTGATCCCCTCGATCAATCGATCGCTTCAATCAACCGATTGTTGTAATATAGGGCTTCGCGCATCAGGCCATATCAATGCGACCTAAACCAGAACCATAGACTTCTCTTTACCGGTCATTAAGAACGCAGAGCCGATTTGAGCGCCGCCTAGTCGCTCGTACACTCCGTCATCAACTTCTTTTAGAACTAAACCGAACAGCCGTCCAAGTTGACCATATTCTTTAAGGTATGCCTCCGAAAAAGTGTAATCAGCGAGGGGAAGGAAGTAAACAAAACCCTCAGTTATGGAATCGCGTGTGTCGGGATCAATTGCTAATACCACCCTTACCATCTCTCCTCTATACTCGGCAGTGATATACAGCCACCACAAATCTTCCACATAGCGCTCCGTGTTATATAACTCGTTTCGATCAGTCTTCTGCCGTGGCGGTTCTTGTAGCCCTTCTGTCATGGTGATCAGATCTTTCAGTGTCTCTGAATAGCCCTTTCCATAGTAGCAATAGCCACGCAACGGACGCCCCGAAAGTGTGAGCTTGGCTCCGGATATGTCGCCGAATTCATTAGGGCCCCTCGGTTCCCACTCCACGTTCACTATGCGTACGAGGGGGGTTGCATCGCGTGCGAAGGAATTATCAAGCCCGATGCCGTACTCGCTGAGGTGTACACTAGCCCAAGACCACGTCGGCGCGCCGCAAGCTTGTTCTCGGGTCGCCGTCGGATATCCAGCGAGCATGTTAGGGCTCCATTGTATGCACGTAAGAAGATCCTTCTCCCAGATTCCGCCAATATACTTGTCGTCGAGTATCCGTGATACTCGGGATGCGAGAGCAGAAATAGCATCCAGTCGGTCCGATTCATTTGTAAGTTGTCGTAGGGAGTATTCTTTGACAATGTCAAACCAGAGGCTTAACACTGTATTTCGCGTGGTATTATCTGTACAGTGAACATCGTTAGTTAGGCACTTGGAGAGACCCGATCGAACGCGCACGTACCTAGACTTCTACTTCCTATATGGCTGCTTAAACTTCGTAAAGTTCCACCCATCACACTCAGAGCGACATCCCTGTCGATCTTTGTCCCCATGTCGTCCTCGAAATTCCTCGCGCTCTTGTCCTGATATTTTTTAAGTCCTTCTGGACAGCTATCCGATGCGCTCATCTCTGCGCATTCGAAGGAAACCCAATAGGGATCGAAGAATATCGTTCGGCGGGAAAATATCCTCTCTTGCAATATCCAGCCGCGGTAATCCAAATGTGATTTTGCGCCACTCACAACTGGGGAAAGCCTGACTACTGTTTTCCTGGTCTTTCGAGGAAGGGTAGGCGTATTGATGGTGATGGGGATGTTAAAGGGAATAATTGCGTCACCGTCGCGCTCACCCCATAGGCCGTCGTTCTGTTCCGTGGCTGCTGAAAGGTTGAATTCGGCATTTTGATAGTAGTCAGCCATCTTGGGGATCTCCAGGGCCTTGTCATCCTCACATCCCACCACCGAGTCCTGAATGATACACAGAGAGTCGATCCAGATGTAGTCTAGCCCGAGCTTATTTGTCGTGATACATGCTTCGCGAAATGTCCTTGTAAGATCTTTCGTCAAAATCCCATTCTGCATGTGTTGAACGACATTGAGTGAAGTGGTTACGCAAGAGTGACCTGGCCTCCAACGATGACTGAGGGTTGCATATAGGGGTCGTTCGTGCTGTAGGTCGCTCTGCGCCGATGGCACTAGGATAACGTATCCTGATTCTCCGAGAGCATTAGATACATCAAGAAGACGCTTCGGGTATGTAAGCGTTGAATCCAAGGGCTTTTGCATGCAAGCTGGGTGGTCATTCCTGCACTTTTCAACCCATGACTTGATGCGTGCTATGCTCTCGGCACTTCCTGTCGATGTATCAGACTTTCCAATGCCTATACTAGTACACTCAAGCTCATCGAATTGAACGCCGCTCTCATTTTGCCCTTGGTACCACGATGACCTCGAAATCGCTTTAGGGTTGCATATCCGAAAACAATGCCTGAAGTCGGTATTGGAAGATATCATGAACGGAGGTGCATCGCCGTCGTCCATCCCGCATTCCTCATCCAGGAAGTCCCAGTCTTCTAAGCTATCGGGCTTATAATAAATCCCTAGGGAGATATTGAACCGATCCTTGTCGGGAGTTAGCTTATCATAGCCACCTCCTGTATATAGCTTGTGGTGCTGGATCATAGCAAACAAGCTAACACATAGGTAGCATGACCGCAACCTCGCACAATTCTCTAATGAAGCGAGATCCTCATGTATTACGACTTCAAAATCATCTAAAGAGTCCTCGTTCACAGGATTGAAAGTGAGGTCCTGGCAGCTGCTGCAGAAAACCATAATTGATGATAGACCGATGATTCTTAAGTTGTCGTGAGTTACGTCGTGCTTCAAGATAAGAACTGGATTGCGACTCGAACGAATAATAAAGAGAAACGAGAAATATAGAGCAAGCCTTCTCAGAGCTTCTCGTAATACATAGAGTAGCTTAACGCTGAATCTGACTGCCTAGTTAGGTTTTGTGTGCCTGAGTGAAGTAGCTTCAGAGTCTTGGCAGCTGAAGCGCGATGGATGAGCTGGAGAAGGTATCCAGTCTATCACAAATTCTGGCTACCTAAACCGGCAACACAATTGGCTACAAGCTATATCATAATTAATAGAAACCATTTTTGAGAAGGCGCTGAAAAACTAGGTACTCCGTACTTGGTATAGAGGTATCAATCTAAGCTCCAAGGTCGCACTTCTAGTGATCCTGAGTTGATAATGCGTTTAGAATACGACTCAATGTCTTATTTAGTTCTATAATTATGTACTTATTTAATCAATAGCACGAGTATTGCATTGAAACTTTATAGCCTTCAGACTTTCTATTAGAGAGCTTTAATATTAGTTTTATATGGCTGGAGGTTTAAGAGTACCATCTTCAATTTTCAACTTCAGAATTTCTCGACCTTCGTCTGAGCCTAGGCTCCGGCCAGAACTACCTACTGCATAGTGCCATAGGGAGATTTGCAATAAGAGACGGGCTAGCGTAGATCACTGGCGCCGGTCCGCCTCCATTAAGCTAGTATCGTAGATCAGTGTATGGCTCTAATTATAGCTTGGGGCTTTTAGTTGGAGTTGATAAAAGTATATTCAGCTTGTAAAGTCAAACGATAACTTGTAATTTCTTTATGAAGTGGACGTATGCTAACTACTAAACAAGGTTATTATTGTATAGCCTCCCACTCGGCCTGGATGACCCTAGACAACGCCAATAATATCTGCGTGTCCGACCAGACATCGCCCGTCGGATGCCACGTTGAGATCTGCTTAGACTGCCGCACCAACTTCTCAGCATCAAGACTGGCTAGCGCCGCTGAAGCACCATTGGGAGTGAGATACCCATACCCGACGGCCGAGTTGCCGTACCGCTGCCCGTAATCTGTCGCAGCAGCCTCCGCGACAGAGCCGCCGATGCGCATGATGGTGGCGTTCATACTGGCGTTCATCGCCTGCATGTGTTGAATCCCCGCCATCCCGGTCGCCATATCGGACTGCTGCTTCTGTATTAACTGGCGCTCGGCCTGCTCATTGCACAGATCATTAACCTTGTCCCACCGGGCCTCGATCTCGCGGCGCCGGGCGAGGTAATCAGCATACTCGTTAAAGACGCCATGCTGTGCGGCCTGGCGCAACTCCCTGCGTTGTCGCCGTGTCGACGAATTGCAGCAAAACCCGTCCGGCGCCTTAGCATACGTCTTCTCGGTCTGGTCGACGCCCGCAAACCACTCGATGCTCGTGCCCCTGATGCAGTAATCAAAGCACTCCTCGCACACCGTGATGCCGGTCTTATACACGTCGCCCGCCGACAGGAAGTGGTTACCATACCACTTCCGCCCCGCGGTGGGCTTAAACGCACGCTTGCCGCTTGAACATGGTGGCGGCCGCGCTGCTATCTTCGCTGCAGCGACGCGAAAGGCAGAGAAGTCCCCGTTCTTGTCATACCCACCCTGCAGCCAGTTGCGCAGGATCGAGCCCCGCCAGACGAGCGTGTTTTCGAAGTTGGCGAGGTCGGAGGTGTCGGCATTGAGGTTCTCGGATACAGATAGGAAGCACATGCGCACTACGCCAGGGCGCAGGGTCCGGTTGATCGGCGCGAAGAGCGACGTCGCGCCGTAGACCTCGACTGTCGTGTAGTAACACCATGAGCAGATCTCGATGTTAGGGTGGTCTCTGAGGTGGTACCACCTATTTAACTCCCTATCGCGACTGAGGAGATCCTCCTCGTCGACGCCCTCGACACCGACGCACTGAGGGTACCGATTCCGCCCTTCCATACACCGCCTCCATGCCTCATCGTCATTCCTCTTGATGGCCACATCCATAGCGAACTGGGAGGCAATCCCCGTCAAGTCGCAGCCGATCTGCCCGCGGAACTCGTCCCCAAGCTCGTTATAAACATTAAAGTACCGCTCCATGCTCGTCCCTAGTATCCGATCCCAATAGCACCCCTGACAGAAGACCCCCGATTTCCCTTCCACCGCCTCGTAGACGAACACACGCTGCCCATTCCCAGGGGGCGGAAACGTATCGGACGGACCCGGGCAAGGCGGTAGCCGCATGCGCTTGTTAGCCTTGCCCACGAACCGCGCGAAGCTGGGCCTTGCCTCCGACCCGCCGAGCTCCTGCATCATGGCCTTGTAGATGTACCCATGCCCCCCGAAGTCGCAAAGCCAGGACACACCCTCGGACATAGGGCCTGAGCGCTGAAACTCACGCTCGAAGGCAGTGCCGCGGATATTCCGCTCGAAGCACCACGTGCACACCCCCATGTCCTCAACGCCACGGCAGGCGTAGTACCCCGTCGGCGTCGTGATCACCTGGCCCGCGCAGTTGAACCACTCCATCGACGCCGCGGCGAACCGTAGGAGCGGTTCGGCTGTCTGCTTCGGGACGCACTCACTTGCCAGCAGCGTGCGCGTTGCGGGTAGAGCTAGATCGCAGGAGAACGTGATCTGTCGCTCCCGTGGCCCATCGGGGTGGACTGGCGCTGGACATAGGGGCTTGAAGGCGCTTGCGATGCGTGAGTGCGGGGCTACGAGGGTATTGTAGCACGCGCTGCAGATCCCGAATTGGTCCTCGGGTACGTTAGCTGGTTTGAGGGTATCGAGACATCTCTGCTCGAAGACGTAGAATTGGACTAGATCTACGGGTACTGCCTGGTCCCCTGGGCAGCCTCTTGGTTGCTTCACTGGGGCCGCTGATGGCTTTGAGGAGGGGAAGTGATGTGGCTGCGGGGGGAGTGTGTTTGCCATAGATGCCATGTTGAAGGCTTGTCTGGCATCCTGTTGAGGGGGGTAATACTGAGCAGTTGGAGGTTGTTGCTGGTAATGGTTATGTTGTGGAGAGGATTGATACCCGCCTTGATTGTATGAGGAGTCGTTTCTTCCCTGGAACTGCTTGTACTCGTTGTGTACGGTAGATGCGATCTCTCGCGCTTCATTCACGGCTCTTTTCGCCTTCTTGAAGTAATCCATCGTAGAGATGAGGATGTGTATATGTTACGTGATGTCCTAAGCGTACTAGTCCTCGATTGAAGAGACGAAGATCGCCCGAAATCGACATAGGAGCAATTTGCGAATCCATCTTACTATTATAGTAGCTAAGCTCTGGAGATAACATAGTTATGGATGCCAACCCAATACGAAGGTAGAAACAGAATGAGCACTATAGCGGGCTGGCTAGGCCTGAAATTAGGTTTAATCCGAGGAGTCTGAAGAAGGTCTAGATCTCGACCATTGGTGGCGATGACCTTAGTGGGCTTGGCAGCTGAAGGTCATGTTGCGAGAGCTGAGGCTTGGCTGGTGCGTTGATTAGATATTAGGATATAGGATAAGGTTAATAGCAACTACAGCCATTGATTCGACGGGCATTTGTTTAAGATGTATAGAGGTAATGTGCTGAGACGGCCTGCGCTATTGAAATGCAATATATTAATACATTTTGAAAGCGGGTTCACTATGTTGTTATATCCTCTCATGGAGCGCTACTTGGGACAGTGGACTGTCAATATGTTGTGGTTTGAATCAAAGCCCTCACTGATGCCGTCTAGGTTTGAAGCTTGCTGGCCCTTCTCTAGTGATTTGCTGCTTCTAATTCGTTACAAATGGTTCGGAGTATCTTCGACGAATTGAGTGGTTGTATTTTCTCAAGGGCTTTTTAATGGATAAATTCATATCGAGCTCGAACAGAGAAGTCGTAATTAACTACTGCTATAGTTATTACTCCATGAAGACTACATTTATGACAAACGAGTACTGAAAAGGCCACGAATTGTTAGGATTTGAACCTAGATTAGTTCTATCTCACTTTCCCAAAAGTGTAGATGAGTCTGTTTCCCGGCTCTGGTCAAATGCTTCATATGATATAAACAAAACGCCTTAAACGATATATCCATTAGAATAAAGCAGGCTCTACTATTATATTTACTTTTTTGTTTGTTTCACGGTGTTTACGGTGACGTGTAATATCTTTCATCCAATAGTATGAATGTACTAGTAGACAGGGCTGACGACCGCCCTCGGTTGAGGTCCAATCGATGCAGGAATGAAGCGCGGGGCGTGTCAACACCACAACATGAACACAACATTGCAGACCGGGGTTAGGAGGTTAAATATTCTAGACCACCCTGCTTCGAACCAAAGCCCGAGAGCTGACGGAATTCATGATTCTAGACTGTGCTACCAAATCACTATTATCGACTTAGATACAAGCCCGTGAACAAGATGGAAGATAGCTCGCCGACGATCGCGGATACCGAATATAACATTCAGTTCTCTGCCGGTGGCAATAGGTATATTGCAACTAAACTTTCGCCAGTAAGGACTGCCCGTTAACCAAATATTTCTCTGTGCTTATAAATATCTAGACGGTGACTGTGCCCAGTTTACGGGAAGTTGGCCTTATCACTGTTTTCTCAATTCCACCGGGAGGGGAATTGTCTGCCTACTGGGCTCGATGGATCGTGAACCTTTATACTGACGACGATGATGTATTCAACAACTCTTTCTTGAAAACTGTTGTCATATGTGGCGCCATTACAGGCGATGCTAAACTCTCTCCTGAAGCTCGTAAATTTCTGATTCAACGAGGGAATAAGGATGTCGTCTACCTCTCAGAAGGGCCTAAACTACTACCTGGCCCATATGCCTGCTGGGGAGAAGAGGTTATGGATGTCTGGAAGCTGGAGGAAGATAGCAGTGGCACTTGCATGGTAACCCTCAAGCCACAAATGAGGTAAGGTCGAGCTGGACCTCATAATGGATAAAAGCTGATACGTCCCAGTCCTAACGGCCCATTTGAGCCTTTCCTCGTCAAGACCCCCGGGAGTCAGTTTCATAGCTTTGCTCTTCCAACCCGCATCAGGGCCGAAAGCGAAAGTGGTGTCAGCCCGGAACTTGCAGGACTTCGCGTGGTCATTAAAGACAACATCCATTTAAAGGGTATTAAAACCTCCTTCGGGAGCAAGGCGTTTTATGACACATATGAGCCAAAGACGGAGTCAGCGTCATGCGTCCAACGCCTCGTCGAGCTTGGCATGGTCGTAGTTGGGAAAACGAAGATGACTTCCTTCGGCAATTGGGAAGAGCCTGTTGACTACATCGACTTCGAGGCGCCTCGGAACCCTCGTGCAGATGGCGGCCAGTCGCCTGGGGGTAGCAGTTCTGGAAGCGCGGCCGCTATCGCGTCGTACGAGTGGCTTGATATTGCTATTGGCACCGGTAGTACGTCAAACCCACTGCTGACCTTTTTAAGAAAAATTTTTTTTTCTCAGGAATTGCTGACGTTTGGCGGAAAGCATGGGGCAGCGTTACTAGGCCTACTACTTGGTGCGGAATCATTGGATTCCGCCCCAGCTCGGGAGCGCTCTCTCCCGAGGGAATTGAACCATCTTGCCAGTAAGAGATGTTAAAACTTCCTACCTATGCTTGGCTAATTAGATTACTTAGGAGTTGGGATACGGCGGGTGTCCTCGCTAGGGACTTACGAAAATGTATAGCGTTCTGCGCTAGATGGCTGTCGCCCGATATATTGATTAAAACCCCACGGTTTGTGTTACAGCCCTGTGTATATGTATATACTAAATGTTTTCTAGCCCTTCACTTCAATAATCTGGCCTACCGATTACTGGTCTATTATTGACCAGAAACAGGTCGATATTGCGAGGGGGTTTGTTGGGAAGATCAAGGCAGCCCTGAGAATCGAATGTGACGACGTGTCATTCCAAGATACCTGGGCGACGTCTCCTCCATCTACTGCTGAGGGTCTCTCATTAGGTGAATATATTAATGAAGTATATGAAATCCCCTCATAGATCTATAGACTGCTTGTCTGCTGACAGAATACTTAGGCTGCGAATGCACAATGCTACGATATTTACCACAATTCTGATGATTTCCGTGCTCGTTATGAGGAACGTTACGGTCATACACCATCCGTCTCTTCTCCTACCCAGCGAATGTGGTCAGTTGCTCCTGGAATAATTTAAAAAAAGCATCTAAACTTCCGACGACCCAGCTCAGCCGACATGATCACAACTCGTCCGTGTTACTGACAATCTGCTATTCAGGTCATATGCTGAGAAAATATCCAAAGAGAAAAGGGACCAAGGTTTCAGAAGAATAGAGGTTTTCAAACAATGGATCGCCCAGACAGTCTTTTGCCGGAAAGAATGCCAATGCGCTTGTCGTCATGCCGCTTGAATCTATGGCCCCAAGATATCGCAACGAAGCCCCAAAGTAAGTTATCGGGTTCTTAAATACTACAGATTAGATGATCTAATACGCTCCTAGTTTTCCACGCCCTCCTCAAGCAGGAATAAATGCTTTCACATTAGGACCGGTTATGAAAGCGCCAGTTCTTTCAATTCCAAGTAAGATCTCACCGCAAGGCCAAATGAATCGGGTCATACTGAATTAGTTGATAGTTGATGAAATACCTTACCATTCTCGCATTACTGATCGGGAAGAAATGCTCCCGTTTGCGGTAGCCGTTATGAGCCCAGCAGGTCAGAGCTATCTGCATATATTATTCCAAAGCGTATGGGCTAATAGTTCTATAGGTACAGATATTGCGCTCATGGATGAGATGTTCAATGTTATGAAGGAGGCGGGCATGCCTACAAGTGTGAAACCTGGGAGATCAATGTTTAACGATACTGAATAGCAACGATGGAAAGTTGCCGGAGAAGAAGATTGGCTTGTCAATCTACGCTGTTTACTGCTTAAGACTTTCCGTGTTATCGAATAAACACAAGATACTCAAAGTTGTACACTCATCTCTGAACCTTTACTCTCAGTATACCCAATATTTCCCGATGTCCTTAATATCATCGGCCAGACCAGTCGGATTATCCAGTCCAGGAAAATGACCACCAAAATCTCGAACTTTCGATAAAGTCAGTCATTGTAGAATAGTATCCTTAGACGTCGTGGGAATACTCACATTTATAGGACACCAGATTCCCCACTGCAGCAACATATTCCTTCGGCCAGAATCCAATATTATATTTAAAAGTTGTATACAGAAGAGGAGCATCGGTCTGTGCCTTCGCGTTGGAGTAATTGGTTTGACTGAAGGCGGAGGGGTTCTGGTTATACATGTAGACTGAGGAAACGAACGAGTCCGTTAGATAGTACAATGACACTCCAAGGAGAATCTCGTTGTGCGTCAAGAGTGAGGGTCCGGTTCCTTGTCGTGGATCGGACCCTATACCGTTATTAGACATAAGTAGAATGCTAGTTAAAGGATGGGAAACTTACAGATTATGAATTTCGCCCCTATCCATGCCAACTGGCCGACTGGGTTATCGTATAAGGCGAGACCGATATCGTTGGGCTGTTTTGTGTTAATTCATAGGCCGTTATCTATAAAGCGAATAGTAGAAGGGAATAGCTATACCTTAGTAGTCTGCTCAATGAAGTAACCGTTACCCGAATTTTCCCAATCGACAACCCTCTGCTCGGTAAACGCCTCTCCGGGGGACAGGGTGATGTTCTTTGCGGCGATATCCGCGGGAGTTGGTGGGCCAAAGGGCAAGAAGTTCAGGTGAAGAGCTCGAACAGTCGCGTTGAACTGGTCGTACATGGAATATCCTACATCCGCGCCCCAGTCGGTTCCATGGACAGCGTAGCGCTCGTATCCAAGGACTTGAGTCATCAGCGTGTTAAACACTCGTGCGGTATCATGGCCGCTCCAACCTTTCCTCGGAGTGGGAGATGAGAAGCCGAAGCCGGGAAGAGATGGTATCACTACATCGAATGTGGTGTTTGATGCCGTCCCGTTTTGCTGGGATGTTGGTACTAGGAGATCTATCAAGGGCGTCAATTCGAGGAATGATCCCGGCCAGCCGTGGAGCAGTATTATAGGGATCGCGTTCGAATTTCCGGATACCTCGTGGACGAAGTGTACTGCAATAGTCTAGTTAGTTACTTTATAACCCGCCTATCGAAAATAAGAGATATGTGACTTACTATCAATGCCTTCGATGTTAACGGTATAGTGGTGTAGCCTACTAGCGAGTGAGTTTTACAATCGTCAAAGTTCGTGCTCGAAAATCTCCCATACTTATTGATGGAAGCTTGTTCCTCATCCCAGTTGAAGCTAGTGATCCATTCTTCCTTCAAGTCTTTAAGTGTCTGTAGCGAAATTCCAGTTGAAAGGGTTTCGTTCAAGCTGTCAACGGCTGCAGCAAGTTCAATCGACGGAAGCTTAGTATTCTTAATCAAGTCGATCATGTGAGGTACCCGATCCGAAAGATTGATTTCAAAAGGCTTCGCTTGGAATTGCTGCGTAGGTGCCGCATTCGCGGATAGCCTGAATAGGCCTAAAGCAGGGAATAGGAAACTGAATAGAGAGGAAGTCATATTGGAAGCACCGAGCGTGGTTGAATTTGTGAGCAAATATTGGCAGATCCAAACAATATTTGGACCTATATTATATATAGATAGAATTTTTATTCACTTTGATGTTTTTCACGCGATTATTCACGTTGAGATTGATTGCTAAGCTATAGAGTTTCTAATAAGCACACCTTCATGCAAAATTTGTCAGCTAGGTATTACGCCCTAATATTGACAACATATAATTGTGGCAATATCTACCAGATCCAGACTATCGTAAACAGGATGCGCAGGAGCCTTGAGTCCATCTCATAAACAGTTATTATATCCGTCTGTGCTTGGGAAGTATGTAATGAGTGACGTTAGGCTGCGTGGGGACATGGACGCTTGATAAACCACTCACAAGGAGGCTTACATGAGTTTTCTCAGCGTTCCTTTTCAGGGAATATTAGCCGCGTATTTCTCTGTGATGACTGATGCACTATCGTCCTCAGGACTTCTGGATTTTAAATCACCTACGTATGGTCTCAGGGTAATCTTACTAAAAGAGGCGGTGTGCAAGGCTAGAGATCTGGCCTGAGTAAGTCCCTTTAAAGTCGTGTTTCTGTAGCCCCTGGGAAGCCATGCCTCCTAAGCTAAAGAAGGAATAGAAAATTCGTATGTATGGAAATAAGAGACTTGAATAATTTGCGCGATGTGGTACCTTGTGTTCGTAACCGAAGTCATGTTACTGACACACTTGCATTGCCTGAATAGTCGCCGTTATAACTCCCTGTGGCAAATGGATTCAATATGGTGGATTTATTTTAGTGTTATATTACTTTTTGCTACATTCCTTCAATCTGAGGGACGGGGCTCTGGGCTGAACACGCTCGCTGAAGTCACTTTCTACAGTACCTGTGACTCAAAGTGATATTTATCGAAGTTTGATGTAGCATTATGAGAATAAGTGTGCCCCTATGAATTGCTGCTGCTCAGTAAGGGGACCCTACCTATGGTACGTTTGACATGCAAACCCGGCTGCTACTGCCGGGGAGGATATATCCTGGCATGTCGACGATCTGATCCCGGGGAACAACATGATCGAAATGTACAACAGGGACTATCTGTGTAGGCAAACCCCGCGCTTCCCCGTCTAAGGTTATATGCTGTTTGACGCCGTCGCCTGATCCTTTCTTTGAATCCACTCTCGCTCTATCCTAGTATTGAGTGTAACTTGGACTCTGTCGTGGGCTGTTACTGTAATGTGGAGATTAAGAGGCCTTAACCCCTGGGCCTACGTTGAGAGCACCGCGCAATCTACCTGCTTCGACCTCGCCTTCTGCTTGATCAGAGGCAGTAACGTGGTCTATGCGAGGGTTGTTTTCTGTACGAGGGGCGGGGAAATAGTAGCATTTTTCTTCATTGTAGACGCACCGCCGGTAGTCCCGTTTCCCTAGGTACCTAGTCAATGTCCTCTTTGCGATCATCTCTAGCACTACTTCCCTTCGACGTCGAATTTTACTTACTGTGACGTCTCTTGCAATATATTTCTAGAATTCTGCGACCTGGATGCCCTAAAGTCCATTTATCAATTACTCGGTGGCGATAGATCTATAGAGGGAACCGTACCTATGTGTCTAGTTCGGAAAGTGCTATGGCTTGATTGCTACGAATCAGACACTTCATCGCTCCACCACGATATCTCAAGTAAGTCAAGTAGCTCATCGTCCTTGTTATGCTCCTTTTTCTCTAGGAAAAGATACCAGGGGAGCTCGGCAATCTCTTGGCGCTCGGGACATCGTTGCAGAACCACATCCTTCTCCATCCCTTTCTCTACCAACATGTCTATCATCGACTCAAAGCCCCAGAACTGTGCGACCGCCATCGCCCAGCCCCCAGATTCTGGTGTATCCAGTGTCGCGCCATGGTCGCATAGTAGGCGGAACATGTCGGCATCTTCTTTAGCAACTGCTAGGACTATTGGCGGTGGCTGTCCGACATTCGTGTCCGCTCCGGCTTCTAGAAGAAGTCTAGCAAGTGAAGTAGACGATGCCTTCGCGGCGTGTTGAAGGGGTGAATCGAAGAGGGAGCATTGATCTGCTTCCGCCCCGTGCTGTAGAAGGAGACTAGCGATATCTCGCTGCCCACCCTGTACGGCTGCGAGCAATGGCGAGTTTATAGACTCACTCTTGACTTGTTGTGAAGGTTCTGAATCGAGAAGGTATCGTACCATGTCGATATGACCTTTGAATGAGTGAAAGCTAAGTTGGTTCTCTAGATTGTCGTTGAAGTTCTTGTGGCCCGCGGGGTTATGGGGTAGGAGCATGGCAACCCCGCGACGGTAATTATCTACAATCGAGGTTGCACCGACCCCTCGCGACACCAATGCATATTCTTGGCTGAGAAAGTGGTAGGGCGTATACTTGCAGATCTCAATGTTGCCCTTGTTTACGCCTAATGGGCCACTGTCGATTGCGAAGTCGAAAGCCTCACCGTGACAATACCAGGCGGCGTTCGTGAGTATCCTGTCCCGAAGGCCGTATGGTACAGGCTCGGAAGGGTTGTAATGCGGGTTAGATGAGAGCAAGAGGCGAATCATCGACACATCACCTCGAAGGGTTGCCGCTACAAATGCAGAGCCGAAGACGTCGCTCCAAACATCGCTCTGGACCTTGGGGTCCCAATCGCAGAATTCCCATCCTTTGGTAATGAGTTGTTCTACGTGAGCGTAGCGACCGAGATGAATTGCCGCCACGCAGAGATCTACCTCTAGGTCATCAGAAGAAGGTACTGCGGGTTTAGACGGAGACTCCCGGTGACCATTCATGTTACGAAACCAAGTGTGCTGGGATCTAAAGGAAAGAAAACAGAGGGACCGAAGAGTTTCCACGAGCGCATCTCGTCCGGTATCACCAGCCATTTCGCAAAGGGCCACGGCGGCACGTCGGATGCGACCGAAGCGGCAGTTGGACGCTCTCGCCACCTCTGCCCGGTAGACTAGGTATCGGATGAAAAAGTGGTGTGTATCGTGATAAACACTGTCATGGTATAAGGAATCCAACATGAGCTGCGGAAGAGGGTTGGAGAAAATGACATGGTCCACGAAGAATTTGAAACGACCTGAGCATGCGCCTAAGTAAGCTTCGAACGTGGGTGGATGGATGAATGGATGGATGGATATGAGGGTTACCGACGATTAACGACGCGAAGTCTCATGAGACGTTTGAAGGTCCGAGAGAGCGCGATGGCCTCGAATACGGCGATGATGAGCTCTAGAGGAAGGTCGAAGAGCTGCATCATGACACCATTGCAGCTGAGCGCTGAGCTTGTCGGGATACATAAAGCGGAGCTCTCTATGTTGCGATTAAGTAAACAACAGATCTGGGCGAATGAGTCTGTATTGTGAATTCGGCGTTAGAGAGGCGTACTCACTCAAGATTACCTAAGTTAAGTACTTTTAAAGTAGGCCTAGACGTCTACCTAGATGAGATGCCTGGGTGCCTAGATACTGGGTGATATGTGTTAGCTGCACCTACTGGGCCAATGCAGGGCTAGGTACTCCACTCCCAATGCCCTGGCTACGGATATAGGAGGTATCTACAGTGTACAGGGACCTACCTATTAAGTAAATACGGGTACTTATAATCACCAGAACGATGTCCATACCCACCTACATGTAGGTAAGTATGTAATAATAGCCAACAATACTTCAAAGCTGCACGTTTTGCTTGTTCGAGACGTTTAACGTCCTACGAGGTACATCCTCAAAGGTATAAACCTGCGGCAAGGTATTGAAGGTAAGCACTTACATATAGTAATACACTACGGAGTATAATGATACCACTGCACTAGCGCGAGGGGGGGTGCGTACGAAACGGTCACAGTGATTATCACCAAGCCGCAAGATTATACCTATAAAACTGTTTTTGTACTACAATAATTACTAATATAGGAATAATTATTATAATAGTTTTATTTAAAAAAAAACAATTTTAAACTATTATAATTATTTTATACGTAAAATATTAATATATATAAAACTATATTAATATATTATAATAATTTTTTAATATTAAAAGCTTTTATAGTTAAAAGCAAAAAAGCTTTTATTTTTATGTTTTTTTACTTTTTTTATGCTTTTTTTTTTTTTTATAGTTTTAGTAGCAGGTTATTTTTAATAGTTTTAATAGCTATAGTTAGCTAAAATATATATTAAAATATACTAAAATAATAATAAATTAAATATTAAAATAATAATAAAATAAATATTAAAATAATATAAAATAATTAAAATATATTAAAATATAACTAATATATATTAAAATATACCTAATATATATTAAAATATAATTAATATATATTAAAATATAGCTATAATATATTAAAATATAACTAAAATATAAACTTTTTTTTTTATTTAATAGTTAAACTTTAGGTTTATTGCTATTTAAAGCAATATATAAAAAGAAAACTATATTATAGAAAGCTTTAATAGCATATTTATAAGCTATATATAGTAAAAACTATTTAAATTAAACTTTTTTTAAGTTTTTTAAAAAAGGTAGTAAATATTAATTGCTTTATTATAGTACTTTATATATAAAAAATAAATAGTTAAAAAAGTTTTTTTTGTGCTTTATATATTAAATAATATATTAATTTATACTAGCTGTTAGTAGCTTATATTTTTGCATTAGCAGTTTATTTATAGCAGTATTATGCCCGGTAAAACAATTAGCAGGATAGTAAAATAGCTAAATATAGTAAATTGGTTATTAGCAGCTATATATACTATTAAACGGCTATACTAATTGCTTGCTAGCAGCTATATGCAGCTGTTAGTATACAGTTATAGATAATTAATTATGTAAAAAAGGTTAAGCTATATATAGTTTATATATAGCTTGCTTTTTTTTTTGTACAAAAAAATTGTTATTTACTTTTTTGTTTGTTTGCTAAAACTTAGCTTAATTATTTAGTTGTAGTTTATTTACTTGCTTAAATAAAAAACTTTTTTTTTTATTTTTTTTTATTTAATTTTTTTTAAAATATTAATAGTATTATATATAGCTTTTAATAAATAAAATTATAAATTAAATTAGCTTATAATAATTTTAATTAAAAAATTATAAAAGCTTTATTATTATATTAAAAATATATTATTAATAATATATTTTATAATATTAATAATATTATATATAACTTTTAATAAATAAAATTATAAATTAAATTAATTTATAATATAAATTATATAACTATATTATTTTATTAAGCAAATTTTTTAAAAGCTATATTAAAAATTAAAAATATTTTTAATTTAATTAAAAAATTAAAAATTTTTATAAATTATTTAATATAAAAAAGTAAACTATATAAGCTATATATACTAAATGCTTTATAAATATATTTTAAATATTAACTAAAAGCTATATTTAGTTAAAATTTTACATAAAATTAATTTTTTAAATAAAAATAACTTTTTAATATTATTTTTTAAAATTAATATATTATTTTATAAAGCTATTATAATTAAATATAAAATTTAACCTTTATATTTTTTTATTTTTATATATATAATTTATAATATAATATTTAAATAATTAAAAAATAAACAATTATAATGTTTTTATTTTTAATAAATAAGTTTATAAAATAAATAAAACAAAAGTTATTTATAGTTTTTAATTTTTTATTATTATTATTATAATTTAATTAAAAAATATATTTTTTTTATTTAAAAATAATATATTAATATTTTTTATTTTTTTGTTTGCTTATTTATTTTTTTATTTATAAGCATAAGTTTTATAATAAATAAAAAATAAACTAAAATTTTCTAAAAAACAGCTTTTTAAAAAGTATTTAATATATTTTTAAAAATTCTTTATAAGCAAAAAAAGCAATAATATTAGCGTTATTATTTTTGTTTAGTTTTATATATATTAATAAAAAAATTTAATATAATAAGCTAATATATATAATATTTAAACAGTTTATAAAATTTTTTAATTTTTCGATTAAATTAAAAATAGTTTTAACTTTTAATATAGTTTTTAAAAAATTTATTTAATAAAATAATATAGTTATATAATTTATATTATAAACTAATTTAATTTATAATTTTGTTTATTAAAAGCTATATATAATATTATTAATATTATAAAATATATTATTAATAATATAAGCTTTAGCCTATTTATAATTATTTAATAATTTATATTTTATGTATTATAGTACAATCGGATATTTATTGCTAACTAACCAACCTAGCTTTCTGTTAAGCCGCAATTTTTAATAACGCCCTTAATACCTTTTTTTTTATACAAAGTTTGCAAATTTTTAACCTTAAGCTAAAACGCTAAAAATAGCTTTTTCTTTTGCAATAATGCTTTTTAATTAAGCTTTAAACAATTAGCTATTAAGCTATTTAGCTTGCTGCCATGCAACAAATTAACTAATTTATATACTAGTCGATTTTTTAAAGTGCTTTAATAAAAACTTTTTTTTTAACTTTTACAAGCTTAATTTTTTTTATTATATTTTAGTTTATTTTAGCTTTTTAGTTTATTTTAAATTTTATTATAGCTTTATTAAATTTTGCATATTTAAAATTATTTAAATATATTAATATATATATAACAAAAAAATCAAGCTTTTTATTATAGTTAAATTTGTTTACGTTTTAAATATTAAAACTTTTAATTATTTTTAACAATTTAAAAATAGCTTTAGCTAAAGCTTTACTTTAAAAGCTTACTATAATATATTATTAGTAATAATAGTAATAATATTATTATAAAATATATAATAATTGCTTTTATTTTTAGCAAATAAGTTTATAAAATAAATAAAACGAAAATTACTTATAGTTTTTAATTTTTTGCTAGTATTATTATAACTTAATTAAAAAATATTTATTTTTATTTAAAAATAGTATATTATAACTTTTTACTTTTTTGCTAACCTACTTTTTTGCTAACTTACTTTTTTGTTTATTTATTTAGCTTTTTATTAAATATAAAATTTTAATATACAATTTTTACTACTATACTATTTTTTTATAATATATTTTAATTATAAGCTAAATAAAACAAAAATATATAATTTAACTTTATTAACTATTAAATATTGCATATTTTATATTAAATATTTTTATTAAAAAGCATAGCTATATATATAGCTTTTATTTTACCTACTTATATTTTGCTTATTTTAAGTTTTAAGTTTTAGTTTTTATTTATTTTTTTATTTATTATTATTTTATTTTTTTTATTTTTATTTGCATTTTATTTTTAAAACTATTTGTTTTAATATTTTTGTTTTTTTAATTTTTTATTTTAGCTTAACTTTTATATAAGTTTTAATATTTTATTTAGTTATAGCTTAAATTTATTATTATATTTTTTTAAAGTTTTAATAATATTTAATGTTTTAAGTATAGTTTTTAGTATGCTATTATATATTTTAATAAATTTAATTTTCTATTAAACTTTTTAGTTAAAAAAAAAACATTAAAAAACTTTAGTAAAATTATAATAAACAAATTTTTATAAAAATATTTAATTTAAAAAAGTTTATTATTTAAGTAATAGTTTTTTTTAAAGCTACTTATAGCACCTATAAAAATAAAAAAAAGCTTTGTTTTAACGGTTTATTTTATATTAGTATTATAAAAAAAACTAATAAAGTTAAATTTAAAATATATTATTAATTTAAATTTAATAGCTAAGTTTAAACTAAAATAGTTATAGCTTTTGCTAAATTATAAAAACTTATACTAATAAACTTAAAAAAGTAGCTATTTATTTAAAAAGCTATATATATATAAATTGCTTAATACTTTATATATATATTATAATTATAACAATAATAAGTTATAACAATAATAAAAAATATTATTTTATTAAGTTTTATATATATTATTTTTTTTTAATATTATTTAAAAAGCTTACTTTTTAATACTTATATATTAGTTTTACTTATTTATTATTTTTATTTATATATTATTTATATTTATAAATTTTTTTTTTTTTTTTTTTTTTTTTTTTATTGTTTGTTATTTATATATTTATTAGTAAAAAATAACTAGGTGCAAGGAGAGGGCAAGCGTCGCGCATTCGACGTTTTAATAAGAATTAAACTATAATATATTTATTAGTAAATATTAAAATAGCTAATTTAAAAACTACTAGTATTATTTTTATTTTTATAGCTGTTTATTTTAGCTATTTTAATAGCAAAAGTTATAATAAAAATATATATTTAAATATTGCTAAATAAAATTATTAGCATTTTGTATATATTTAACTAAATGTTTAATTATTTAAAATAATTATAATTATTAATTTTTATTTTAATAAATTATTTAGCTAAACAAGTATAATTTAAATTTTAAACTAATATTTGCAATAATATAAAAAAAACTATTTTAAAAAAACACTAAAGTTAGTTTTATATAAGTTATATTAAAAAACCGGCTGCTTAAACTATTAATTTTTTTAACGCTAATATAAAAAATTAAGCTATAAAATATTAATAGCTTTTATTAAAATAAAAGTTTAAGTTTTAAATATAAATAATAATGCTAATAAAAAAATATAATAATTATAAAAGCAAAAATAAAACATACTTATGCTATATAAATATAACTGTAGCAAAATTACGCTAAAATATACCGAAAAAATAAAAAAACGCTTTATTAATATATATTTATATTTAGATTAGCTTAATATAAATATTAAAATAACACTATATATTTTGCTATAATATTTAATATTAAGTTAGTATATTTTTTAGCTGCTAATAATTTAATATTTAGCGTATATAATATTATATATAAAATTATTGCTTATATAAACAGTATAAAGCAAAATTACTAATTTTAAGTAAATATTTTAAAAATAGTACAAAATAAAATTATTAACTTTAAATAAATATTTTATAAATAGTATAAAACAAAATTACTAACTTTAAATAAATATTTTATAAATAGTATAAAGCAAAATTACTAATTTTAAATAAATATTTTATAAACAATATAAAACAAAATAACTAACTTTAAATAAATATTTTATAAAAATTAGCTAAAGTTTATAAGCATAATAATATTACTTTTAATACTTAGTTTTTTTTTTAAATTAATATAGCTTTTTAAAGTATTTATAGCGCTAAAGTAATAAATATTATATTTTTTTTTTAAATTAACGTATATATAGCAAATACTAATTTTAGTTATTATATGCTGTTTTTAAGTTTGGTTAACAACTTGCTTTATTTTGCTTTAGCAAGCAACTAAAAAAAAATTTTTAAGCTTAAAAATATACATTTTATATTTGTTAAATTATTTTATTTAAAGTTTTTACTTTTTTAAAATGTTTATAGCGCTAAAATAGCAAGTATTATATTTTTTTTTTAAATTAATATATTTTTTTAAAATATTTATAGCGTTAAAATAGCAAATATTATATTTTTTTTTTAAATTAACACATTTTTTTAAAATATTTATAATATTAAAATAGCAAGTATTATAAAAAAAAAGTTTATATTCTAATATTATTTTAGTATATTTTAGCTTATATTTTACTATTATTTTAACGTATTGCAATATATAGTTTAGTATTATTTTAGTATATTTTAGTATATATTTTACGTTTATTATAGTTTACTAAAGCTGCTAGAACTGCTAAAAATAACCTGCTAGTAAAACTACGCAAAAAAAAAAGGTTAAAAAAGTAAAAAAAAACATAAAAATAAAGGCTTTTTTGCTTTTAATTGCAAAGGCCTTTAGTAAAAATATTATAATAATAGCAATAAAAAAATAAAAAAAATAACTGCTTTATAAACAAAGCTTTTTGCTTACTTTTTATTTTTATAGCAACAAACATTTTTATTTAAATTTAAATATACGTAGTATATTAAATAAAGTTTAGTTAACAAGCTTAAAATAGCTATTTTTTTGCTACTTTTTTAGCTAAAGTTTAATAATTAAGCGCATAATAAAAAAAAGTTTAGCTTAGCGTATATATTAGGTTTATTTTTAAGTTTAAAGCTATGCTTGTTATATAAACGGCTATATAAAATAGTTTTAGTAAAGTTATAAATAGCATTTTTTTTATAGTAGGCTTAATATTTAAAGTTGTTAAAAATCTATATTATATTTATATTATTTATATAAATAACTATATAGCAATAACTATATATTTATAACTAACTTTATTATATAAAAATAATTAGGTGCAAAAAAAAAGCAAACATTATGCATTTAACGTTTTAATAAAAATTAAACCATATTATTAATAATATATTTTTAATATAATAATAAAACTTTTATAACTTTTTAATTAAAATTATTATAAATTAATTTAATTTATAATTTTATTTATTAAAAGTTATATATAATATTATTAATATTTTAAAAAAAGTTAAATAAAAAAAATAAAAAAAAAGTTTATATTTTAGTTATATTTTAGTATATTATAGCTATATTTTAATATATATTAACTATATTTTAATATATATTAGCTATATTTTAATATATATTAGTTATATTTTAATATATTTTAATTATTTTATATTATTTTAATATTTATTTTATTATTATTTTAATGTTTAGTTTATTATTATTTTAATATATTTTAATATATATTTTATGCTTATTTTAGCTAGCTATAGTTATTAAAACTATTAAAAATAATTTGCTATTAAAACTGCAAAAAAAAAAGCATAAAAAAAGTAAAAAAATATAAAAATAAAAGCTTTTTTACTTTTAGCCGCAAAGGCTTTTAGTTATATATTATTAAACAGTTAAAAAATAACTATAATAAACTTAAAAATAACTTTTATTTATTAAGTTAAAAAAAAATCTATTAAGTAAAAATAACTTAAATAATTTTTTAAGCTACTTTAAACTAAAACAGTTATTATTATAAAAAAGTTTTAAAAACAAACAGTTGTTTAATAGTTAAAAAATATTTATAATAAAAAAAATGCTATAATAAGCTATATAATTAATAAGCTAAAATATATAGCTAAATATATAATTAATAAAGTTATTAAACTTAACAATTAATTAAAAAACAACTAAAAAAAATATTAAAAAATTTATTTATAATTATAAAAAGTTTATTTAAAAAGCTATAATAGCTAAAATTAAAAATTAAATATTAGCTATTAAAAAAAACAACTAATAAAAGCTAAAATATAATAATATTATTTAAATTATATAAATATTAAACTAAACTATATTTAATATTTAAACTAATTAAAAATTATATTATAATATATTAAATTATTTAAAACTAAAATTATAAACTATATTAGCTAACTTTTAAAAGTTTATTAAAAAAAAATATAAATTTTAAACTATTTAAGTATATTTTTTATATATAACTTATAAAGCTATAGCAAAAAATAAAATAAAATTTTTTAAAATTTTTTTTTAAAATAGCAAGTTTTAATAATTAAACTTTAGGTTTATTGCTGTTTAAAGCAATATATAAAAAAAAAAACTATATTATAAAAAGCTTTAATAATATATTTATAAGCTATATATAATAAAAATTATTTAAACTTAAGCTTTTTTTAGGTTTTTAAAAAAATAGTAAATATTAAATTACTTTATTATAATGTTTTATATATAAAAAATAAATAATTAAAAATGCTTTATTATACTTTATATATTAAATAATATATTAATTTATATTAGTTATTAGTAGCTTATATTTTTATATTAACAGTTTATTTGCAATAGTATTATACTTAGCAAAACAATTAGCAAAGCAGTAAAATAACTAATATATAATAAAACAGTTATTAGTAGCTATATATATTGCTAAAAAGCTATACTAATAGCTGCTTAGCAGCTATTTGCAATTGCTAATATATAATAATTAGTAATTAATTATATAAGCAAAAAGCTTAGCTATATATAGCTTATATATAGCTTGCTTTTTACTTTTATATAAAAAAGTTATTGCTTACTTTTTTATTTGCTTGTTAAGCTTTAGCTTAGCTATTTAATTATAGTTTATTTATTTGCTTAAGTAGAAAAATAACAAGTTTTAATATATAAACTAAAAAAAAAATGCTAATTTAAAAATAATTTTAAATTAACGTTTAATTA
This sequence comes from Nemania sp. FL0031, assembly GCA_022432375.1. Lineage (NCBI taxonomy): Eukaryota > Fungi > Ascomycota > Sordariomycetes > Xylariales > Xylariaceae > Nemania > Nemania sp. FL0031. The sequence goes on along the minus strand of JAJKKK010000007.1, from coordinate 860,206 downwards.
TTAGTATAAGTTGCAAAAAAGCATTAAAAAAACATTTATTTAATAATAAGTTTTATTTAAAAACATTATAACTATATTTTATAAAACAAAAAAATAATAAAATATTTAATAATAAAATAAAAAAATTAAGCTATTTGTAAAAAAACTATATATTAATAGCTTAGCAAAAAGTAATATTTTTATAAATAACATTTAAATAAAAAGTTTTTAAAATTAAACTTATAAATAAAATAAATAACAATAAAATAATAATTATAATAAGTTATAATAAACAAATAATTTTAACTTAGTAATTTGTTATTATTATAGCAAACTAAAGCATATAATAAAAAAAAAAAAAAAAAATACTATAAAAAACAAAAAAAATAACAATTAAAAAACAATTGCTAAATATAAAAAATATAATTATTAATATTTAAATAATTAAAATATATTTAAAATATAACAAAAATAGCTTGGTTTAACGCTAAAAAAAAGCCAAAAAGCAAGCTAAAATAGTTTAATATATTTAATTTACTTTAGCTAAAAGTTTTAAAATATTTAATATAAACAAACTATTTTAAACATTAGTTATATTATAACTAAATAGTATTTAATTACTAAAAAATATTATTATAATTTATTTAAACAAATAAATAAACTGCAATTAAATAGCTAAACTAAAACTTAGCAAGCAAACAAAAAAGTAAACAATAATTTTTTTATACAAAAAAAAAGTAAGCTATATAAGCTATATATAGTTTAGCTTTTTTTATATAACCAATTATTAATAATTATATATTAGCAGCTATAAATAGCTGCTAAGCAGCTATTAGTATAGCTTTTTAACAATATATATAGCTGTTAATAATTAAAACTTATTGTATATAGCTATTTTACCGCTTTATTAATTATTTTATTAAGTTATAATATTAATATAAAACAAGCTACTAACGCAAAAATATAAGCTGCTAATAGCTAATAAAAATTAGCGTATTATTTAATATATAAAGCGTAAAAAAACTTTTTAACTATTTATTTTTTATATAAAACGCTGCAATAAAATAATTAAACTTTATTATTTTTTTTAAAAAACTTAAAAAAAGCTTAAGTTTAAATAGTTTTTACTATATATAGCTTATAAATATGCTATAAAGCTTTTTATAATATAGTTTTTTTTTATATATTGTTTTAAATAGCAATAAAACCTAAAGTTTAACTATTAAAAAATATTATTATAAATTTAAATATAAAAACTTAAATAAATATAATATATAAAAACTTAGCAAAAAAAAAGCTTTATATAATAAATATATTAATTTTATATTTTTTTAAACTAAATAGCAAAATATTTAAATGCTAAAAAGTATATAAAGCTACTTTAAAAATAATTAACGTTAAAAAAATTAATAAAACATTTATATAAATATTTTTTATAATTAAGCATAATTAATTAATGCTTAAATTTTTTTTGTTTTAGTTAAAAATAAACTAATTAAATATTACTTTAAATATTATATTTAATTAATAATATTTTAGAAAATTTAAAAAATTAAACTTTAAAAAGTTTATTAATATAATAATTAGCAAAAAATAAACGTTTATTGCTAATTTTACTTATATAAAACTTAAAAAAAAACTATTTTTTAAAAAAATAAATAATAACTTTAAAACAAAAATAACTAAAATAAACTTGCTTTAATGTTTAAAAAAGTTTTATTGCATATATTTTAAATAAAGCATAAATTAAAAGCTTTTATGCTTAAAAGCAAAAAAACTTTTATTTTTATGCTTTTTTTATTTATTATACTACTTTTTAACTTAATTAATACTTTATTATTTTTTAACTAACTATTACTATATTTTATTATTATAATATTTTATATACTTTAGGTTTATTATTAATTATATTATTTTATTATTTGTTAATTAATATTTTATTATTTGTTAATTAATAATATATTAATATTTATTATTATATAAATAAAAACTTTATATAATCTTTAATAGTTTTAATAGCTATAGCTAACTAAAATAAACTTAAAATATATATTAAAATATAATAAAATAATAGTAAATTAAACATTAAAATAATATAAAATAACTAAAATATACTAAAATATAACTAATATATATTAAAATATAGCTAGTATATATTAAAATATAGCTAATATATTGTTACGGGTTCAACACTGGAAATGGGTGCAAAGACCAATTATACCTTGTATTGTGGTAGAATTATTCTGCTTAAGGAGAAAAGGAGGAAGTCTAGTCTAGCGGCCCTGCCGTGCAGCCTTATGACCTAATCCTCCGTTTGCGTGCACCTGCCTGCAGCTGTACTGCCATGCCACCTGTCAGTCATGTGACTGTATGGCCCTGTGCCAACCAAAAATAACCACCTGACAGCGCGGCTGTCACATATATACTAAAATATAACTAATATATATTAAAATATAGCTATAATATATTAAAATATAGCTAAAATATAATTAAAATATAAACTTAATATAAATATTATATAATTATTTAAATAAATTTTAAAAATAACTATAATAAAAATTTTAAACTATATAAAATTATTTTATTTTTTATTTTATTTTATTATTATTAGTATTAGCTATATTTTTTAATTGTTATTACTACTATATTAAATAATTTTTTAGCTTGTTAGGCTATTTTTTTAAAAACATTATTAGTTAAATTAATTAATTTTTTAAAAGCTATTTTAACTTTTTTAAAAGTATAAATATATAATATTATTTTAATTTTTATATTAAGCTAATTTAAATATAAACGTATATTATATTTGTTAAATTTTTTTATTAGCATTATTATTTATATTTAAAACTAAATAAATAAATAAATAAATAAATAAAAAAGTAAATAAATAAACAAAAAAGTAAAAAGTATATTAGCATATTAATTTTAAGCAAAAAAAAAACATTTTTTAATTAGGTTATAATAATAGCAGTAAAAAATTAAAAATTATAAATAACTTTTATTTTATTTATTTTATAAACTTATTTATTAAAAATAAAAATAAAGCTTTTTAGCATTATAAAAAGCAAAATATATAATCGATTTAATTAAAAAAATAAAAATACTTTTTAAACTAATATATTTAACTATAAAAGCTTAGCAAAAAATATTTAAAAAATATTTAAAAAAAAATTAATATTTAAAATAAATATATTATTTTAAAGCAAACGTTAAAATATTTATTTTATTTATATTTAAAAAAAATAAAATAATATAACTATATATTAATTATAAAAAATTAAATAAAATTATTATAAAAAACTAGTATTTATTATTATTAATTTTAAAAATTATAAACTAATTAAAGTTTTTACTTAAGCAAATAAATAAACTACAACTAAATAGCTAAGCTAAAAGCTTAATATGTAAGTAAAAAAATAAGCAATAACTTTTTTGCATAAAAATAAAGCAAGCTATATATAAGCTATATATAGTTTAGCTTTTTTTATATAACTAATTATTAATAACTATATATTAATAGCTATATATAGCTGCTAATAGCTATTAATATAGCTTTTAGTAGTATATATAGCTATTAATAACCAATTTATTATATATTAACTATTTTATTGCTTTGCTAATTATTTTGCTAAATATAATATAGCTATAAATAAACTGCTAATATAAAAATATAAGCTGCTAATAGCTAGTATAAATTAGCATATTATTTAATATATAAAGCGTAAAAAAAAATTTTTAACTATTTAACTATAATAGCTATAATAAAGCAATTAAACTTTATTATTTTTTTTAAAAAACTTAAAAAAAGCTTAAATTTAAATAATTTTTACTATATATAGCTTATAAATATATTATTAAAACTTTTTATAATATAGCTTTTTTTTATATATTGCTTTAAATAACAATAAACTTAAAGTTTAATTATTATAAACTAATTAAAGTTTATAAAAATATTTTTTAAACTAAACTTAAAAAATATATATTACTATATATAAATTAAACTAAAAAATAAGTAAAAAACTACTTTTTAAATAAAATATAGTTATTTTAAATATATAATAATATTATTTAAGCTAATTAACGCTTTAGCAACTTTTTAAATATATATATATAAAATATTTATAGGTTTAATAAATTATATTTATATAATATATTTAAATAATATAATTATTTTTTTAAAAACAAAAAAAAAATATAAAACTTATTTTTAACTAGTTTATAAACACTTAAAGCAATATTAGCTTTTTATTAAACTATTTAAATATAAATTTTTTTAAAAAAAATAAAGTTTTTAAAGTTTATTATTAATACTAAAAAAATTAAAATAAATTTTTGCAAAATAAATAAAATTAAAAAATAAAAAATATTATAATTAATATATAATAATGTTTAAACTTTAGGTTTATTGCTATTTAAAGCAATATTTAAAAAAGAAACTATATTATAAAAAGCTTTATAGTATATTTATAAGCTATATATAATAAAAACTATTTAAACTAAACTTTTTTTAAGTTTTTTAAAAAAATTAGTAAAGTTTAATTGTTTTATTATAGCGCTTTATATATAAAAATAAATAGTTAAAAAGTTTTTTTTGCGCTTTATATATTAAATAATATATTAATTTATATTAGCTGTTAGCAGCTTATATTTTTATATTAGCAGCTTATTTATAATAGTATTACGCTTAGCAAAATAATTAGCAAAACAATAAAATAGCCGTATATAATAAGTTTTAGTTATTAATAGCTATATATATTATTAAAAAGTTATATTAATAACTGTTTAGCAACTATTTATAACTGTTAATATATAGTTATTAATAATTAGTTATATAAAAAAAGTTAAGCTATATATAGTTTATATAGCTTATTTTTTTTTTATAGTAAAAAAATATTGTTTTTTACTATTTTGTTTGCATACTAAGCTTAAGCTTAGCTATTTAGTTATAGTTTATTTACTTGCTTAAATAGTATATTATAATTAATATATAATATTTAAATATTTTTAAAATTTATAAATTTTTATTAAAAGTTTATTGCAAAATATTTGTAAATTATAATATTAATTATAACTTTATTTAAAAAAAGCTTTATTAAAAAACTTATAATATTTTATTAAATAAAAAAAGCTAATAAAGCTTTTTAAAAAATTAAAAAAGCCTTTATAATAATAATTATATTTTGCTATTAAAATAACCGGTTAAAAATATATATAAAAACAAACATATTTACTAAAGTAATATTAAGTATATTATTTTAGCTATATAACGCTAACTAGCAACCGGTTATATATTAATCGTAAAAGCTAATAAACATTAAAATATAATAAGCAATAAGCTAACAAAAGCTATTTATAATTATAAAAAATTATAAATATTAACATTAGTACTTAAAAAAAACTATATATATATTTGTAATATAAACTAACTATATAGCTTTTTAAAATATAGTTAATTTTTTAGCATAAAACTTTTATAATTAACTAGCATAATAAATTTATTAACTAATATAGTTTAACTTTAAAATATAATATTAGCTAAAAATTACTAACTTAACTAATAATATATTAAAATATTTTAATTATATAGCAAGCAAAATTTAATATAGCAATATAATTTTAACGCTAAAAAAAAAGCTATAATTAATAAAAAACCTGCTATTAAAAATATAACAAGTTACTATTATAATATTTTAAACAAAAAAAAAGCAAAAAGCTTTAAACTAGCTAGTTTAAACTTTATAAAAAATGCTTAGCAAATATTATTTAAATAAATTTTTAATAATTAAAGCTTATAAAAACTTATATTTTTATTATATAGCTATAAATTATTTTTAAAAAATAAAAAGCAAAAAATATTATTATAAATATTTAGCTTATAAAATATATATAGTTATATTAGCATATATATTAATAATAATTAAATTAGCCTAAAAGTAAGCTAATTAAACTATAACTATATTATAAATAATTAATATTAAAGCTATTATTTATAACTAATATGTTTTATACTTTATAGTTAAAAAATTAGCTAAAAATAAAACAGCATTTTGTTTAAAAGCTTTTAAAAAGTTTTATAAAATAGTTAAAAAACTATAAGCTAAAAATTTTAACTTTATAGCTTTAATAAAAATTGCTAGCTAATAAGCTAGTATTTATAAAAAATATTATATAAACTAAAAAAAAACTTTTTTGTTTAAAAATTAATTAATAATTTTAAATTAAAAAATATTAATTAAATAAATTATTAGTTAATATTATAATAACCTTAAGGCCGATTATATAAAAAAAAAAAACTATAAAATTAATTAAAAAAAATTTTATTAAAAAAAACTTAAATAAAATATTTATAATTATATTATTAAATGCTAAGCTTATAATAGTATAAAAAAGCTAAAATATAAGCTATATAAAAAACTATAATTTTTTTTATTACTAAATTAGCTATTTTAAAAAATTAGTTTAAATTTTATAATAAAGCTATTTATATATAGCAAAATTAATAACATAAAATATAATATAATTTTAGTAATTATTAACCGGTTTATAAAAATAGTACTATTTTTTTTTATAATAAAAATGTTTAATATAGCAAAATTAGCATAGTTATTATATAAATAAATTAAATGTTAGTTTAGTTTTTTAAAAAAAATTGTAAGCAATAAAAATAAGCTAATTATAAGCTAGTTTTAAAAAAAGTTTTGCAATAAAAAAAATTAAACGCTAGCTATTAATTGTTTAATATTTTTAAACTAACAAATAAACTAAAAAAATATATTAAACTTTAAAAAAATACTTATAAATATATGCTATATAAAAGCTATATATATAAGCTAAAATATTACTTAAAGCTAAATTTATATATAATAATAATATATATATTATTATAAAATGCTTGCTGTTTAAAGCGCTATATAAGTTTTATTTTTAAATAATTAACTTTATGCTTAAATAATTTTAGTTTAAAGTATAAAAAGTTAAAACAAAACTATAATATATTATAGCAGTTTAAAAAGTGCTTAATAAATATTAAGCAAAAATAGTAAAAACTATAAAAAAAAATTATAATAAAAAATATACTTTAAAAAAATATTAAATAAAAAAAGTTATTAGCTTATTAATAGCTTATTTTTAATTTAAATATAAATAAAAATTAGCTATAATATATATTAAAGTTAAAATTATAAAAAAAGTTAATTTTTAAATATATTAAGTTAAACTTTTAAAATAATATTTTAAAATATATAATATATTTTTTATATTTTTATTAAAACTATAAATAAAATATTAAACAAATAAAGCTTAACTAATATTACTAGCATTAAAAAATAAGCAAAAAAAATAAATAATAAAAAATATAATTAAATATTATTAAAATAAAAAAAAATTAAATATTTTATTAAATAAAAAAAATAGCCTATAAAATATAATATATAAAAATTTAAAAAGCATTTAAAAAATATAAAAAGTTTTTTAGCAAAATATAAAAAAAAAGCAAAGTGCTTATATATTAAATAAAATAAAATAGTTAAAATTATTAATATATAAAATATTTAATAATAAAGTTTTAATTAAAAAATTATATAAAAATTTAATTAAAATATAATAAAAATAAAAAAACTAGTTAACTATAAACATTAAAAACTATAAAACAGCTTTTAAATATAAGTTAAAAACTAAATAGCAACTTAAAGCTAACTATAAATATATAAAAAAAAGTTTTAAAAGTATAAAACTATAAAAACAAAATATTAAACATATAAAACTTTAGCAATTATTAGCAAATAGCTATAATATAAACAAAAAAAAAAAATTTAAATATATAAAACTATAAAAACAAAATATTAAATATATAAAACTTTAGTAATTATTAATAAATAACTATAATATAAAAAAAAAAAAAAAAAATTTAAATATATAAAACTATAAAAATAAAATAATAAATATATAAAACTTTAATAGTTATTAGCAAATAGCTATAATATAAATAACAAATAATAAATTTTACTTAAACAAGTAAATAAACTATAACTAAATAGCTAAGCTAAAAGTTTAGCATATAAGCAAAAAAGTAAACAACAACTTTTTTGCACAAAAAAAAAAACAAGCTATATATAAGCTATATATAATTTAGCTTTTTTTTATATAACTAATTATTAACTATTATATACTAGCAGCTATAAATAGCTACTAACAGCTATTAGTACAGCTTTTAACAGTATATATAGCTGCTAATAACTAACTTATTGTATATTAGCTACTTTATTATTTTGCTAATTGCTTTACTAAGCGTAATACAGCCGCAAACAAGCCGCTAATACAAAAATACAAGCTGCTAATAGCTAACATAAATTAGCATATTATTTAATATATAAAGCATAAAAAAAACTTTTTAACTACTTAGCTATAGCAGTTATAATAAAATAATTAAACTTTATTATTTTTTTTAAAAAACTTAAAAAAAGCTTAAGTTTAAATAGTTTTTACTATATATAGCTTATAAATATATTATTAAAGCTTTTTATAATATAGTTTTTTTTTTATATATTATTTTAGGTAGCAATAAACTTAAAGTTTAACTATTAATAACAAATAATAAATAAACTATAATAAAAAAAAATATTGTTTTTTTATATACATTTAAGTTTTAATAAACTAATATTATTTTTTAGTATATATTTAAATTTTAATAAACTAGTATTATTTTTTAATATATATTAAAGTTTTAATAAACTAAAATTATTAAACTATAAAAATATATAAATTAAATTAAATATAAATATTAATTATTAAATAGCTAAAAATTTACTTTTATTAAATTAATAAAAAATATTACTTTTTAAAATTATTATAAATATATTTAATAGTTTTTTAAAGCATATAAAAAGCAAAATTAAAAAAAATGTTTCTAAAAACTTTAAAATAATAATAACGTTTTTTTAAAACTATATATTTAAACTTAAAAATTTAATATAATTAACTTATTTAAATTTAGCATAATAATTAATATTTTATAATTGTTTTTTATTAAAATATATATAAAAAGCTTAAAAAGCAAAATTAAAACAAATATAAACAGCTAAATTGTAAATATATTTTAATTAAATAGTAATTAAAATATATTAAGCGTTTTTTTTTAATATAAAAGTATTAATAGTAATACGCTAAAAAAAAATATTAGTTAACAAACAATTAACAAAAAAAAAAAAAAAAAAACAGTATATATAATAAATATTTTTAACTAAAAACTTAAAAAACAATAAGTTATAATAGTTTTAACTTAAATAATAGCTAACCGCTTAAAGTTAAAAGCAAATAATATAGCATGCTACTTTTTAATAATAGCTTTTTAAAAAGTTAAGCCGGCTTTTACTAAAATATATATATAATAGCTTTAAATAGCAGCTTTTTTTTTAATAATATAATAATTATTATTATTTTATTTAGCATATAACTAAAAAACGCTGTTTAATATAGTTATAATAAAAAAAATAATAATTTAAGCCACGTTTAATAAGCTAAAAAGCAGCTAAAAAAATTAATAATATTAATTAATAACTAACTAAAAACAAAAAAAATAATATATAATAAAGCAAACTAAATAGTTTTTAGTATATAATATATATTTTATACTTTTAAAAGCATTTTTTTGCAAATATATATAATAAACATAAAAATTTAAATATATTTTTATATAACAAGCTATATAAAACATAAAAGCTTTAATTATTTTTTTTTAATATTAAAATTATTAATAATATATATATAATTAAAATATGCTTATTTTTTTTTTTTGTTAAATTGGTATTTTTTTAAAAACTTTTTACGAAAAGTTATAATAATAATTAATAAATAATTAGAAAAAAATAAAAAATAGTATAGCAAAAATAAAAAAAAACTTAAAATAAAACTAAAAAAACAAAAATAATTTTATAATACAATTAAAAAAAAAAAAAAAAAAAACTAAATAATAAAATAAATTTAAAATAAATATATTAAATATTTTATATTTATATATATATATATAATATAATTATTATTTAATAATTAACTAATAATTAAATGCTAAACTATAATTTTATAATATTTAAGTATTTATTATGTTAAAAAAGTTAATAATATTTTTGTTTTTAACAAATAAGTTTATAAAATAAATAAAACAAAAGTTATTTATAGTTTTTAATTTTTTATTGCTATTATTATAGCTTAATTAAAAAATACATTTTTTTTATTTAAAAATAATATGCTAATATTTTTTACTTTTTTGTTTGCTTATTTATTTTTTTACTTATAAGCATAAGTTTTATAATAAACAAAAAATAAGCTAAAACTTTTTAAAAAGCAGCTTTTTAAAAAGCATTTAGTATATTTTCAAAATTTTTTTATAAGCAAAAAAAATAGCAATATTAGTATTATTATTTTTGCTTAATTTTATATATACCGGCAAAAAAACTTAGCATAATAAGCTAATATATATAATATTTAAACGGTTTATAAAATTTTTTAATTTTTTAATTAAGTTAAAAATATTTTTAACTTTTAATATAGTTTTTAAAAAATTTATTTAATAAAATAATATAGCTATATAATTTATATTATAAGCTAATTTAATTTATAACTTTGCTTGCTAAAAGCTACATATAATACTACTAGCGTTATAAAATATATTATTAACAATATATTTTTAATATAATAATAAAGCTTTTATAACTTTTTAGTTAAAATTATCGCAAGCTAATTTAACTTATAATTTTGCTTGTTAAAAGCTATATATAGTACTACTAGCGTTTTAAAAAAAATTAAACAAAAAAAAAAAATAAAAAAAAAAGTTTATATTTTAGTTATATTTTAGTATATTATAGCTATATTTTAATATATGCTAGCTATATTTTAATATATACTAGCTATATTTTAATATATATTAGCTATATTTTAATATATTTTAGTTATTTTATATTATTTTAGTATTTATTTTACTATTATTTTAATGTTTAGTTTACTATTATTTTAATATATTTTAATATATATTTTATGCTTATTTTAGCCGGCTATAGCTGCTAAAACTGCTAAAAATAATTTGCTACTAAAATTGCAAAAAAAAAAAAAAGTATAAAAAAAGTAAAAAAACATAAAAACAAAAGCTTTTTTGCTTTTAGCCGCAAAGGCCTTTAGTATTTTAAGTAATATTAAAAACTAACACTAAAAAAAAAAAAAATAGTATAAAAAAGCAAATTATATAAACTATATATATTAAATGTTTTATAAACATATTTTAAATATTAGCTAAAAGCTATACTTAATTAAAATTTTATATAAAATTAATTTTTTAAATAAAAATAACTTTTTAATATTACTTTTTAAAATTAACATATTATTTTATAAAGCTACTATAATTAAATATAAAATTTAACCTTTATATGCTTTTGTTTTTAACAAATAAGTTTATAAAATAAATAAAATAAAAGTTATTTATAGTTTTTAATTTTTTGCTACTATTATTATAACTTAATTAAAAAATGCTTTTTTTTTGTTTAAAATTAGTATGCTAATATACTTTTTATTTTTTTGCTTATTTATTTACTTTTTTATTTATTTATTTATTTATTTACTTAGTTTTAAATATAAACAATAATATTAGCAAAAAAATCTAATAAATATAATATATGTTTATATTTAAATTAGCTTAATATAAAAGTTAAAATAATACTATATATTTATATTTTTAAAAAAGTTAAAATAGCTTTTAAAAAACTAATTAATTTAGCTAATAATATTTTCGAAAAAATAGCTTAGCAAGCTAAAGAATTGTTTAATATAATAATAATAATAGTTAAAAAATATAGCTAGTACTAATAATAACAAAATAAAGCAAAAAATAAAATAATTTTATATAGTTTAAAATTTTTATTATAGTTATTTTTAAAATTTATTTAAATAACTATATAGTATTTATACTAAGTTTATATTTTAGCTATATTTTTGCTATATTTTAATATATTATAGTTATATTTTAATATATGCTAGCTATATTTTAGTATATGTTAGCTATATTTTAATATATGCTAGCTATATTTTAGTATATATTAGCTATATTTTAGTATATTTTAGTTATTTTATATTATTTTAATGTTTAGTTTACTATTATTTTAATATTTAGTTTACTATTATTCTAGTATATTTTAGTATATATTTTAGGTTTATTTTAGTTAGCTATAGCTATTAAAACTATTAAAAATTATGCAAAATTTTTACTAATATAATAATAAATACTAATATACTATTAATTAGCAAATAATAAAATATTAATTAACAAATAATAAAATAATATAGTTAATAATAAACCTAAAGTATATAAAATATTATAATAATAAAATATAATAATAGTTAGTTAAAAAGTAATAAAGTATTAGTTAGGTTAAAAAGTAATATAACAAGTAAAAAAAGCATAAAAACGAAGGTTTTTTTGCCTTTAAACATAAAGGCCTTTAGTTTAAATATTATATATATTAATTTATTATGCTAAGTTTTTTTATTAATATATATAAAACTAAACAAAAATAATAACATTAATATTATTGCTTTTTTTATTTATAAAAAAAATTTAAAAATATATTAAACATTTTTTAAAAAGCTGCTTTTTAAAAAATTTTAGCTTATTTTTTATTTATTATAAAACTTATATTTATAAATAAAAAAATAAATAAACAAACAAAAAAATAAAAAATATTAACATATTATTTTTAAATAAAAAAAATGCATTTTTTAATTAAGCTATAATAATAGTAGCAAAAAATTAAAAACTATAAATAACCTTTATTTTACTTATTTTATAAACTTATTTGTTAAAAACAAAGGCATATATTATTTTATTAAAAGAATTAATATTAAGTAAATAACGGTCACTATAATTGTTTTGTAAAATTAGAAATACTGTCGGCTTAGTATGACGGTCTTCGCAATAGTCACCAATTGAAAATAATCACTGTGACCGTCTCCTATGGACCCCCCCTCGCGGTAGTGTGGATGCTCCAAGCTTGTTCCGCTAACAATACCTGATGTACCTACCTTGTAGGGAGGCACATAAAACATCCCCAACCTCCCCAACTCGGCACGTACTATATATTCTATGTTCTACAACGAATCGAGCAAATGGACTTATGTATACTCTATATGGACTACCAACAACCGACGTAACACCTTTCCGGCTCTGAATGATCACATTCTGCCTCAACGTTTTCTGTCTCGTCCACGCAACTCTTCATTCTATACAGACCGGCGCCATATCACTCGCGAGAACGTTCATTTCCGTATCCTTAAACAATTGTGAGACAAAGACATCACCCACGAATCTAAAGTTCCCGGAGGCCTGTCGGCGTAGGACGACAGGCAGAGGGCAGTTCTGCAAAAAATATATGTCGTCGCCTGGTTTAGCGTCTCTGTGCACAACCCTGAATGGTCTGCGGGGTGTCAACGCGAACACCATGCGTAGCCTTTCCAATCTGTCGAAGCCTTGCTCTATAACTGACTGCGTTCGCTCGAGGACCTCTGGATCGGGGGACCCGACACTACCGTCTAAGTAGACCTCCAAGTACTGCTTAAGAGTTGCACCTCCGAACAGCCTATTAGAATTATGACCGACCCAATTGGATAAGCGGGAGGGTCGTCGAGCGACACGACGATCATCGGCGTTGCACATGCTCAATAATACACGTATTACACTAATTTGATCCAGTTCGGCGTCTGCCCTTATTGTCAAGCCCATACATAAATTGAAAGCCACTCTGTCAGCTATGTAGATAGAGGGACGAGCAGTGAACCCGGGTTTCGTTTCATATGCCGCGGAGTCGAGAAGGTCTACTATGGTATCGTATTGCAAGCCCTTTACCTCAAGCGTATTTCCCCGTATCCTATTACGGATCATGCGTCCTGAGTTTCTTTGATATAGAGACCCCAAGACCCATGGAGGTGGTTCAGAGTGTATGTTCGCCCAGTCGGGCGCCCAAGACGGCAAGTTCCGTATGCCTCGGGTCCGATGGGCAAGTAGTATAATATCTGTCATGTCATGATCCTCGATCATGCATTTAGCCGTCTCTAAGAAGATCTGCTCCACCGTCTGCGAGTAATTTGGAGTGGGTATGAGCGTGCGCCCGTCTCTTGCTAAAGAGAGAAGAGCATAAAGTTTGTCTCGAGGATCGCGGGCGAGAGATCTGCGACTCAGAACTAGCAAGGGGATAAGGCCAGTCTCCGTATTTATCCTTAGTTTATTCTGCTCTCTATATCGCATTTGGCGAAGTGGTGAGATGAGGTGCTGGGCATACTGCGCCGGTACCGAGTTGCCCAGTTCACCTAGACGTTTTAGCATCGTGCCCCATGGCACAGACCGCCCGCCGCAGACGATAACTGGTGACTTAGCTAGGCAGATTTCTTGGATCACCCAGCATCGAGTCCAGTATGGCCTGGTGAAGAGGCGGATAACGGCATCGCAGGCGATTTCTATCTCCTCGGGTAGTTCAACTTGCTCACTCAGTCTCGAAGCGCCTAGAACAGCCATTGCCATGTCAGAATCGGCATCTCCAGTCCCAAGCCAAGCGAAAACGGTAGCGGCCTTGGAAAATATTATGTCCATCATGCGCACTTGGCCGCTTTTCTCATCGTTATCGTCTTGGTTGATACACAGATAATCGACCCAGATCAGAGTATTGCCCATCTGCCATAGCTGTTCCAACGCTGACATAAGCGTCTCCGAGACTTGGACTACGGCGTTTTCCACGAGAAGATTTCTTGTGTTGGGCAAGTCACCCCAGCAGTACGACAACGCAACATACTGTGGGGAGTACTTCAGCGAAAGGTACTGCAATTGACATTGGAATGCATCCCCATGTCCCGGGCTTGAGGATTCCAGTAGCTCTAGTAAGCGCACTTCATAGTCACGATCATTAAGTTGACGTCGATATAAATAATTGCCTGCTTGTGAAAAGACAGGTTGTCGCGTATTTCCGCCCTGACTTGGCATTGGTGCTTGACGGGAACCTGCTATTCCATTGTCGCCTCATTAGACAAACATACAAATGTTGAAATATTGGAAGGCAAGCCTCTAATAAGACGAGGGGTCATGGCACCAGAAAATGGCCCCCAATACCCAATGAGAGAGTCTCACGTGATCCACGATGACGAAACGGAGAATAGCCGTCTACCTAGGTAGTAATTAACGGCCTACTCCAAACTGAAAATGATGCGTAACGGTTGCGCCATCTAATATTATACGGACAAACGAGCCCAACCCCTACCAACCCCTCATCTTAACAAAACTTGGCATATAAAATCGAATATTTCATTACCCGGGTTCTAATTGAACTAACGTTTACTTATTTATTAGCCAAAAGAATAGAGCAGAGAGAAAATCGTACAAGTACAATAGGATGACGAGTTAAGCTGTTCTAGGCCGCCCTTCTCCTAAACTTCTTCCATGTCAAGCTGTATTTTCCTTAGGTTCATCATCAGGTCTCTTATTCCCTATGAAGGGATGGAAGAACATATGCATGGCATCAGCCCGCTCCTCAGGAAGCCAATACACGAGACAGTCCATCAAGTTGACGAACAATTCTTTCTCCTCTCCATTCAGAGCACTGGCAAGAGAGTCGAATGAAGTTGTTGGAGGTAGAGGGACAGGGCCTATCCACTCTCCTAGGATGATTTTCAGCAGTCAAGTAGGCGCGAGGAGGAGAGTACTTGAAGTGTCACTTACCATCTTGACTCCAAAACTTGGCTGTTTTCTCACTCCTGGCGAGAAATTCAGGGGGAGGTGGACCAAGGAGAGCCGTCATGGCGGCAAGATGGCGTGCATCATTCAGCTCCGGGGATTCATTATCGTAGATGCGAAATAAAGGCTCTTCCTCGAGGAGATCCCAGGCCCGTTATCTGAATGTTAGCTTTGAAAGAAGAAACAACAGCATGGAAGACGATAGCTAGAAAAGGATCAATCTCCATACTATAAGTCCCACGCTCCAGAGATCTATAGGATTACCCCACTCCATATCAAGAATAACCTCGGGTGCTCGGTATTGCGTTGGCATGGCAAATCCACGGTGCTTTTCACCTATACGAGCGTGTCCGAAGTCGCAAATAGTCAGAGGACCGCGGCCTCCCATCATCATTCGCGATGTGTGGATTGTGCGGTCGTCGGCTTGCTTTCTTGGCGATGGCCTATACAGTTCCTCTTCTTCCATTTCAGCCATTACAGCATTGTCCGTCAGTGAGATGAGTAAGTTATCCAAGTGAAGGTCTATTTGCTGGTTATCACCATCTGCAAGTTACACTTAATCTGTTTAGCTTACCAGTATGAACTATGTTCATATCATGAAGGTAAACTAAGCCATATAGAATCTGACTCAGGGCTTGCTTGACAAAATCCGAATGGAACGGCTCCCCTCCGCGTGCTCCTAGAAAATTGGAAAGACTTAGCGCCAAAGGAGTCAGAACGAAAGCGTCGTGGTCACCATGGGGGCCTTTTAGCTTGAACGACTCTTTAAGCTGGCGGATATATTGTTCGCCCTTGGCAAGTTCTATATGGCCTGGGGTGTCAGCAAGATGACGATATATCTCGAGTTCCCGGTTATGCGTCAAAGTGTTGATATGGACTTTGACTGCCCAAAAGCTCTGGTCCCGTACATCACGGGCTAACCATACAGTTGAAGTGGTTCCGAATCCAAGCTTCGAAACTACTTGGTAATGATCATGAAGGACTTGGCCGATCCTCATCGGGTAGTACTCCTCCTTCCGATAGAAAGGTAGCGTCTCCTCTTCAAACTTTGTAGCCGGGTCAATTAATTTAAATCCCGTAGATGGGAACACGCGCGCCCCGATTGCCGACGTTGGACTAGAGGAAACACCTCGTACGGTGGCCATGATTGATTGCGATGACACGGTGGATGAGCGAAAAGCTGAAAGTAAAGGGGCGCGAGCGAGAGAAGAGTAGAACACTCGGTGGACGAACATGTTAGGACAAAATTCAAAAAAAAAAAGTTATTGTTGTTGTGGGATGCCGACAAGAAACGAGAGAAATACTTAGGTAGATAGATGTACCTAAGACAGAACCTCACAGTCTGCTGGTCTCTTGGCTTAGTATCGCAGCATGCGCATGATGATTGGCTAGCCTATCTTGTGGTCCCTGCGCCACGGCTCTCATTAGTGCCCGCCTACTGTATCAGTCTCACCAATACCAGCTCTGCCGGGTGTATTCTATTATATATCTTCTTTTTTAATTCAGTGATTATAAACATCGCTCTCCTTTGTTTTCTGAAGTTACCATGCAATTACTTTATTTATTATAGTGTTTCTACGCCGATTAGCTATTACACGTGCCAGGGCAGGCTACATAATCCAGTCGGCTAGACCCGTACCTAGGCAGTTAAGTAGGCCCTGGTCCCTTGATCAACCCAAGTCGTCGGGTTAATATTATAGGTCAGAAAGGTCAACCATTTAAGCTTGTTACGACTCAATTGATCTTTTAATCATGAGACATTCGCTCTCGTCCGAGGAAGATCGACCCCACGTGGTTGTTGGACAAATTAGCAAGACTAGGAGTTTGAGAACACATGTTTTACTCTACATAAAGCCTGTAACTTTTATTGCGTACGACCAATAAATGCATTCCCCTAAGCGAAATTAGAGTAAGAGTTGAACTTAGAGTCGATTTTGTAACAAGTCTCTGTCACAGTTAGCATCTCCCTAGTTAGTCATCTGATTTCTTATCCCTCGTATGATTTTGAATCATGTGACTATTAAACACTGATACGGTGCGGATGGATTGACGAGGGTGGCCGTGGTGATTGGCTAAGGGAGATCCGCGTAGATTTCTTTGTTTTTCTAAAGAAAGTAGCTTATACCTCGCCTTTAGTTTTCGCCCTAGGGGAACCTCTACAGAGATTTCCTCTCTTACTCCTCACTCCTTTACAATATACGCTATTTTCCTTAAGACCTGACTTTACGATAAATCCTAGGAAGTGCTACGATGGCTCTGGCCAGGCCTCTAGAGTGCGGATCGTGTTGATTAGCACGAGCCGTTTCGATGCCCGTCTAGCTATTTATCTACCTACTAGCTGTGGGGTGCTACTTGTTGTGTTGAGTCTATTGACCAAAGTGATAAGAGCTTATATAATGGGGCTTGGAACGGTATTTCGTATTTACCTCGTAATTCTCTAGATGTCTCGGGGGCCACGTCTTCCTTCCTTGCTTCTCAGTCGGGGACGTGTATTATTTGTAGTCGCAAGATCTACTCAATTCAATCCGAGGGATACGCTTCCTGAAACAGGCGAAGTCCTAGTGAGCCGGCTTCTACCCAATAGGCTTCATACCGCCAAGAAGGTTTCAGCTTGTCCTAGAATTCTCTGATATAAGGCCCTTATTGGGCAGACGCGGCGTACAGCTTATTTAGCCTCCTCCGGGGTTAAGTTATATAGAATTGTAGCTCCTGGCCGTGTGACGCGTAATCAGTAAGCTATGCTGTGTTGGTCAGTCGAACGGCAGGTAAAAGTAATTTTGGTACTTCATATAGATTCTAAATAAGAATGGCAAAGCTGAGTAAGGAGAGAAGCTAGGGACTTCAGCTACGAAACTTGGTAGACGTACTTTGGGGTAAGTGTTAGTCTTAGAATAACTAATCTTTTAATAAGTGGAAAAGCCCGTTACATAGGTTGGAGCTTTCTCATCCAAGAACCAATAACTAGGTATATGGTCGTCGTTTAACCACGATAGAATACCCACAGTTTAGGGACGCTCACCGTCTTTTATCAAACCAATAACACGGAAACTAGCATTATATCATGTTGGGACAATCAGCAGTTCGCCCCTACCTTTGTAGCAGAGCCAATAGCAGGCTGGTATCATCATCTGATCATGTTGAAGGGACAAAGTCGACCTTCCTTCAGGACTAACAGCTTCTCCCATCTCTCCCGGTGTGATGCTTTCACGAATTCACCTGACGGCCATGAAGTATAGGTAGCACTATTATATCCTCTTTTACTATTAGAATCATTCATCAAGAGTATAGACTTCTTCTTATTCCTTAACATACTGCCCTCTCTATTTACTCTATTAGTATCAGATTTCGACCTCCTTGAAGCAACATGACTTCTCGTATTCCTCGAAGAGCCCTCTATATTCTTGGCAAAGTTTCACGAATAGATATTGGTCGAGAAAATGGGAACGAAGGTGCCATGTGGTTGGGCGCTGTCGACATTGCAGAACAAACAGTAATGACTCAGGTTCGTCTTTCTTACCCAAATTTATACGGATATGCCGGGCCTATGATGCTGACTGGTTATAGTTTCCGACAGTCACAGGAATCTCGTTCACGTAAGCCTCCGTATTTCGACGCGTGGCACTTAATGTATTTATGAATTAAGCTCATAATAACTGACACGGTAGAGGCGCCAAAGCCCATCAGTCTCACGAGGTTGGGCACCATGGTAACGTCATTAGCGCCAAATTCTGGCATGGGGAAAAAAGAGTCATCTCAGGGCACATAATGATGAATGGTTACATTAAATTTGGTAAGAATAAAGAAGCGGGCTCTAGCCATGCGAGCTCTAGTCATTCGAGCTCCCGCCGCGTGGAGGCCTGGAAGCCTCATAGGAGCAAGGTGGACATAGGAAATTGGACAATTTACGACCCAGAGAAAAAGAAGACGAGGAAAGTCCAAGCGGAGAAAAACAGCGAATGGTGGTTTGTTGAAATTGGTGGGGTGAAGACCTACTTTTAGGAGATGTTGGTCTATCATACCTGGTACTACAAGCTACAACATATTGCCTAAAGATATCTCTTTTGTTATTGTAGAAGTGTGGGTGCCTAGGCCTATAGGGGGTTAGGTTAACAATAGCTCGATTATTTTTGCAGATTTTATATGAAACTTGCGATACCTTTGTTTGAGTGATTTTAGCATTTTTTATTTTATTTGTTTTACAATATTATAAATGTTAATAATAATCTTTTTATTAAATTATTATATTTATAAATCTCTATTACACTCATAAACCACTTCTTTTCTAACGAGGCTATATTTACCCACCAATTCAATCCAAAAGTCATATCTGTCTATCCCACAGGCTTGCAAAAAGTTTCGTTTGAGCGCATATATTAAACATGGAGCTTAAGCCCGTCTCTTATGAGACCTGTCTAGTGTGCTTATGAAGCCAACCGTCTGAGGCCAGGACCCTTCTTTTTTTTATATAAAAATCTACATTTGATTTCTTCTGCCCCTGATTCTAGTAGAGATCAACCTGCCTAGCTCAGATACTCGCCCGAGGACCCCTTCGTTATCGTGCATTCTTACTCCTTGGACCGTGTCTTGTTGTTTTGCTTTATTCTTCCCCTCGTGTTTATTCTTCTCTCTCTTCGCTTCAATATCGTCTCTCACTACTTCCGCTCGAGACTTTCGGTATTGTATGAGGTCTTCGTCGATAAGCTGACATAGGGCTTCTGATTGGATTTCGAGTGGATATCCCCTGCCCCTATTCGCCACTGACTCTAGAATGCCCTCGCAAACACAATCTTTCAATGAAAGGCTTAGTGATGCTGACTGGATCGCGTCGCCTGTTGTATTTCGGAATCTCTGCTGCGAATATTAGTGTTTGAACCCTTATTATAAAAAAGAAATTGTGTACCTGTTCGCGAACGCGTCCGACTGTTACCGTACCATCTATGATCTTGGCGCGCCACACCAAAAATGAAGCACCTCCGGTTTTATTATTTTCATCCTCTGAATAGGAATAGGGACTGTCCATGTCCAAAGTACCCTTTCGGTAAAGTCGCCTCAACCTTGCCTCATTCTTTTGCTCGGCTGCGTACATCTCACCTAGATCTACCGCAACAACGGTTCGAATCTTACCTTTGGAGCCAAGTACTTTTCTAGGTTAGTCGTTATCATTTAAGGAGAAACGCAGTATTCTTGATAAGTCGTGAGACCTTTGGCGAAAGGAAATTCTAGTGAGGAAAGAAAATGTTTATGAATGACTTACTATAATGTTCAGCCTTCTCCTTCAACTGCTCTCTAGTCTCACTCCATCCAACCTCCAGTACCAAAGTTGGACGAGGGCAGCGAAGCTCGCAGCGATGTTGTATTCCGCCGTCCGGCGATTTCATGTTTCTGACTCCGCTGACTGCTGTAGGGGAAGGAAGACGAATATCTGCAGAACCATAGCTCCGGGTCGTCTCGGCGGCACTAGAAATCACCGCATCATTTGATTTACGTATTTCGGTTCGCCATATTAGATAAGATTCCATAAAGAAGCTTATCACCACCCCGTGTAGTTCAGTCGGCATTCGTATTTCAAATTGTTTTGTAGAGAGTGTATAATCATATCTATCATGATAAGCAAGCCTTCTTATTTAGAATAGGCAGCAATAGAACATACCGTAGCTTTCCTAATTCATACATATCATTCCCCGAGTCTATAAACTTGAATACTTGCGCATACTGCTCAGGAGTAAGTGTTCTCGTTGGGTTCTTAACACGTGTACGTCTAATGGTCGGCACTGATTTGATCAAGTTGATCGCGTCCTGCACTCGCGCCTTATCTACCTTGGATTTACGTTGTTTTGCCATGGCAAAAAAGCTAATATTATCGATGGGCGACGAGGTACTAGGGATCCAATCTGTTTAGATATGAGTACGGGGCAGGCTCCCACCGCCCGAACGATTTCCTGACTAAGCTTGTTGGAAAGGGGTGGGAGTAATTGTCGGTATCGTCTATGTTTCCGCGAAGCGAGCGTCTCTTCAACTAATTACTAAGCGTCCGAAGACTTGTCGGGCACTTCTATGCGCAGTAAGTTTAAGAGGTCCCGCTGCTGTATCAGTGGTGAGGTCTCCGAACCTAGTCCAGCGTGCCTCCTCTGTCGCTGGGAGGATGCCAGCTTCTATTACTACTTGGATGAAATGAGAATTAGAGACTCTTTCACTGCTCCCTTAGGTCGCGTGTTGTTTAAGCAGTATGTGACACAAAATCGGCTGTGCATGGCGCTATCTGACCAATCATCTAATAGGGCCGGCCCTAAGGGATAGGGGTACCTATAGTAATACAGTATTTATTATTTGTTGATTTATATGCTATCTTTACTCACATTGTTATTGTATCACGGCGCTGCAAGAGGTGTCTCTAGGTCTCGTTCGGTAGCTTGACATACGTAATTTTGTCGACCTGTACGGGATTATTTGACATATGCCATATGCTGTGGCACAAAAAAAGGAGAAGGAAAAAAACACTTGAATAACATGAGGGCCTTGTCTACATTGAGTTATACTGGTTTTATTAGCCGAAATCCTTAATTTATAACACTGCAGCTCCCCCTTCGCTCCTGCGCTGGTAGTGGGATCTTGGGTGATACTGAGCTCGTACACTAAGCCGAAAAAAGGACTGTGTCCCCTCAAACTCCTGAATTCCCAAGAGGAAGTAGGAAGGATGCGATGCTGCCGTATTATTGCCCCTATGATCTATACATCAATTATTAACGCGGCACATACCACCGTAGCAGTAGGAAGGGCAGAGTTAACGCATCAATTAAATGAGGCGTAATGTAACATTCGTGGCATAAGTATGATAATATTATTTTATACATATTGAATACTATCCGATACTGTAGTATTATCCCAAATCTTGGCGCCTTGGGGGCGTCTACTAGCGACATTTAGAGGCAAACCGATGCAATGATAGAGTAACATGGATATGAGGTGGCAATGCACGACTAGACAGCAATACGAATAATGCCTTGATTACCTATAAGGTCCCGTGATTATTAATAATTTTACTGGTTACGATAAAAGAATCGGCGTCGACCCAGTGTGATTCCTTCTCGTGTCGGGATTTTATCCCACGTATCAGAGACAACAATGTCGAATATTCCAAACATAAGAGAAACATCACTTTTTAGTACTTTATACGCGCTCAGAGGTAGTCAAGATGCCGGCTCTATGGCAGCCTTTATATCTTCGGCTCTGGGTTTTGGTTACCTTTATCGCCGCTTTTGCTATCCTCATTCCAATCCTTGAGGTTCTACTCATTATCTCGAATCGCGACAAGGGTCTCTCAACCGCCCAACAAAGATTTGAATATGCCTGGAAGTATGGACCTACGGCGCTACTCACGATTATAACATTAGCTTGGGATCGGGTCACATTTCAAATTCAAATACTCGCTCCATGGCACCAGATGGCAAAGTCGGCCACTAGCGCAAGCAATAGTATTCTCCTGGATTACCTAGATATGTTTCCTCCAGCAGTCATTGCCAGAGCTTTGAAACGCCGAAGCTGGGCTCCTGCTGCAGCTTTGAGCGCATCTCTAGTGCTGCAAGTCATCGTCACCCTGTCCACCAGCTTAATTGACCTGCACATAACCGAAATGGAAAGTCTGGTACCTATTGAATTGAAAACGTGTTTCAACGACGCCGCTAGTAGCACGGAACAAGACTCACGCTTGGCATATTTTACGATGGTTGGAATGTGGGGGCTACGGTTTCCTTATCCTGAGGGGACAACTGCTCAATATGCGTACCAGACCCTTGCTGATCCCTTATTACTTGGAACTGGTGTACGCCTAAACGTCGACAGTTTGGTAGCGACTTGGGACTGCGACCAGGCGGGAATAAGATTAATCGATGTCTCAACTGAGTGGCAGGGCCTAGACTTTTATATTTGGGCAACCTTCGAAATGAGAAGTGCGGATTGTCTTATGACATCTACTACCAATGTGTGGACACCGGCGCCCGAAAACTTCACTTCACACAACTTCGTACGCATGTTTACCGGCTCATGCGGCGATACTACTACCTCAATCAGGAATAGGACATCTATCGTAGTCGGTAGACTGTCTTATACTATCGATTATCCTGACTTGATCGAAGAATCACGCCCTTTAGTGTCCGACATAAAACTAACCAATTCCACGCAGGCTATCTGCGTCCCTAGATATGATATCAGAAAGGTCAATTTTGTCCACGATACAACTTCGGCTGAAAAGATTAGTCCCGTGCAAGATTTAAACCCAAGGACCCTAAATATGATTGACGCATGGGACTTTTTAATAGCTCAACTAAATGTTATGGAGACCGGCCTTGGTATTCAAACCGAGGGCAGTATCGAGATTGGAAATGGATCAGTCATAAATTTTGATGAGTTTACGGCTCATGCACGATCATCAGAGCTTTCGCAAGTGCCCTACTCGGAACTAACTGATTTCTCAATGTGGCTGAAGGGTATTCCTGCCTACTTCCAAAAGTTTTGTGCTCAAATAGCAGAACGCAGTCTCTTAGAGCCTTGTTCAGAAATGGCTATGGGGAACCAGAGTCAAATTGAGAATCGGTTGATTGTTTCAGGACCTATTTGCCATGCAATGGCAGCGCTGCTTGTGCTCTGTATCCTACATTGCGTTATCATCACGCTCACGCTCCCTAGGAACAGCCGAATGGCTGCAAATCCCACATCAATTCTTGGCACAGCCTGGATGGCGATGGGAGCGACGTCATTGCTTTTCCGATTGCAGGACCAGGGGCTAGGTGAATTAGGAGAGATTCGGGAACAGCTGGGAACTACAGCCTATAGGCTTAGCCAAACAAGCCCAGACATACTTAAGCTCGTACCAGATCGCCGTTCTTCGAGGATTCGGCCCCATTTCTACGTCAGGCCGAAAAGGCTAAGACGCGGCGGGAAATATGCTATCATTCTTCATCCTATGAGCCGAGCGTTGTTCTTCCTATGTCTAGCCGGAGAAATTAGCATACTTGAAGCATTACTTAGACTGTCGCAAAGGAACAATGACATAGGACCCGCTGATCTCCGTCACTACATCCAGTACAGTTGGACCGTCGTTCCATCTGTCTTCTTTACAGCCATGGCTTTAATTGCAAGCTCTATCGACGGTGCAACAAGATCGTTGCAGCCCTTTCTCACTATGAAGAAAGGGGGACGATTTCCTCAAACGTTTAGTCTAGACCTTCTAGATGGATCTCTACCACGAATGCTATTTAGCGGACTAAGGAATAGGTCCTGGCCTTCGGTGTTTACTATCATCGCTTCTTCTGTGTCTTCAGTATTTACAATATTTTCGGGGTCACTATATATTAACCAGTATCTTCCAATCACGCTTGCTACAACGTTGAGGGCAAATACAACTTTCAATAGGTCCTTGGCGCTTGGAGTTACCAACAATGCGCTCGGATTTGCCTGGGGCGAGAATACAGTCGCCTCGTCACTAGTCCTCGGACGGAATGGCTCTTTCCCACCCTTTCTATATAAGGATTTGGCATTCCCATCTCTCGTTTTGAACGAGGGCCCTTTGATGGTAGCAAAGGAATATAATGTATCAAACTCATCCGCTCTCAACATCGTTGCAAAGGTGCCAGCAGTACGCTCCAAGTTACATTGCAATGTTTACAGCGGGGAGAAGGTTCGGACAAACCTAACTATGAATTATACGATCGCTAGGCCAGAACGCCCCCGTATACCGAATCCTCTCAGGATAGACATAGATGGAGAAGGCTGTTTCGTTAAAGCCTCCGATGAGCTTAAAGCAAGTCCGGTAATGATCCGTACACTACAAGAGGGTGCCAAAGAAGGCGAAATTACGTTTGGAAGTAGTAGTGGATCTGTCGACGATAAATTTCATAACTGGCATGGCTGGATCAGCGGTTGCGGCCTGGTAACGTACGCGTGGGGTCACGTTACCGTTCATGCAAACGGAGAACACACTGTTAACGCCTTTGCCCTCAGCTGCAATGAGACCTTAGAAACAGTAGATACGGCGGTGCATTTCAAGAGCTCCTCCCTGATTATCGACTCGAAGCAGCCACCGGTTCCAGACGAGGCTTCCTCTCGACCAGCCGACCTAGAGCCGTGGCCTCAGCGAGATTTCCCCTACTTTAGGCTCGTTCAACCTGAAAATTTGGATTCCTCTCAGATATTTGATCCATCTTTTTCGCATTTAATATTATCTCGGCGAGCTGTTCTCCCATCTGACCTTGCTGACGCTGCCGCAGTTGAAAAGGTTGCCGCGGCGATCCGCGCGCAGCATGAACTCGTTAGATCCATTGCTATAGATGAATACCATCGTATAGATATCAAAGATTTATCCCTCGACGAAGCACCGGCGGGCACCCATGTATCGCCTCGGAATTTCCTGTATGCCGCAAACGCCACAATCCTCCCAGGCCAGCTTCGCGTTGTGCAGGAAATCTGGCCAACACGCGTGCTTCAGGCCTTATTGGCTGCAACTCTAGCCTCGTCTCTCATAGCTTGGTGGCTCATGCCGCGAACCGACGTCATTGTTGGCAGTCCGACAAATATTGCCCGCAAGCTCGCGTTAACAGCCGGAGGCAATCTATTTGATGATATTTTAGCATGCGGCTTGACATACGAAGAAATAGAAAGGGCACTAAATAGCCAAGATCGCATTTTTACCATTGGTTGGAGAACACCCACTGGATCCCAGGGCAAGGAGAGGTATGGTATCTGGGCGCTGTCACCTGGCGAGATGGAAGGATTAAAGCAAGGAGATGTGAATAAGGCCTCTTGGATACCGTTGAAAAGGTGGCGCCGGTTGGGCACTGGTATGGGAAAGACCAGATCTTAATCTGAAAGTGATAGGCACTTGGTCACCCAGGTTTGATATAATGCTATAGGGAGCTTAGGAGTATGCTTGGTGTGCCTTCCGTTCTCTTTTCTTGTAAGAGTTGCCATTTCTCTTGTACCACTATTCAAGATGTGTCTAAATGTTATCGGGTGTTCCAGTTAATTATACATCGACTTCTTCATCTAAGGCATAATTCTGTCACGGGTGCTGTATAAATGAGATGCTACTGTTGATTCCTGTTGCTAATACAGCAAGGCCTATTAGAAAAGAGAGGCTAACTAATACATTGAAGCAAGAGTAATGAGCGAAGAAAGATGGACAAGGTGAAGAAAACATATGTGAATATAATATAAGGAACCCTTAGATGAGCCGAGCTTTAGTTAGTATATGTTAGTTTAGGAATCATGCGGGTGTTGCCCTTGATTTTCACAATCTTGCGTGAACTGACAAACTCTATTATGATAACTATGGTATATAGGAATAGTTGTCCGCTCATCTTTTTAATGACGCCGTTGGCGTCGGGGTAGCCGTCGATGATGTTGAACTTCCACCCCCGTTTCTCTTCACTACCACAGCCTGCACAACCTGTCCGACACTGTTGAATACAATATTGACCAGAGCATTAAGCGGTGAGTATGAGTACGTTTTCTGAATCAACCCCCCGTCGAGGATCTTCTGCTCTCCCGTATACGTCATGTTCTGCTCGAAATTACCGACAATTGAGCTGAGAAGGTTTCCAGTCGCTCCCGCAACCTCCTGCACGATGTTGCCAAGATTGTCGATGATGAGGTTGATTGTCGAATCCCCATTCACGATTGATCCGAGGAGTCCGTCCACTTCGCCGACTACCGCGCCCACAAGATTGGTGACCTCATCGATGACATTGATGAGAAGCGGATTCAGATTGAGTGACTCGAGTGTCCGATTCACAATTTCCACCAAGTTACCCAAGCGGACTATCAATTCTAGCTCGGCATCCACGTCCGCAATGGTAATATTGACTTTAGTAACTCCGATTTGAATGCCCGCGTTGATTTCAACGAGCGATGCGACCTGAGCGGCTAGGTTTATGTCTGCGCTCAAGTCATCCACATCAAGCTCAATCCTTCCAACGTGGAGTTCCGGCACTGAAAGGTACACGTCTGGAGGCGTGGTTCCTGAAGGGTTCGGCGTAGAGCCTGTCGTCGTACCGCTACTACCCGACCCTTCAGAAGAGGAAGTTTCCGATGACGAGCTGGTTGCGTCGCTGGTTGAGAGACTTGTTGCGGTGTCCGTTAGTGTTGGTGTTGGTGTCGTAGTACCAGTCGTGGAGACTGTCGGGTCAGTCTGCGCAGCGCTTAAGGCCAGCAGCAAGGAGCCGTAAAGCCAGGACGAGCCTAAGGGACTTCGCATTTTCAGAGTAAACGAGCGTATGAAGACTTTGATTCAAAGCAATGAGATGGTCCCTCAGACTCCAACCTTTTTGAGCAACGCAAGCTCACCCTGCTCAGTATTATCCAAGGAAGACGCTTGATTTAGAAGACCATCAATCCCCGACGCTTCAAATTTATAACGCATGAAGAAAAAAGGTCACGTAGGTCATGATTGGGACAATTGGTGAAGTGGCTGGCTAGTATGCTGGGCCTTAACGCCAGCGTTATGAGGGTAGCAGGGGCTCCTATAGATATTTCCAAGTTCGTGAGACTAGCAAGGCCAATCGGACCAAATGCTCCCCCCGGTCATTGTGAAGCAACCATTCAACATGAACCTCTCCACGACGTCAGGTCTATAGTAATTTGCCATGCCCTATATTAGAGTATAGCTGAAGAGTAACCGAAGAGAATCCCCGTCACCTCGGTTGCATGATGAGTTCTATGATGTTCACCGTAGCTTGGGTCAATCTTTTAAACGTCTTGACCACTCTCATTACTAGAATCTACTCTTGTTAGCTTCCCTGACCTCGCCATCGCCCAGCATGATTTCCCTCGTTAATAAATGTCATTTCTTCCTCCTTGCGGTATTGTTTTCTCTCGCCTTAGCGCAGACCAACGGGTACTTTGGATATGAGCTTCATAAACGCGGAGATCCGGAGTCGACAAACTACGAAACTGCGAGTACTCCTGGCGTTGATCTCCCAGTAGAGCCTGATGTTTTCCTCAATGCGTCTGTCTCGGTCGGTGAGATAGATATCGAAGTCGATAACATCACTGCGAAAATCAACCTCGATGCCAAAGTTCTAAACTTACTCAAATTCAACGCCGGCGTAGATGCATCGATTGATCGCGTCGCTTTGCGCATTCAGAACGTCACCGCGAAAGTACTTCTCGAGGCGCGACTAGGTAACGTGGTGCAGATGATAGATGACGTGTTGAATGTCATTGATCTGAACCCCGTTATTGCGACGCTAGGAAACGCCGTGGGAAATCTGACGGGAGAACTTCCGGCTCCCTCAAGTTCAAGTTCAAGTACGGCTTCTTCCACCACCACCAACACTAAGCGAGATCTTTTGGATTATAACATCCAACACAATATTCTCTATTCCATAAACGACTATTCAGGCCAAACACACACTAATCGTGTTCTGGCGCAGCAGAACGGGACCATATATGACGTATTTCTCGATAACGACGGCAATGAACACGGGCGACAAGTTGTCGGTTCCTATGATCGGGACATGGCATTTACTGGCCACAACAGATCGACAACTATCGACGAGCAGGCGGTATTCGAATTGGGTTATAAGTACACACCGTTTCCCGGCTTGGAGGTGGTTTCCAATATCTATCTTACCCCTGGTGGTCAAGTGGTAAAGGCGCAAGTCATTGCTGAGGCTGAGGGCGGCGGAACAAGCACGGTTAGCGATGATCAGGATCAATGAAGTTATACTATTAAACCCATACTGAAAACCTCGTATCTTTTATATCTTCCGGTACACGACAGCCTATTCCTCCTCAGTGAATGTAGCTACATAATAGAACAAACTCGTAATACTTATGCCATTAGCCCTTTATGACGTTTGGTACGTCTATAAAAGGTCCAGCCCCTTGCGTTCCGAAAGGTATAAATTGTATCAGACGAGATTCTAAGCTCTGCCCGAAACTCATAGAACAGACCTAGTTTATAAAGGCGTATGAGCTAATAATGGTGTTCTCGAGCCGATGGTAGTGAAGCCATCATAACGCGAGGAAAGATTCCAAGGTGTCTCACTTTCATTGTAGTTGAATGTAGTGAAGCGGACGATACGTTGTGTTAATATAAGCGATAGACTTTGCATCTCTACGCTCACGGAACCTGAAACGTAGGCCTATAGAGCTTTTATAATACTAAACATCGCATTATATAAAGCGATTATCGTTTAAATATCCTGACGCCTTGTTAGTCCCTGTTTAATATAATACTGCAACCGCTAATGGCAAAGCATTCGTTGCAAGGGCACTAGGGGCTGATAGTCTTTAGAGAAGATGGCGGCTGTCTGTTTGATATACGTATCCTGGACGCGAGGGCGCATCGCTATGTCTGTCCTAGGTTGTGTAACTCTCTTTGAAGATTGTCCATCTAATGATAACAAGCTCGAGGTCTCGGACTTTATTGCCTGCCTATGGTTAAGGTACTACTGCGTACATGTGCTTACGCTCGGGGGCTAGGGCAAACCAAAAGAAGAACATTTGAGCGAGAAGGAATATTATTGTGCTGCAATTCTTTTGCTAACAATTACATGGCCAATCCGACTTTCCCATTCTGGGCGTACTAGGGACGTACGGGTCTGGAAATCCTTCACTACACTGTTTTGAGATACGTAGCCCCAGGCATCAAGGCATCAAGGCCTGCCCTAGCGTCCTCGCAATAGAAAATCAATAATTCCAAATGTAGCCCTATGGGTCGTAGACCATGCCTCAGGACGAACAACGTATACCTAGGACTAATTGTCTGAATGTATAGTCACTTTGGCGCACTTACAGGTTCTGGCATTCGTCCGACGCGCCGAGGTAGGCCAGACATGATGCGAAGGCCAGATACTGAATGAAGCATATGATGTCAGAGCGATGCAAGCTACCGATGCTTCTAGAATAAAGCACGGCAGTTGGGGAAATGCTTAGATAACGTAAGCTCTACTCAGCAAGGAAACATCATCAGGTTAGTATCCTTTTCGGGTATGATTGCGCGAGGAGGAAAAAGAAAAGCTTTCCGACGATTCAAGTGTGGTAAGCTAAGTCCTGTATGTACCGTGGGGTAGTTTTAAATGAGGCTCGGTAATGTGTGTCGTAGACGAATGTAGCCCTCGCCGCTACACCGCATAGGGCTCGAGTTGGAATAGCCTTTTACAATTGCCGCTAGACTAAATCTGACTAATGCTGTTCAGCTCCTTCGGAAGATCCTAATGTCGTGCGGCCAATAACGATCGTTCGCGTGTAGAATCGTGAAAGTATCAAATAAAGACATTGAATATCCGAACTCTGCTTTGACTTGGTATACTACTGTCGTGATACGTGGGGTTTGACGATGGGCATACATAACTCGGTCTGGGTGTTCAGCCTGAGCGACGGATTTACGTGAGAGAAACTAGTCCTTCGACGTATATGGGCGATTAGGATATGTGTTGAACGGAATCTGCCTTGAGGCACAGCCCTACCCTAAGAGGTAATCATCGAAAGCTTTTCACTCTTGCATCAATATCCATTCCGTTCTCATTGAAGGCGTGGTCTCATGGGAAGTGATGTATAAATACTAGACGGGAGCTTCGAGTGCCCATCGACTTATTTCTCGCCACACATCACCAAAATATTAATTTTATCAGCCCTGATCTCCAAGATGCTGTTCACTCGACTGTACGCCTTGTTGAGCTTGATGCTCTGCCAGATGGCTGCTAGTGCTCTACTAGTAGACTACAGCGCGGCCAGAGGCGATGATCCCTCGAAAATGGGACAACTTAACCTCGAATCTACTCGAGGTACCAAGGTTTCTAAGAACACTGCAGACCTCTATATCAAGAGCGACGTGGACTGGAGAGGTACCAAATGCGCCCATTTTCACCGCAAGAAGGACTGGATCCGGTGAGTTGCTCTACTGCAACTGGTGCTCTGATGTTATTATCAAGGTCTAACAGTATCCAGCGCTGAGTACCACGCCCTCAACAAAAAGACTGAATCCGGAAAGACCTACTTTATTGGATATCAGTTTGCTTTAGGGGTTATTCCCGACGCACTCATGATCTGGCAGTGGAAAGAGTACGTGGCCAATGCAAATGGAGGTGGTGCCAACATCCCTTTATCACTGGAGGTCCGCAACGGAAAACTCCAGTTTGAATACGCCTCGTCAGCATCGTCGAGCCGTGTTCCTCAGTGGACCAAGGCCATCAAAACCAACACCGTTCACACTATCGGCATCGAGATCCTGGCGAAGAGTAGCGGTGGACATGTGCGTCTATGGTGGGATGGTAAGCCGGCGACTTTTTCTACGACGGGCACGACGCTACTCGAAGGAAACACGTTTCCGGGACGGGCAGATCCTAAATTTGGAGCCTACCGTGGGGAGGTTGTTGAAGTAAATACCTATATTTACCAAGTACAGATTGGGAACACTAAGTCAGAGCTCGACTCTAAGTTCTTCTCAAGTTAGATCGAAGAGTTGGCCTCATCCCTAAAAGCATGCGTGGCTGGTGGCTTGTAGCAAGAGGTGGAATCTTGCTTTTATTGCAAACTAGGGTCACTACTTTTACTTGAAGGGCTAGGGGCTAGGGTTATTCTACATTCTTTTAGCACCCCGTGAAGGCAGATTGAATTAGTGGGAGGAAAAGAAAGTGTGCAAGGTCGCTGTTTCGATAGGACACTGGCATATATAGTGGGAAATCAGAGAAGTGCTATTATTATAACCAAGTAGGGATAACCTATTTAATAAGACGCCCCTTTTCGACCCCTCTAGGATTATATCTCAGTCCCTACTAGTATCTTGACCAAAGGGCTTCACTCTAACGATATCATCTACCCTAAAAAGAACTCCAGATGCGATCAGATTTACTATATTTACCAGAGTAAGCACGCTGTCGAAAGATGTCTTTCTGCCTTGGGATGAGCAGCTCACTCAACAAATCCTAATGAACGGTATGTGGGCAATCGAAAGGGAGATTACTTCGTTACATACTTATTTCTATCTGCGTGTAGTTTATAGTCGAGTTTCGTCGTTCGGTGCATTCTAGTGATTGGTAGTGGGACGAGCATCATCTAGTTCCTCGTTGCTATCCATCATACACTCTGTATCAACGCTATATTTACGCTGGGTTGTGAGGTTGAGGTAGCGAGGGCTGGCGCTGCGAGGTGACCTGAGTTGCTGATATAAGCGTGTCCCCAGATTAATCATATGATTAGTAAATTTAGTTAGCTCTTCTTAACTCACACAACGCATGTAAAGTTGAACCTTGAATTACCCAAGTTAAGTTGTGATAGTGGTAGTTTAATTGCCGTACTTCCTGCGGTACTGTACCGTCCTCTAGGTAGGTAGGTACCTACGTAGACTACCCCGGGACTTTAGAGTCCCACTTCTCGCTTGCTTATCGCTATCACCCCAGTGAGTCATCGTAGATATGGGTTAGTTCTAACCCTCAGGTACCTAATTTGTGGTGTATGGCCCGTGCGTTAGCATGCGCGCGGGCGGTGGTGCTTTCAGTGCCTAGACAGAATATTTGACAGAGGGGTGGTGGGGTTAATTCTCAATCCAGACTACATCACTTTCAATTTCTGCCAATTTATCACGAAACACAAGAAACCAGCCCTGCCACCGATAGCAACACCACCGCACCGCGACGTCGCAACACACTGAGAGAACACACTACCTACCACTGAAGCCACGACCATGACGGTCGACAAGCCCGAAAACCCCGAACTGGACTCCGGGTCGGAAAGCGGATCCGAATCCGAGACTGAGCAACAGCAGCAGCCCCAGACTACCCAATCCAAGACTCCCATATCTGCGCCTGCTGTCGCCGTCGAGAGACCGCCTCTACCCCCCCAGACCGACCCCAAAGACCTCGATATCTCCACGCTGTCCCCCACAACACCCGAGATTATCGCTCGAC
The DNA here is from genome assembly GCA_022432375.1 of Nemania sp. FL0031. Taxonomy (NCBI): domain Eukaryota; kingdom Fungi; phylum Ascomycota; class Sordariomycetes; order Xylariales; family Xylariaceae; genus Nemania; species Nemania sp. FL0031. Next base: position 826,567 of record JAJKKK010000007.1, on the reverse strand, counting down.
AGGCCACTATCAACATAGGTACCATCGGCCATGTCGCTCACGGCAAATCCACCGTCGTCAAGGCTATCTCCGGCGTCCAGACTGTGCGCTTCAAGAATGGTTCGTGGTCCTGCCGCGTTTCTACCTTCTGCTATTCTCTCTCAGGGGATGTTGTGATTTCTTGCGCAATAATAGTAATACTAACTTGCCGTTAGAGTTGATTCGTAATATTACTATCAAGCTAGGCTACGCAAATGCCAAGATTTACAAGTGCTCCAACGAGGAATGCCCACGACCTACCTGCTTCCGATCATACAAGAGCGACCAACGGGTTGATCCCCCATGCGAGCGCGAAGGATGCGGTGGAACCTATCAGCTGCTACGGCACGTTAGTTTCGTTGACTGTCCCGGTACGTAGAGGTCTTGAACATGGATGATGCATAATATCTAATTCTAGACTAGGTCACGATATTCTGATGAGTACTATGGTACATCTAACTGATAATCCCATACGCCTTCCACGCTAATACCCAAATAGTTGTCAGGAGCCGCTGTCATGGACGCAGCTTTACTTGTTAGTATATATCATTTTACGCTCTATCGAGCTCTATTCTCAGTATGAGAGGCTAACAAGGAATAGTTGGTTGCCGGTAACGAAAGCTGCCCCCAACCTCAGACAGTAAGCATTCCCCCGCTCCCATATGAGATACTCTAGCTTACGAAATATAGTCCGAACATCTAGCAGCCGTTGAAATCATGAAGTTGGGTATGTCTATATTGAATGTTCCTGGTTATTCTGATCCGCGTCGAACTCTATGGCGTTATTTGCGGTATCCCCACCAGAAGTTCAAACATTCCTGACCATTCGACAGAGAACATTATTATACTTCAGAACAAAGTCGATCTAATAAAGAGTGAAACTGCTATGAAGCATTACGGTGAGTCGGACCCTTGCGAAGTCTGATATCGACGTGGCTCGGTCTCAAGTGGAAAACCAATATACTGACAGGCGATCAGAGTCGATCCAACAGTTCATCCGAGGAACTGTAGCCAGCAAATCACCCATTATCCCTATCTCTGCCCAGCTGAAGATGAACATCGATGCTGTCAATGACGCGCTTATTAATATCCCTGTTCCCGTGCGCGACTTCTCCATGGACCCTTACATGATGGTCATCCGATCGTTCGATGTGAACAAGCCTGGTGCCGATATTGATGAACTTAAGGGAGGTGTTGCTGGTGGCAGTATTCTTCACGGTATGCTGAAGATGGGCGATGAGATTGAGATTCGCCCGGGTATCGTTACCCGTGACGATAAGGGCAACCTCAGGTGTACTCCTATCTTCAGTCGCGTTGTGTCGCTTAACTCGGAGGCCAATGATCTCAAATATGCCGTTCCCGGTGGCTTGATCGGTGTTGGTACTCGAATTGACCCGACATTGTGCCGAGCCGATCGTCTAGTTGGTTTCGTCCTTGGTCTCCGAGGGAGATCCCCCGATATCTACGGCCAGATCGAAGTCAACTTCTACCTCCTCCGACGTCTTCTCGGTGTCGCCGACGGCAAGCAACGCAAGGTCGAGAAGCTAGCCAAGAACGAAATTCTCATGGTCAACATTGGTTCAACATCGACGGGAGCCAAGGTTGCCGCTATCAAGCGAGATGCCGCTAAGCTTGTGCTTACAAGTCCGGCATGCACAAATATTGGAGGTGAGCGCCGCAACTATTTCTGAGACCTACCTGATTCTAGTAAGATCTCTCTGAGTATCAAATACTGACTACGCCGGTAAACAGAGAAAATTGCTCTCAGTCGACGTATCGAAAAGCACTGGCGTCTAATTGGTTGGGCCACAATCACGGCTGGTGACATTCTTGAGCCGACTAGCATGTAGAGGGAAGGAGTATAGGTAGATAGGAGCTAACACGACACTTACGACGTTGATGAGTAGCTCTATCCATGGGACGTCTAGTATGTCACCTAATGACCATACCAATCTAACCGCTGAGGTTTCATTAACTTGCCAGTCTTGTCTCAGCGACAATTTTGGCCCGTGAGTGGATGATCTCGGGTGGGTTAACAGCAACAGGCGGCAACGATATATGGCTTGGCGCAAGCTGTTAGGAGAAGGGGGTCTTGGTGGCGAGAGGACTAGTGGTCACTGGTGAGGGTTTAGGTCCGGTCCGGGGTGGTTGGCATAGCATCGGTGTTGAAAATGTTCATGAATGATCTGTAAAAAGTTTATCAATCAATTGAACGTACGAACGTTAGCGATGATCTCGGGCTGCCAAGGAATTTCCATCATAACCGGCTACATATTCATCTACTCCCTTGTCTATGAGCGAAATGCAGGCTTATTACGGGGGAGCGGGTTCGTGCTTAAAACTGAGAATGATTATATAACAATTCAAGCCATTCTGTTCCTGAGTCTCAGCTGAGCAGACTTCTTTTTACACGGGTTGAAGTTAAAGGGGCATTGCGCAGACGCTTGGCGGGTGACGACGGCCGCTGGCACTTGGGCTGTTCATGCAAGACGAAACACGACGTATTACAATGATGGAACTAATAAGGCAAGGTACTCACTCTCCTTTCCATAAGAAGCCTCCTAACATAATCACTGTAATTACAACACAAGAGGCCTGTTTGTATCTTTAGAATCTCATCAATTGGCATCGTTGCATCGTTTCATTTCTTTTTGTCAACAATTATAGCGGACAAAAGCGACCAACAGGAGCACGCAACTCCTCTCTACCCCTCCGGTTCCCTTCCCCCCACCGCTCGCCTCTCACCCCTCGGCCAGGAAGCCAATAACGGACCGCAAGCGATTTGGAGATATACACATATATATAAACTAAGAAAAGGAGGGGAAGAGGGAAACAAAAGGACGAAAGAAGGAAAAAGTCGAAAAGAAATAAAATAAAATAAAGTAAAGGAGAAGACACCATGTCCGGCCTCGACGCCCCCGAGATCCTCGCCGCCTACGACGCCGTGCGCTCCGACAAAGACAGCACCAACTGGCTCCTCCTGTCCTACGCCGGGGCGGTCGGCGACAAGCTCAAGCTCGCGGGCACCGGCACCGGCGGCCTCACCGAGATGGCGACGCAGCTAGATTCATCGCAGGCGCAGTACGGGTACGTGCGCGTCGAGTACGCCAACGACACGGAGAGCACGCGCGTCAAGTTCGCGCTGGTGATCTGGATCGGGGAGAGCACCAAGGTGATGCGCAAGGCGAGGGTGAGCTTCGAGAGCGCGGCGGTCAAGAAGGTGCTGAGTCACCATAGCATCCAGGTCGATGCGACGGATAAGGGGGATCTGAATGAGAAGGAGATCGTGGCGAGGCTGAGGAGGGCTGGGGGTGCGGATTATAATGGGGGGAGGGGATAGGGTTGCGTATGGGAGGAGGGGAGAGGGAGAAGGGTGATTGGGTGGGCGAAGAGATAGATGGACGGGCGGATGACATGAACATATACATTTGCGCTTTTTGAGCCTGGAGTCGCGAGCGAATATAGAGGATGTGTTTGGATAGCGGCGTATATACAGCGTTCAATAGACGGCGTTAAGGAGATGGCCAATACACCAAGGGCATATTCTCTTTATACTTCATCTCACATCCCTTGCCAAAGCCTCAGAATGTCCCGTTGTGCCCAGCATACCTTATACCGGCTCACCTCCCCATCCCGACAGATTCACAACCTCCGGAGTACGTCCACTCCTAACAATCGTCCATACGACCTCCTCATCCCCATCATTCACCTCCTGATGTTCCATAAACGCCGGTATAAGCGCGTAATCCCCCGGCTCTAGCTCAACCCTCTTCGTCCCGCCCTCGCTTACCACCGCGCCTTTGCCGCTAACCGCGTACACGACGGTATCTTGTGCGCCGTGGTGATGGACTGCGGACGCGGTGTGGGGTTTCGCCAGCATGCTGGAGGCGCAGATGCCGTCGCATTTGTCTACGATTGCGTTGGAGCGGATCATCCCCGCCGTCTGCCCGCCTGAGGGGGTCAGGGAGGTGCCCTTGGCTAGGTGGACTGGTTGGGTTGGGGCCGGGTGGGACATTGTTGCGCTGAGCAGGAGCGAAGTAGGGAGGTTGAATACGGGGGATGTGAGTTATGAGGTGTGGTGTTTACTGAGATGGTTTACATGCTTTCTTGGAGATCTTGATGCTACATCCTGCTTGATTGGCGAGCAGGGTCGCAACGGCGGTGTCTAAGCTAAGATATATAGTAGGTATGTATATACACTTCTATCGCTCTTGTACTTAACGATCGGATAAAAGCGATTGACCTCGGCTTTGGCTACTTTCCCACGCCTTCTCGTCGCCTCACTGCATATTCACAATCGGAATGACGTACCATAGTTTTGTTTCCCATTTCGAAAGCCACATGTACTTAGTCGAGGAAGCCCTCAGGCGATACCTACAGCGTGGCTATGCACATTGTCGAGCTGGCCTGCAGACATCCGCCAATCAGTTTCATCTTGCGTTAGGCAGATAGCTGTAGATAATTCTACAGCACTTCCACCAGCAGCTTACACCCTTGCCTACCTTCCCTCTCAACTTCTCTCTTTCTATCTCTCGATCCTCTTATTTACGCCTCTCACCACGACCACAACAATCCAACATGAATGCCCGCGGCTTCAACTATTTCATGGGGGCTAGTCAAGACTCCTCGCCCTATGAATATAGCAGTACTTATGCTACGACAACCGAATTCGCGACAACATTCCTACCCGAGCAGCAAATGCAACTCGACTTCCTTGACCCGGAGCTACTGGGTTCCTTGCCTGAGGAGCCCACGGCACAGTGCGTTTTTTTTTGACACGCTACTAACTCTGGGGTGCTAGGAGCTCGCAGGACCAGGCTCCTGCCGCCACCAATCACATGAATGATGTAACCCTCCCCCAACACTTTGTTGTTTTTAAGCAGCCACCACAATGCTTCTTCGGGGCACAATTCGCAAGATTGTTCACTCTTAATCGTCACATTCAAGAATCGGTCAGCGACGGCAGATTCCCATGTACTCAATGTTCTTCTCACCAAGGCGAAGATGCATTCAAACGAAAACGAGACCTACAAAAACACCTTAGGCAAGTCCACGGCTATGGCCCCGCTGAGTTAGAAGCATTGTTTCCATCTCGCGAAACCGACATGATCACTATTCCGGTCTGCCATTTCTCCGATTGTGACTACTTCCGCGCACCAGATTTCAAGAAGAAATCCCCCCAGGAACAAAAAGAGAATAGGCCGTTTCACCGTCAATCGGACTACCCAAAACACATGAGGGACGAGCACAATTGGTCGCCGTTTAATTGCAAAGTCACCGACTGTCCTAGAAACGGGAAAAAGGGATTCTTCTCTAAGGCAGCATACGAGAAACACTATGAGGAAAAACACCCTGGGGTCGCGGCACCTGTGCAGAGTCATGCTGAACCAGCCAACAAATGCAATTATTGTGGTATAGTCCTAGCTCACTCGACGTCGTTGTATGAACACCAAAATTCAGGTTGCCGGGGGGAAGTCAGGTGCCCCCGCTGCCAGGAGTCCGTTCAACTCGGAGATCTCAGGGAGCACCAACACCATCGGTGTAGAGGAATTGTAAGCGTAACTCACTCGGAAGCGACATTGTAGTGGCGCCTTCCTGGGTGAGGGTCATAGGTGTGGACTCTTTCTGGAGGCGCTACTATCAAGGTTATTTAAGAAGATCGGGTAATGGTTTTTTTTTTTTTTTGGGTTAGGGATAACTCTGTTCAGAGGCACTACCTACTATCTAGATTGTTTCAAAAGAGTAGGTAGTGGTTCATCTTATGATATTTTCTTTTCAACCTATAGCTAGCGTAGAATACAGCATTGCTATGCAACACACGCGCCTGATCACGGTGCTTGACGAGTACTGAAGTTCTTGAAAACAAAACGAGTAGTAATAAAAAAACAGTCGGCTTGCGCCGACGAATGCACTCTGAAAACATACTTCCAAGGTGGGGTCCACCCCTCACAGTGCCTACTGTGTTAATTACTCCATTTTCACACCTCCATACTATCGTCAACCACCATCCCAGAACACCAGTACTTTCGCATCCCGCAATGGAGATAACGAATCCCCGCCGAGTATTGGTCGTTTCGTCGACCAATTCAGTCCAGCATCTTACCCGTGTGATGAAAGGTGCTGCCCCCTCGTCGTTTCGCGTCTCCGGATCCAACTATCATGAAAAATTGTTAACACAAGGTAGATCTCACGGGAACAGCACCAGAGCAGACATCAACATCTCTAGCGGGGGCATCACACAACCTCTCACTCAAAACCACATATTACACAGCAGAAGTGCCGATATGGCTGGACCTGATATCCTCACCTTCGGAATGGTCCGCCTCATTCCTCTCCGCCGAGGCAAAAGAGGTCCTTGAGGTGCTAGGCGGCCTCATGATAGTTTTCGCCTTACCAGTCCATACACAATCCGAAGAAGTGAGGGCCGCTAAGGACCTAATACAACAAGTTGGAAAGGTCGTCAAAGAAGGACTAGGCGGATGGGAATGGGACGGCGTCGGGCTGTGTCTTGGCGTAGGCGAGATCGATGACGTCGATATCTGGGAGGACTGCTGCGCTGAATTTGGCTTGGAGTTCGTGCAGGTGAGGAACCAGGCGACGCCCTCACGGAACGAATTCGGAGGTGAGGACATGAGACTTCCCTGTCCGTCTACGGAATATGAATGAAGCTTACATCGCATCGCTAGAGAAAACCGGAATACCTCGTGCCTTAGAGGCCTTGGAGGCAAATGACTGGGCAAACGCGTCGCTCGACGACCTCGGCTCTGATTTCGAGGACATAGGCGCCGAGATTGAAGCCGAGGAGAAGAAACGCAGAAATCCTGAGGAGGAGAACAATAACTCCGAGGCCGCTCACTTAGAGCCGGAGGACCTAGATTTCGGGTTTGACCCTAAGGACTTCGAGGGTTTGAAGGCGGCGATATGGAATGCAGGAAAGGAAGACGGCGAGGATTTCTTAAACGGGGAACCAGAATCTAGCACTGCCGCTACGAAAGGCGGGGAGCGAGCAGAGGGGGAGTCGGAGACGAAGGAGTCACTTGACGACGAGGACGTGCAGAAGATCGAGCGCATGATGGTCAAGTTACAGGCCGTGAGAGAGTCGAATGCGGGACTCCCTGAGGAACAACGGAAACGCGCGGCGGCTAAAGCTGTCGCTGAAGTGATAAAGGAGCTCTGAGACTTGCGGTTGGTTTTAAGTTCCCGTTCACGGCCTTGTGTTGATGGCATTGATTGTTGACTATCAATCCAACTCAAGGCTATAGGTAGCGCTAGTGCCAAAGCGACGACCTTACATGTCTACTAGATACCTCCTACTTTAAAACAGTATATTGACATTCTACTCAGGGGAAGACTCCATGACCCCATACAGCATTCTACGGCTACATCTTGTTGATGACATGAGTTGTAAAATAGCAGTATAGAGCCGAATCTACAGCTCTTGGTATATAATTAGTATAGTCCACCGAATGATTAATTTAACAATGAGTTGGTTAGGAGGCTATCCTTTATTATTACGACGGGACATATGCCAAGATGGGCTTTTGAGACCCATTACAGAGCCCAATCAATAGTGAAGAAAGTAGGTCAACCTAGAATCCGATCGATTGAGCAAATAAGCGTACCGCGCTATAATTTTCGAACTAATGCTAAGTAGCAAGAGTTGAGCCAAGTAGTAATACAGATTAGAGTATAAAGGTAAAGAAAAATGAAATCCGAATCATTATCCTGATTCCGGCCCCGCGTTCACCTTCTTAGGAGCCTAGTGGTATAACCTTCTGCTGACCATCAGGCGTCTCCCAAATAACCTCAGTTTCCCCCGAGATCTTAAACCCATGAGTACCACTACCAACATTCAAGACCTGGTCTCCAGCCCCAGGAAGCGCGACTTCGGCCTTCGAATTCGGCGGGACAACGAGCTTCAGATTAAATCCGGAGTCGTCAGTATACCAATCCGTCGACGCCATGCCATACTGACTTAAATACTCCGCGCGGGCAGATGTCAGCCCGCCCCCAGGAATAGGCGCAACGCGAATAGTCTTCCATCCCGGCTCGGCAGGCGCAAGCCCGCCAATGGTACGGAACATCCAGTTAGCGACGGAGCCGAAGGCGTAGTGGTTGAAGGACGTCATCATGTTCGGATTCACGGTGCCGTTAGGGAGTAGACTGTCCCAACGCTCCCAAGTGGTCGTGCCGTTCATGACGACTTGGTACAGCCACGATGGGACGGTGGTCTGCATTAGCATGCTATAGAAGTCGGGCGTTAGGTCATATTTTGTCAGTGTGAGGCCTAGAAGATGCGTTCCTGCGAAACCGGTGCCGACGAGGTAGTTGTTTTCTGCGATAATGCTTTGCAGACGCTGTGCTGCGGGGACGTCCTGGCCCGACGGAAAGAGTTCGAAGTAGAGAGATAGCGCGAGGCCTGTTTGCGTTTCGTTGGCTAGGATACCGTCACCGTTGATCCAAGCCGCCTGGTACGCCTTCTTCAGCGTCTCAACCTGGCTCGTGTACGTTGCTACGTCGGCGTCCAATCCAAGCGCTGTAGCCATTTGCGCAACGAGATTAGTGACATACACGAGGTACGCATCGGCGACGAGACCCGAGTTGGTGGTTGCATCGCCGGGGTTATCGTTTGGCGCCTTGGGATCCAACCAGTCGCCGAATTGGAAGTACGTATGGTTCCAGAGCCCGTTGGCGGCGCGCGGGACACCGCTGTCGATCCACGCCTTCGCACCTACGTATTGCGCCTTCAGAGCGCCGAGGTCGCCGGTGGTTTGGTATGTGTTCCATGCGTTTGCGACGACTACATCGCCCCAGACTGCAGTTGGGAAGGGGGCTCCTACGCCGGGGACATTTGGGACTACGACGGGAACGATGTCTAGTGTAATGTTAGTAAGCCATCTTGTTTTAAGACAGTCGAATTTTGAAGACTTTGATTTAGTGTCACTTACTATTATACTCGACTTGTTCAGACGCCACATCCTGATTTTCAGTTAATATGATCGAATAGAGATGAATAACATAAGCTGCGCACGAACCTTCAACCAGCCCCTCCAGAATCCCGCCGTGTCATACAGAAAGTTGGCCGTGGGCGAGAACGCATGCGCGTCACCAGTCCACCCTAGCCTCTCGTCACGCTGGGGACAATCCGTCGGGACGCTCATGAAATTGCCCTTTACTATATCACAGCGTCGGGCAACGTTAGTGACGGCCAACCACAGCACCCGTGAAAGGAACCTGTCGCACGAAAACCACGTGTTAGGTACCCTAGGGCGAAAAGGGCGACTTACAGCTCCACCAAATGTTCTGTATGAGTTTATTCAGAAGCGAGTCGGATGTCTCCAAGGCGCCGGTCCGCTGCATATCGGAGTGAAACACGATGGCTAGCACGGAGTTCTTGCCTAGTGGCGTCTGCTCTACCGGCCAATTGTCGACCTGCACGAATCTGAAGCCGTGGTACGTAAATGTCGGCTCCCATACTTGCGTACCGTTGCCAGAGAGAACTAGAGTGTCGGTTTGTTTAGCTGTTCTGAGAGGGGCTGTTGCGATCTCGCCGTTCTCGAGCACTAAGAAACTTGTTAGTGAGGCCGCATACGAGGAGCTTGTGCTATCCGTCATAGAGCTAAGTACCTTCTACGTGGATCATCTTGATCGCTGTCCCGGCTGGTCCGCTGACATTTAGGCGGAGCCAGCCAACGAGGTTCTGTCCGAAATCCAAAACCGTGGCGCCAGAGGGTGTCGTTATGACCTCTTTTAGCTCAACTGTTTCCAAGCGCCGAATTGGCGGTCCATCCGGGGCAGATAGTCGGCCTAAGGGGGATGCGAGTTCTTTGACGCCAATCCATGTGGCGCTTTCCGGCGGCGTGAAGTCTGCCGTAGCCCAGCCGGGTTGGTCGTTCGCCGAGTCGTAGTACTCCCCATCGTAGATCTCAGAAAGGGTGATAGCGCCAGTGCTAGATTCCCATGTCAAGTCTGTTTTGACAGTCTCTTGGCTCCCGTCAGAGTGGGTGACTACGAGCTGAGCGAAGGCACCAAGGGTGTCGCCCCAAATATTTCGCGATGTGTCGAATCCAATTCGGCCCGCGTACCAGCCTTCGCCGACTTGAATGCCGATGGCGTTTGCACCGTTCTGGAGGAGCTTCGTAACATCGTAGGTGTCGTAGACGAGACGGTGGTTATATGATTGCCAACCCGGAGCAAGCACGGCGTCTCCGACCCGTTCTCCGTTGAGATACGCATCATACAGCCCGTAGGCAGTAATGTAGAGGCGCGCCGACGCCACGTCAGTATCCAAAGAGAAATCCTTGCGTAGAAGAATAGGCTGGTGCGGAGCGTTCTCCTCCGTCGACCTATTCGCAGCAATCATCTGCACCCCAGACCAGTCATCATCAGCCAGCAACCCGGTCTCAACGGAGACGGCTTCCGACCACTCGGTGTCGATCCCGCTGTCGCCGCCGTAGGCCCTAACACGGACTACGGCCGACTCCGCGGAACTAAGCGCGACAGTCGGCCAGTCCACAAGAACCGACTGCTCCGACGAGTCGACGTCGAAGACATCGGTTTCCCCCAGCCGGGTTACCTCAATACTATAGCCGCTCTGCGACCAGTTCCCGGCATCGCCCGCAAACTTCCATGAGATCCGCGGACTTGCCTCGCCAATGCCAAAGGCAGTGCCGTGGTGCTCGAACGAGACTTGGGAGATCGATACTGCCATGGGTGCGTGTCAGTCCTTCTCTCTTGTCTTTAGTGACACTCTCAACTCAGGCTATTTGGCTATTTGGCTTTTTCGCTACGCCGCAGCGATGATTAACTGGGCAACTGGGGGCTGTTTCAACAAACCTTTCGAATTGGCCCCCATGGTAGGTATATTAAGTAGCAGCTGCGGTCCGCATTGTTCGGTTCATAGTCCACCGAACGCGAGCCTGGTTGGGGTAACGTTAGCACTGGACCATTACGACCCTCCCTAGGTGAGGCCATCCGTATGGCGGCGGGGTAGAGGAGATGATGCTTGCACTCACGGGATCTAGTATCCAATCTGCTAGTAGCAAACAGCCGCGGGCTCTCCTCTTTTTCCTTCGTGCAACCTCGCTGCGGAGATGCCGGTCATATGCTATGCTGGCTCGGCTGGGACCGCGGCCGAAGCTGGTGATATGTTGTGGGCAGGGCAGGGAATTCCCCCGCATGCCATGCATGTCTCAACGTGGCGGCGAGATGAGACATCTCCGCCCTTGCTGCATTCTACGTCATACCGTCGGGAGATGCCACAACGATCAATTGCTACTTTGGAGTTTGCTTAGGCAATTGATGCGCCTTCGATGTAGACACAGCTTCGCCATTGGGCAGTGGTGCTATGGTCGTCGGGTGCCACTGATCCGAAAGAGCGGGAAGCGGGAGGCACTCGGCCTGTAACGGCAGATAGCGAATGCATTTTCGGGTTCTCTATAGAGCTTGAAAGAGGAATGGTAATATACATTTTGTTTCTGACGAAGAATTAAACGAAAAACCTACAGTACAGTTCCCCAAGACCCGTTCCTTCGCTAATATCGTATCATCTTCGTAGGTCGTCGTCTACCCTTCATCAGCCGACTGGTTCCATCTCCTTGCGGCTCGAGTATATACTCTCGATCGGTAAGTATATATACAGGATCCCATCCGATTCCATGGGGTCACGCCCAGTCCCGCACCCGCATGGCAAACAAACAAATAGAAAAAAAACTAGCTACTTAATTAAAGGGTCGGCTTCGAACCATAAAAACTCCTAGGGTATCAAAACGCGTTATCAAATTCAAAGCTCCGCCCGACTCTTTCGTCACAGGGCGTGTATGCTTGCATGATAACTAGAATCGTCCCGGGGCTCACTGCTCAATCTCTTCCCGCCGGCGCCTACCGCGTGGAGCGCGTGCTCCTCGAACCCGGGGGTCACGCTGCTGCCCGGTCGGTGCAGCAGGGTCTGGTCTTCTATCCGCTCGTAGTAGGGCGATATCGGGGCTGGCTTTAGATGAGAGCTGCCTGTCGTGTCCCCGGCTCGGCCACTCTTGTTGGTGGAGGTGCCGGTGATTTTGCCCTTGAGAAGAGGTGCAAACGACGGCATGCATGCGCAGAGAATGCCGACCGCGTTTTCAGCCAAGTGCCAGAATAGCACGCCCGAAGAGTACCAGGTGAGGTCGCCGAACCATAGTAGTGCCCGGTTAGTGGCGAAATCCACGACTGTGACAGACTAAGTTAGTCTTACCGGCTACTCAAGTTGATCTAGCTAGCGGACGGGAGAAGCCAACTGCCTTTATCTAGTGATGAAGGCAAAAATAGACTAGTGTGTAAGTGAAAGTTGGGTGATAACATACCCCAGGTGTAAATAATTGTACGAGTGATTCCAATAGCGACGACACTGTTTTAGAGTTAGTCTCAATCGCCCCTGAATTCATTTTGTCGCTCGGGTATTAAGCGCGACGCGGAAAATACTAACAGAGAACCGAGGAAGAAGATCGAAGCGACACCAAGTTTCTGTCTTGTAGGCATGACCAGTTGCCACAGATGAGGAACAGGCAGAATGAAGATGATGATGTCCAGAATCAGATCGCTGAATGCGAAAGACAGGTAGAGCGGGAGCACCATAACGCAGTTTTCGGTGCCATATTCGGATTCGAGTTTCTCCCATAAGATCGATGGCGGTGCGCACTGGAAAGCGAGGGCGAAGATATATGCGATGCCCCAAGCAGCCGTTAAACCGATGACGACGTTGTTGACCATGATGAAAACGCGGACCCGGAAGATCCGGCGGAAGAAGAAAAGCACCGAGAGTTTGATGAGACATAGTCCAGCAGCTCCAATCACTTCGTACGCATATCTTGTCTTCTCGTAGACATAGAGCTGTGCCGTATGGCCCGGCTGGCCGTTTTCGTCAAGCTGTTGGTGGCCACCCAATCCTCCCGCCGTCGCAGCTACACAACTCTGTTAGTCCGGGGTAATAAGCAATACAACACAAACTCCGGCTTAGCGTACCGATAATCTGCACAATAGCGATTGCAACGCAAAGAACCACGGCCGGTAGGGCCAGCCAATCGTCGATACCTAAGCGAGCGGCAGTGCTCAGTCGCGCATAGAAGCGAAGCGTCACGGCGGCCACGGGCACGATGATGAATAGTACTCCCGTACCGATCAAAACCGACTGGGGGTAAGGGTTGTAACTGGGCGTATAGTACGGGTTCCCCATCTTGTCGTCGTTTTCCTTCGAGTTATCGTGGATAGGTGTCTTGCGATCAGGTAGATGTCTCGTTCAAGCGCCGGCTAGCAACAGATGACGAGATCGACCACCCTAATTCGAGCGACAAATGGCGAATACACTTAAGACACACAGAGGCAGCCAAGTCAAGTCCCAGCTTGTCGTCGTTGCCCTACCCTCGAACCGTCGTACGACTGGGCTGTGATTCGCGAGTGAAGTTACCAACTTGATCGTGAGTTCAGACACACCAGACACATGGGTTAAGTGGCGAGCATGGCATTCTTGAGGGAATACGGTGTGGAACAAGCGCGGGGGGTATTCGTTCATGGGTTCTGAGAGAGAGTAAGACTAGATATGTACAGTACCGCAGGCCATTGCATAAGGTAATGCTGCCGATCGTCAGCCACAGGAAACGAAGCGTCTACCCAAAATATCCCACCTCGATATAACTACCGGAGTCCCCTTACTAGCACATTTATCCCTAGACTAGTTCATATCACTAAGGGCGAGTCCCTTAACTGAGTTGTAATTCCGTGAGGGCATTATAGTCGTACATAGTATCACTGTACGACGAGATCTTGCTTAGGGTCACTTACAAGTGGCGAAACAGAGGATTTGACCATATACAGGGGCTTCGTTAGAGTGCCGATCAAGGGAACCTGAACAGTACTCGACCCCGGGAGGTGCCGTGAATTACTAGTTGTACTGGGTACTGAATCCAGAGGGAAACGAGCTAGCAAAGGGCCGAAGGGCTACTTGGAATCATGTGTTCATGTGTACGCTGTAGAAGCTGACACGGGGCGCTTAGTTCTGGCATGTCCAGCGTAGCGCATTCTATGCACGTAGTGATTCGGCACATCTGGGTGCCAGTGAGAAACGGTGGGTAATGGTCCAAAATTGCCAAGCTAAGAAGTCGACACCGTCTGGGAGGGAAGATGGGGAGTGTGTCAGCGTCTCACTAAAAATGGAGTTGCCGAAAGGTCGCAGACCGAACTACGGATCCCCGCTACGGATTCAGGGACCTTGTTTGTATCTTGGTGTACAGCAGTATCTTGGTCATGCAATCATCGTGCCTAGTCTTCACTAGGCAGTATGATATATCGCGCAGGATTTCGGTAGCTTCAAATGGCATAATTCCACTGCTAAGGACCTTGGCGACTGTGTTTACCGGGATACCTTCGCACTAGTTTAGTCTACCCTAATCTTTAAGAGGGCAAAGTGATCCTCTACTGTTCATTCCATCATCAACTAGAAGATGTAACCTTAACTCCACGCCGCTTCAATAAAGCTAAAAGGTTTCGACGCTATGGTATAAATAGTTTATTTTGCTTAAAGCCATATATCAATTGATCGCTAAATTAATAGAATCGCGAACGTCAATCACTGTAATATCGCAGTTTCGCCTCACCGTCTTGATGAGATAAGAATAAGTCGATCCCAGCTAGAAACGTGAATGCTGATCTGACGCGAAATCCTCCCATGCGTCAAGTTGCATTCGTGAGATTTAGTACGGTGGGTTATTTGTAATGCATCATGCAGTGTGTGGTAGCGTCCTGCACTGTCGGAGTAGCTCTCGTCCTCACATCGGGTCCGTCTGGTTCAACCCCTCTTTATTACATGAAGTTATATATGGAAATATCCAGTATCTATGAGGGTCACATCCGAACGACGTTGTTGTGGGACGTAGGTAGGTAACGTACGTACGGATATGACCTATGTGACCTTGCAGCTAGTTTGTTTAGCTTAGGTAACTGAGGCTTAGAGCCTTACATATTGTCTCACTCTAATACATGTAGGCATTGATACTCCAAATAGGGTAATACCCTAACTTTCTTGACTTCTTCGGATTATCATACGACTCGACACTATAGTCTGTGTATCTCACGGGCTGGGAAGGCCGAAAGGGTGAACATGTCGGACCAAAGCTTTCAGTCTAATTTCCATGTCTGCATCATCGGAGGGGGGGTTGTCGGCCTTGCTGGCGGCATTCTCCTCCGTCGCCAAGGTTTCAGGGTGACGGTTCTTGAACGCGATCCAACGCTTCAAACTGTAAGTAAATTCTATCAAGATTCACTGGTCTTGCGCTAAATGTGAACTTTATACCGGCGCGGGAATCCAGCTACACCCAAATGCAGTGCGGGTGCTTCAAGAGATAGGGGTGTTTGAGAAGATGATGGCAAAGTCTATCGTCCCTGTGTCTATTATTCTGAAATCATACACCGACGGCCAGGTTCTTCATAAACAGGATCTTAAGGAGCCGGCTGATAAGTATGGTGCACCGTTGCTCACGTTACACCGGGCACATCTCCGTCAAGTTCTCTATGATGAAGCGCTCGCCTATGGTGTAACAATTAGGCATGGCATCAAAATCAATGTGGCCGGGGTTGATCTTGCCAACGGCACCCTGAAACTTGCCGATACATCTGAGACGATACAGGCTGACCTCTTCATTGGCGCAGATGGCGGGGAATCAGTTGTTAGGAGTGCTCTAATTGGGCACAAACCAAAGGCTATTCCTCATGGTAAGATTGTCCATCGTATCTTGATACAGGAAGAAGACATCATGGCTCGACCGCATCTAAAGTATCTTGTCGAGGACCCAAACATCATTGTATGGCTGGGGCCAGAATGCGAGGCCGTTACTTACGGGCTTGATGGAGTCTTCAACATTGCGTTTACTTGGCCCTGGTCGAAAGCCCCTGAAGACATGTTCTTTGGTGCGCAATCTGTCGACCTCGATGAGTTCCGCGCACAGCTCAGTAATTGGGAGCCAGACCTGCGCGAGATCCTTAGTCTCGGCACAAGCTGCCTCCGCTGGATGTTTTTCGAACCAGTAGCCGATGATGAAAAGACGCCATGGGTTGACGATGCGGGGAAGTTCTGTATCGTAGGCGACGCAGCGCATCGGGGGTTACCGTATCTGTAAGTCACAGCACGAGCACGCACAAGCAAAAACCCCACACATATTGCATACAGATATGTATCTTACTCCTTCCCGTCCTGCCTTTGGATCCGCGTGGGGGGGTTATTCTACGAGCGAGAATTAACAAGTCCGTGACCCCTTTTTAGAGGACAAGGTGCAGCAGCGGGGATCGAATCTGTTTCTACGCTTGCAGAACTGCTGGGTAAGGCCAAGAACCAAGATCAGGTCCACGAGGGCCTAGGCATTTACCAGCGCCTCCGAAAGGAACGGACCGGGCATGTTATCAGAGCGACCCTGAAAACTGGAGAGATTTGGCAAATGGCCGACGGACCCCTCAAGGAAGAGCGCAACAGACAGTTTCTACACGAAACCCCCACCGTTGGCTACCCGAATCCGTTAGCAGATCCGTTCTTTCAGGAGTGGTTATGGGGATTTGAGGCAACCAGGACAGCTAACGAGGCATGGGAGGCGCACCAGAAGGAGAAAGAGCGCAATTATTGATTCTTGCTCTACCGCTTAGAAACTAGACAATAGAGGCCGATGTCACGGTATATATTAAACCTACTATCGCGAGATTTTCCAACACGAACTGTTCAGGGGAAAATGCAAGTCATACTGAACTAACCTACACGTGCATACGGTCAGTTATGCCTGTGGCCAACCACCTACGTACAGAGCCACATGGCTAAGGATGTAGCTAACCTGGCTGGTCCACATCTGATAGCCACCGCAACCCGACACTAAGGTAGGTACGGAGGTTATTCAAGAAATCAAGGAAGTAAAACTTGAGGTTATTGAAACGCTGCAGCTCTCGTCACGCCACTTATTCGTTCTTGGTCATCAAACCGTAGTTTATACCGGGTGTTATGCTTCTCTCTACTACCCTGTAATCGCACAAGCCACCTCTTAGCCTATATGATTCCGATCAAGATCATATAACAGTTGCGAGGGTTCGATAGAGTACTTCCGTATTCGGCTTACGGTCATTGTTTCGATAGAGCCATCTTCCGATCTCAACAAGGGATAGACGATGATACAACTCCATAGTTATCGCATAATCCCGCACTCCCAGTAAGTACCATACGTTTACGCACTAGCCCAGGGTTTTAGGGGATCCTACAATGTGGAGTTGGAATGCCCTCTACTTACACTAGTACTCAATGTACGGGACCGGTTCTTGGTTAACTCTTGTCAAAAACTCGCTTCTCCGTTAGATAAGCATTTCATGGTCTGGCAACTTTAGATAGCTAAGGTGAGCTACCTCGGCACCTATATTAGATAATCCTTTCGCTTTCTCACCAATGATATGATCTGTCGCTTATTCCCGCTTGCGACATCGCTAGGCAATATGCGCGAGCAAGCCCTGAAGCGAAATACCGCCAAGTGAGGGGTTTCGGAGAATGCAAGCAGGGGACCACGCACGACACCACGTCCACGTGGAGGGGCTAAAACCTGGAACGATCGCATGCAGGGGCGTCGCATTGATGAAGCACCACTGCAACTCACAACCAACTCGGAAGGTGCATAGTTCTGTAGTAGTGATAAATCTAGTTGCTATGAGGACCTAGCGCCATGGATTGCCCATCTTGATACTACACAGGCTTACGCTAGCACACGTTAATGCATATCTACAGCGTAGGATCAGGTGAATCGAGAGACTTGTATAGTTTGCGATTATCTTAATATTAGTGTGGATGCAGCAGCTCAATTAGCCTAATAACTCTATATATCCAACCCCGTTTGTTATGACAGAGAGAACCACTGGTTAAGACGCCCAGCCGGGTCGTACTTCTTCTTTAGCTGCTTCAGTTTGGTTAAGCTAGAACCGTATATTTGAGATAACGATTCATCGCCATGCGCGAAGTTGATGTAACTAGGAGCGGAGTCAGTACGGAATGGGATACGGGTGAATTGGAATTCAAACATACGAGCTGGGGCTGGTGGTGCCTGCGGAGCCGGCCCAGTAGCTTCTAATCTTCTCGCCCCAAGCAATGGCTGCAGAGTCAATGCTCGAGCTGGTATACCATGGGATGGCGATGGCGTAGCACTTGATATCGCGGAAAGGATAGGACGTAGAACCGTCGCTCTGTACAGACTTGGCTGCCGAGGTTGATGGATAGCACTCAGTCAAGATAGTCGTTAGGTTGGCTTCGGCGTATGTGTCGAAGAACGAGGTGTATTCGTCCCAAACATTGCGCCACGCGACTGGGTCGAGCGTCTTAACTCCAGTTGTATAGGATGGCTTGCGACCACCATCAGTGCAGAAGGCGTCACCGGCCGAGTTCCAGGTGTTGTAAGCGATCACCTCGGTAGTGTCCAAAGAGGGACCAATATCGAAGATAGAAGCAAACTTCGCTCTTCCTACTTCCTCGGTACCGAGATAGAAGGGCAAGAAGATGACAGCGGGTTTGCCGTCTACGGGAGAAGCCGTGAAGTAAAAGTCCATTTGCATAGCTGGCTCCAGCGTGAGGTTATTGATCGCCGTAATAACGTCTTCGAGCTGGGACTCGTCGAAAAATACAAGGCCAGTCCAGGCAGTGTTCTGGGCTTGTGCAATTGGGTGGCTCTTATAAGTCGCTGAGGTGACGACGCCAAAGTTGGCGCCGGCACCTGTCATAGCCCACCACAATTGAGGATCGCTTTTCGGAGTGACAGTCTTTTTCGTGCCATTGGCATCCACGACATTGAGGCTAATGAGATTGTCGATGTTTAGACCATAGGTGCCTTGAGTTCTGCTCAGTCCGCCACCGAGGGTTGCGCCGAGTAGACTAACACAGTTGCAAGTGCTAACCGATACGCGCGCGTTGTTCTCCCAGGCAGCGTCGATCATGTCCGCGTTCGTAACACCGGCCTGGAAGGTCACTTGCGTCTTATTCTTGTTGAAGGTAATGGTCTTAAGTTGGGAGATATCGATGATGATGCCATTCGAGTCGAGGTTGAAGGTATCCGCCCATCCATTCGCGCCACTCTGGACTAAGAAGGGGGTGTTCGTTTTGCTCGCCGCCGCGATGATCTTAGCAACATCAGCCTCAGCGCCAACCGTAACAACGGCGCCAGGTGTGGGAGCTGCGTAGTCGCTCCATCGCTGATTTTCTCCGGTGCATGAAATCGTGGTTAAGGACGACAGATAATCCTCCACCAAGCTCACCCACGCACCATCACAACTTGTCGCAGACACCACGCCTAGGCCAATGAAGCCCGCGCTAACGAGGAGCTGGCTGATATGCATTTTTCGTATCTATCAATCAACCCACGCGAAGGCAAGCAAGAACCCGTAGAGGCCAAAGAAAAGTGCCAACACCTGTGTTATAAGAAGGAATGCAGCCGTTGACAGTCTAGTCCGTAAACAAGCTTCGAACAGGGGGGGCGGAAGTAACAGAAGCACGTGGCGAGCACGAGCTGAAAGCGAAAGGAGGCGAATGTGATCTGGGGTGAGACACCCTCTTCCTCACTGGTGGGGGATCACCGCGGCTCATTCGACCATTTCGTTATCTCCTCATTGGAAGAACTCGTCGACACAAGTGTTAAAACCCTGTCGTAACGTAAGGATAACTAAGCTACGCCCCTCTAGCAGCTCGGAGCAGGAATCCTTCAATTTTAGCTACATGATTAGGGCACGGTTGAGAGTCCATTATTGTACAGGTGCATGGAGAACATGGACAACTACAGGACGAAATCTCCGGGGCCACGTCAAACCGAGTTAGCAGCTTTGCGCGTCCCGTTCCTTAACCTCTTTCACAGGCGAGAAAATCCACAGAAAGATGCTTGAAACGGACACAGAGAAAGCCGACAACAAAGGCGCGAATGCCAGCTCTAAGACTAACTAACTACCTACCTCGTTAGAATAAGGTGGGGAGATAGCAAGAAGGGAGGTAGTAATATGGAGATAGAATCTAATAATATCGCTACCCCACCACGTATCCTTGCCGTATCTAGATAGCGAGCTGCGAGGCCCCGTTTCGGCTGGACAGTGATCGCGATTGATCGTACATACCAGTACATATGCCTGCTCTGATCAATTGTAAAGAGAGAGATAGCTCTGTGATAAGACTACCTAGACTATCGAGTAACTGAGGAGTAGCAGATATAGTGTTCTTATTACTATGGACTAGCCTTGCATTAAAACGTATAATTTGAGCATAGAATGATTCTGAGCTGTGTTTTTGAGCTGTCTTTTTCAATAGCTCATTCCTACCGGAAAGTCCGGGATCCAAAAACTGACGAGTCTAGATCTGAGGGGAAGCTGGTGCGGCACAAAGAACACAGCCGGGATAGTCTAAGATGATGATGAGGCAATTAATATTTGATTTATTTCTCGGGAGCAGCCTCTTCCACGTGCGTGTCCGCACCCCCTAAACCACCGCTCACGTACTCAGCTAGGAGCGCCAGCACCGTTGTCCCGCTGACCAGCAAGCCACCCCAAGCAAACCACCAACCACATATATCAGGTCTAGATCTCTTAACTGTTTTGACCATGGCGGCTAGCCAAAGCGCATTCCCACCCGCAGCGCCGATAAAATAGATTGGTGAAAACCCCGCTAGAACGCCAGTTGCAACCAGACAACCGACCTGGGCTGCGCCCATCACGGAGATGAAAGCATCCGTGTTCTGATAAAGGACCGCCATGCTGCGCACGCCCGCCTTGATGTCATCGGCGGTGTCTTGGCATGCATTTACGTAATCAAAAATCGTTGTCCATATGTAGTGCGACATGAAGAGCGAGGCGGTGGCAGCGGCGGTGGCGGGCGTGACAAACGGGTCGACGCCAATGGCAGCGGCGGCCATCAGCACGCCGCCGGCGATGGGCGCGCTCAGGATCAGCTGAGGGAAGTCTGTGAACCGCTTGCCCAGGGGATATAAGCTGACGACCAGCTGGATCGGAATCGCGTAAGCGAGCATGGTGAGAGGATTTGGAAGAGTCGCAATCGCCGCGCCCGCACCCAGTGTCTGTAGCCCGTACCAGACATACCCCTGAGCGGGTGTGACCGCACCGCGCGCTACCGGTCGGCTCCTACACCGCGCCACCTGCCGGTCGTAGTCGCGGTCTAGGATGTCATTCACGGTACAGGCGGCGCCGCGTAGGAAGACATTGTAAACCAGTAGTTTCGCGGCCGTACCGCCAAGGAGTAGGAGTCCCGGCCCTGGTGTAGCTAAACATGCTCCGTAACTCAACCCTATTAAATATGCCATGTAAAACCCATAAAGACCGCCCGGCTTTTCGATGCGGGAAAGTTCGGCGTACGGGACCAGTGACAGGGGCAGCTTAGACAGAATACCCCTGGTCGGCGGTGTCCATGGCGGATACTGGGCCGGAGCAGCCTCGGGTGTGAAGTTAGCTGTTGTCCGAAGTTCAGATGTATTGTGTATGCTCCTCGATACCCTTGACAATGTCAGGGCGGTTGATGGTGCCACTACTGGTGCCACTGTTGGTCGGATGTTATGCGTCTGTGATGCAGGAAGGGACCAACAAGATCCACCGATCGCTCGTCTATCGAGGGAAATGAAGTGGCATCGCGCTGATGGTGTCAGCCTCCGCAGAGCTACTCTAGATGCATTCATGACTCTATACCGGCGCCGTTGAGAATCGAAAAAAGGAAATAGAAAAGCAATGAAGGAATTTAAAGAATGTAGAGAACGGTCGGCTCTATCTTGGCATTCAACGAGATAGGTACTAACCATATATCTTATACCTTTATACACTAGTCTAGCATCTACGGTGCACGTCTATAATTACTACCAGCTAAGCTTTCGCCGCGTTGGCGTAAGGAACCCAGCCCAGCAGTCCTACTAAGAAGGATTGGACGAGATGTCGTGAAAAGACGCTTACCGAGAGAATGGTTACATGCAGCCAATAATCAAACGAAAGCCACAGGTTACAACGGTCCAGGTCTGTCTGGTATGGTACGCCAGGTATTCCCCACGATCCAGATAGATTAGGTATTCAGTCATCATCATCTGACATGTCAAGGCGGTGATCAGCTCCGAAGACTACGATTATGTTGTTGCTAGACTGACTTAGGGTTAGACCTTGCTTGGTAGGTGAACTATCCCGTTTCCATCACGCCACAGGGGAAATGAACAACTCGGCAGAGTGATAGGTAGATATGACTTACACTAGATAGATGCGTCTTAACCTATCTACCTACCTAGTTCAGAATACGGCCGAGGAGGGTATCAATTGGCTGGGTTTCTATCTAGAACAGAGTGCAAGGGTGAAAATAGATATGTAAGGGTCTAGTTTGTGTGTTAGCAAAGGGGACAAATCCTTCAGTATATAGCGCGGTGTTTCACGTACACTCAATACGCCAATAAATCTGCTCGTAAACCCCCCTAGATCGTCTATATCTTTCGCAAGAACGTTCCCTATCTAACTATCTAAAGTGCAATGGCAGTGCCGAAAGTGGATTGCCGATGACGATGTCGTCCTTAGTGTCTATAAACAACAGGTACAGTAAATGCTAGTGTAGCGCTAAAAGCTGACTCTGCCGGTATTGCACTGTACGCTAGGGAATTTACAGCTGATCAACTCTTCAATCCCTTACCTAGGCCCCCCGATATATATCATTTGGGTCCTCAAGAATGTCTAGATCTGTTACTTGCGTCGTCAATTGTAGCCCAATGGTTGCTTGGCGAGGTAGTTATGCCTTACTAATTGTAACAAGCCATTTACATAGTACAACACTGTAGTACCATTAAATGGATACCACTCTATAATGACTCGCGGACGTACACAGAATGGAGACTAGACTAATACTACTGCCGGCACGGCTGTTTACCAAAGACCGACACGTAGCATTGGTACGGCTTATGCCAAGAATATACTACGGATACTGAAGCCTCAATTCGGTACATTGCTTTCGCGAAGTAGCCATAGAGCGAGCATAGTACGACAATGTAGATAGAGCCTGATAGAGCTGTGTCTATTTTAGAGTCCTGAGTCTGCATATAGGTACGAGAACAGTAGTCTGACCCGGCGGTCAGTCTTTGGGACTGCCTCGCTTGTACTATATATAGATTTGATGGGTCACATACATATTAAGTAGAGTTGCAAGCATTGGCTGCAGGCTACATTTGGGGGACAAAAGAACAGGCAGATTCCGCGGGTGGCCGAAAGAATGGTTGCAAGATCTTCATAAACAAAAGCAGGGAGGTTGTATATGTGTAAGTACATTGAGCTGACGTTCAACACGCGCGGACACCGTCTTTTTTTGTGCCTCAGAGAAGCATCTGCTTATACGTATATGTATGTAATACCCGGAATAAGTGTCCCCATGACTGTACCATGCATATAATGCCCCATACAAAAAAAGTGCCATGCAGGATACTGAATTCCTCTGTCTTCCCCATCGAGCCCGTCAAGCAATTATGAACAGTTAGACTACATAGTACATTATCAGGTATTTCCGACCTGTTCCAGAATAGATTAGCGAAACATGGTGAAGTTGCATTGCGTCGGCCTTTTGTTGCAGCATTGTTACTCTGGTTAATGCACCCAGGATGTTCGTCGTTTCGGGGAAGAGTGGCACATTGTGCGATGGCTGCCCATGGCATCTACCCTTATGAAGTACCTATTTATTTAAATAATTTGTGCGTTACACTGCATCACGTAGGTATTTCAGGTAGGCAGACGTGATGTAAAACATCTCCACAACGCTCACTCATAGGACAAAATTACATACTTACTTTGATATACACAGATACCTACAACACTACCAATCGAAGGATATAATTAATTTAAGCTTATGTAACTATTTCGGCAGGAGTCCCAGAGAAGTTTAACACGGAAAATTTAAGCTTGATAGACCTTTGCTTCGGGAAGCTATTGGGATACTGCGGGTGGCTTGAGACATGCCGAAAGGATGGCTTTAACCTACTTGGTGCCTTTGGCCAGGACTTTGGTGTGGGGATTAACTGAATCCCACGCACTATGCCACACACTATGTACACTAGAGTACAACATTGGTAGGCCTACGGCAAATAATCATGCAAGAAGAGTCTCACTAGCGAGTACAATACCACCTTAGTCTTACATGTCTTTTCCAGACATTGTTCGTCATAGCGATCCTCAGCCACAGCAACTGCAACACAACCCCTCTTTCAACAATGCAGTACCTACATACAAGACCTACATACAGACGTAGTCTAGGTGCTGAACGTAGGTACTTAGAGGCAAAGCAGACAGGCAAATAGATCGCCGCCAGTAGTGTAAAAGGGGTTTGGCATCGCATTTCCCCAACAACTACCTGGTTAGGCAACTAGCTAACCCCTCATAACTGAACCCCTCGTAAGAAAAGAAACAACACCACCACCGACCAAACAGATAATCTCATTGTGGTCATATCTTTCTACCAATATCTCTCCTCCTATGACCCTTCCAAATATATATCCTTAAGAGTCCCTGTGAAATAACGAACTTCTTATTATATCTCATAGCGAAAAAGAAAACAGTCAAGATGGCTTCTAAGATAGTTGCTGCCCTCAACACGGAACTCCCGGAGCTTACGCTTATCACCCCTTCCGACTCGACCTTCGAAGCTACTCGCGCCTGTTTCATAAAGAAAGATTCAGAAGTGCCCGCCGCCATTGCACGCCCTCAGAATGCCCAACAAGTCCAGGCTCTAGTACAGCACTGCATTAAGAATGGCGTTGACTTCGTCGTGCGAAGCGGCGGCCACGACTGCGCCGGTCGAAGCCAGATCGCCGGCGCCCTCTCTATCGATATGCGTGACATCAAGCATGTCAACATCAGTGCCGACGAGAAGACCGCAACCGTAGGCGGCGGCATCCTCTTTCGAGATCTAGTTGCGGTGCTGGATGCCAGAGGACTAGTTACGCCAGTGTGAGTGCTCACCCCCACTTGGATGTGTACTATTGCGCTATGTCATGTCGGCACTGAGCTTCGGGGCTAATGAATGATGTACCGAGGATAGGGGCACGGTTGCTAGCGTGGGCTACGTTGGCTGGGCCACTCTTGGCGGCTATGGTCCCTTCTCGACTAGTCACGGGCTTGGT
This sequence comes from Nemania sp. FL0031, assembly GCA_022432375.1. Classification (NCBI taxonomy): domain Eukaryota; kingdom Fungi; phylum Ascomycota; class Sordariomycetes; order Xylariales; family Xylariaceae; genus Nemania; species Nemania sp. FL0031. The sequence goes on along the minus strand of JAJKKK010000007.1, from coordinate 801,398 downwards.
GTCGACCAGATTGTCGGTGCTAAGCTTGTGAACGCTAAGGGTGAGCTCGTCGAGGCAGACGCCGAACTCCTGCAGGGCATTCGGGGCGGTGGTGGAATCTTTGGTGTTATCACTGAGCTCACAATTAAAGTTTACCCGCTGAAGGAGGTAGGTTAATTCGCTATTCGCGAGAGACGAGCTTCTACTAACAATCATGCCCCGCCACACAGCTCTTCACAACTCTCTTGATCTACGATTCCAGTGATCTAAAGACCGCCTGGACAAACTACGCCGAGGGATATGAGAAGTTGATTGCTGCAGAGCCTCTACCTCGAGCCCTCCAGCTCCAGCCCTTCGGAATTGAGCTCCCCGGTCTAGGGAAAGTGCTAGCAATTGGTGCTACATGGGCAGATGCTGACCAGGAAGAGGGCAAGAAATGGTTTAGCAAGATCGCTGCTCTGGGCACCTGCATCATGAACAACCCCGAGCCCAAGTCCGTGTCGGCATTTACCGCGTTCAACGAGACGCTAGTCGTCTATGGCTCCTACGGACGCGCCTACACGCTAAATCTAGACAAGTATACCAAGAAATCGGCCGAAGTACTCGCGAAGTACACGGAGTTGATCCCGGGCGGCGGCATCGCCGTCTCAGTCCACAGTCTCCGCGCGCCAGCCGCGAGCAAGGAGTCCGTCTTCGGCTCGCGCGTCGACCACCTGATGATCGAGCTCGTCGCCATGACGGGTGTGCAAGACCTCGAGGCCAAGGGCGCCGAGTGGTCGCGCAACCTCGTCGACGACCTCAAGGCCGCCGACCCGGAGAACGTGCTTGACTCGTCGTATGTGTCGCTCCTAGCTGACGAGGACTCGGACTTCAAGGCCATCTACGGCGCCCACTATGATAAGCTAGTGGAGTTAAAGAAGAAGTACGATCCTGACAACGTCTTCAAATATGCCGTGCCTCGGCTCTCAATTTGAGTACCTGTCGCGGCAGTTTGTACGACTAAGTAGATATGTAGGGTGACTAGCAGGCAGGCAGCCAAGCACGCAAGCAATCATAGCGTTAATACAGCACATGTGTTTCTTGGCATACCTTTGTGGCATCAGCACTAGCAACTAAGGTATCGTTATAAGCAGCATAGGATCGAGACTATATGGGGGTTTTGAAATGAATCCGATCCTTCGCGACTCTACAAAAGCAGATGGATATCACATACAACGGCGTCACCGTGAGCCCCCAATCAACTATACTACTTAGTAGGGTTGCGAATGATAGAATGTCGCCCCAGTATTTGGCATTGTAGCCATGTAGGTACCCTACTTAGCTAGCCTTGATTGAAAGGAACTCTGCATCGGCATTCCCTATCTGGAGTTCACAGGCCACGGCATATTGATGCACGAAAGTTTCCCCATAGGCTTCTAGACTCTAGAGGTCCATAAGGGACTGTGTAGTTCTATGAGTATACTCGACTACGGTACCCTTTTAGATTTATGTAGAGCCTCGCTTATCTTTCAACCAAGGCTAGGTAGACTTAGCTCATAGCTCTATCTCAAGTAACTATATGTAACTACGAAAGGTAATATATGATGGTTTAATTAAGGCGCAATTCGATCTAATGGTTAGTCCCAGGACGAAACTTTCGATCATAAACCCAAAGATCAAGGCGCCCCTTAGCCGCTATGTAAAGCAATATAGACTCGTTAAGGCGCGCGATCTACGATTACAGTCTCAACGGATACATTCTAGTTGATATTTCTGGTCTAGCATTTCCCAAGCAGCTCATATTAAAGCGAGAGGCTCTCTCGCGAATCAAACATAATTCAATGCCTCTACGTATCTAATATGGAAATAATATAATTATAATAGCAGATCAGTGAGAGAGCCCGTGAAGTTAACAAAGCCCGACAGGAGCACTGATATCAGGGTAAAATAAAGTTATGAGGAACATCAAAGGCTATGATAAAGGATTGGTAGACAAGACTTACGCTTAGGAGGGTTCAGGGAGTAGTTGATTCATACTTGAACCTATTCTAAACTCTAACTAATGACTGGCTCTCGGTTAACATAGGCTAGAGCCTAAGATAACTGAGCTAGGTCTACAAGCCAGAGCCTACCTCGCATCCTTCGGAGCAAAGGCTAAGTTAATAAACAATATCTTTGTATATACTATACATCTTTTCTTTCGCAGCCTTCAGTCCTCTTCCCAGCAAGTAGTCGCTTTCTAGTCTCTCAATCTCGAAGACTATGACGTAAGATATGCGAAACCGCGAGGTGGTAGGTTATAGAAAGGGTCAGTAGCTTAAGTTGCTAACTCAACCAAAGCGATCTTGTTTTCTTTACTGCTAGTCTATCTTTCGGCACTCCAAACGCAGATATGTTTCTTATCGATTCCAGTTTCAGCTTACAGCTCGAGGCGGTCAACTCCTTTCAGCCACCTTAGCGCCCCGCGCTCACGCATGCTTCGAATTTCACCCGTGGGGAATAGAGAAGTTGAAAGCGCCTCTTATTTGCGTTTTCTGTTCCAGACACTACCTACTTAAGGGGTAGGGTGACTCTTTCTCGAGATAGTGCGGGAGAAGAGCGGAAGATGATCAATAAGGAGAGTGTAAGCAAGCTTTCTATCGTAAGCTGATATAACGATACTAGTGTGGAAAACTGCGTCTTTAAAGTTCCTAGCAGCTTTTCTTTGATGCTCTTGCCTCAAGGGCTCGGCCCAATTAGGACGCGCAACCTTGAGACCATGGAACCGCAGGTGATGTTGTTGGTCAAGGTGTTTTTAAATATCATATGAGCCTTCCGCTGCCGGGTATTATCCATCTAAGGGACCGGGATGCTTGAAATTGTGGCATTGAAACAAGAAGCAAACTAGGACATCTATGAGATAGATTTGGGGGACGGTACTTGGGAAACTGCGAAAAAGTAACTTCAGGGAGCTCAATAAATGGATTCAGGCTAGGGGGTATGTTTTATATGTCTACGAAATGAGCGCTACTTAGCCTTAGGATGCATTGCTGCTCTTGAACCCGCTTCATTAGCTAGAGGGAGAGATTATTTCCTGTGAGGTACTCCTCACTTTTTTTTATTATTATCTTCACATCACCTTCATCGCTATCAGAAAAATTGTGTGGCTCGGGATTACAGCGTAGTGCCTCCAGTCCTGTGTCTTCCCTCTTGTATTACCTGCCTAACCATGTCTTATGTAATACTAAGGGGGCAACCTTGTTGACTTTGATGAGGGAGCAGTTATCATATCATACTGATTTGATACTAGATATCATCTCGCTGGAACTGAAAGGGCTCTTGTCATTAGCTCATAAGTTATTAGCAATCATATTCGTATTACATATTTGATATCATATAGTTCATTCCTTTGCATATTCTTTCTTAGATCGGTAGCTTAAATCTTGATGTCTCCGCGAAGCACTTGGACTGTGTATATGCACGGTCGGGAAAGGTAGATAGACGCATGCGACGAGGGGACAAAGACAGGGAATTCTTCTATTGTTGACTTGATGGTACCTTTTCTTCTCTCTCCTACCAAAAGAAAAAATGTACTAATCAGCTCTTTGTCCTCTTAGCATGGCATTCATATATTCGCTTTGATAGAGCGTGATAGAATGAGGAACGGTGAAGTAGCCAACAATTCTCCGAATTCATAGAATACATTTCACGGCGAGCAGATATTCAATAAAGATGTCGTCGGAAGAGCCGGAAGACCGTGAGCCTATGGAGTCGGAGGAGTCGGAAGAGTCGGAAGACCATGAGCCTGAGCCACTAAGTTTGCCACTAAGTTGGGAGAACGAGCTTCGCTCCCAAGCATGGATCTTCGGACAATATCGGCGACAGACCTGGTTGCAAAGCCTGCCGAATCTCAGCTTGTTAAACAACACTCGCGAGAATTGGGGTGAGCTGCACCAAAGATTACGGCAATTCGTACATGATGATATCTGCTAATCACCGACACTGTAGAGGAACGCACCCTACCGCGTCCTGGCCGCCCTACTGCCTTCCCTAAACGTGAAATTCTCCCTCACAATATACGCCATAGGAGGTTCAAACAGTACATTGCAAAACCCAACAGCCGCCGAAATATAGATACAGATGATGATGATGATGGGTCAGTAGCAAAAGTACGAAAAAGATACAATTTACTCAAGAAGTACTTCGATTCCTTCCCGGGAGTGTCTACTTTAACGGTTTTAGGGAAAGGTGGGTGCGGGCTTGCTGCCTTGTGCGAATATAAAAGAACCCCTCGTAGCCCGCCTTTTCGGTTCGTTGCCAAGGTGTCGCTTTTTAGCTGGGAGACGTATGAGCTGTACGAGGAAGGGAAGATGGCAGAAGTAAGTTGGCCTAGGTCCATTGCGAGTTGAACTAGGCTTAGACGCTGTTATATTTTGGCAGGTACTCAATCGTTCAGCGCATGCTGTGCAACTCATCCCTCGGAGTAGGATTGGCCTGCCTGAGCAAAGACCGTTTCCTCTTATACTACCAACCAAAGACGATTCAAGCTCCTCTGAAAGCGACAGTGGTGACGAGTCTTATGACGACGAACCGAATGAGAAATTTAAGAGAAACTTGAGGAAAACGCGAAGACAATTGATGCGTGAGGATCCAGGGTGGCAGTTGGCGAGGTTGGTCGGCTTGAATAACCGAATAGAAGAAGCTGAGTGGGATGAGACAGAGAGAGAAAGCTACCGGAGGGATGTAGATCCGCCGGATAAATATGATTTGAACCGGAAAGACTTCTTGCTATTAGAATACATTGAGAACGGCGACCTAAAGAATCTAATAGGCAGGTGAGTGGTATAATAGACAGAGGAATATTTACTTGCCTTGCTTGCTAGGGTTTGTTAGTTGGTTGGGCTAATTGAATTACTCATAATATGATAGGGTGAACGAGGCAAATGGGAATTTTCCAAACCGTGGTAAGTAAAGGAGAAGTAAAATATATCGCTGAGCCAGCAATTACTGACTTGGGATATTTTAGTTTTGTGGGCGTTTTGGCTCTGCTGTATGTCGAGATTTACCTTGACCTAAGTGATACCGATAGGTACTTGAGCTGACTTCACACGTAGTAACCCGAGCTTGCTTAGGCATGCAGTATGTTCCGGGAGCGATTTATTGTGTCATGCTTGACGGGATCTGATGCCCCAGATCGGCTCTTTCCTTAGTACCTCCCCTATTTATGGTAGATGTTGACCAGTTTTACCGTATTATAGGTTCCCACCGCGAAAATTCCACCGGGGACGCCGCGAACGACTCCCAGAATTAGACGGAGATCCCATCGATCTTAGCGCGACGGGTAAGCGAGTAAGTAGCGACCTATTCGAGCAAGCACCTCCTGCAAGAAAGCGGTGGGCAGCTAAGCGTATGGTGCATTTCGACATCGATCCTCAAAACGGTATGTTATGGGCGTGTAGTGGTAGTTGTGTGAGGATAGCACTGTCTCGAGGCGTGACTAACACTCAAAAGTCTTAATAGCTGGCCTTGATATCGGCTCTAAAGAGTGAGTAGTTCTCGGAGCATAGACTTCCCCTTTTGATGAAAGTCGTGCCTAGGAACTTCTCAGATCCTCACGCGTGATACTCAAGATGAGGATAACTAACCTCGAGCGCTCTAGTGGTGAGCATGCTATAATCCCAAGGCTTAAGGTATGATTAGTGCTTTCTAGTAAAAACAGCGTTGCGATTTATGGATGGCATGCATTGAGGACTAACTACAGAGGCCTGTAAATAGCTCTCTGATTTTGGACTTGCGGACAACATTAAACCAAACAAGAGGAAGTAAGTCTGGCCGCTCTAAAAGTATAAAGATTTTATGCCTTACCAAATACTGACTTGTCCTCCTAGCCTCTACTACGTAAACAGGCGAAAATCGGCAAAATGGGGATACTACGCACCCGTACGTTTTAATAACCCTAGTATGCGTCTACGCTACTTCCTCAAATAGAGTCCCTGGTTCCTATTACTCATAGCTCGTATTAGGAGCAATTTAGCTTTCATTGGGATTATGTTAGTCAGCCGAACGGCGATCTTATAGGCCCTGACGGACCGGAACTTGCTGAGCAGCAAATCGCTGGGAATTACGGTGTTCATACAAACGTGTGGGGGATAGCTATGGTAGGCCGTCTTATATAGCTCCGTGGATATATGTATCCATCGTCTGACGCGTTTGATCATCCTTTAGACAATGTGGAACCTCATAACGCGCTGTTGGCCTTGCCAGCCGCCTCGTTACCACCCACCGACGCCCAATCTACCCGCCCACTACTGTCCTTACATCTTAACGGAGCCGGAGTATAGTGGGGTTGATCTCGAACTTAGAGAGACTATCGCAAGGTGCATGGCCCATAATCCAGCCGATCGCCCGGGGCCGCGTAGGCTTGTTAACCAGGCCCTCAATGGCATCAGGAAGGGGTTTCCCGGCGAAACGGATACTGTGATAAGAGAGTGGGTTCAGACGCACATTTACGACTCGGCGCAGGGTCCGCTTCCTCCTCCGCCTCCTCCATCTGGGCGGCCTCCACCTCCGCCAACATTTCCACCACCACCAGGTGGCGGAGGAGGAGGAGGAAGAGGAGGAGTACCAAGAGGAAGAGGAGGAAGAGGAGGAGGAGGAGGAGGAGGAGGAGGAGGAGGAGGAGGAGGAGGAGAGGGAGGCGGAAGCGGCAGCGGTAGTGGTAGTGGTAATGGTAGTGGTTAAGATGGCGGCCGGGGTGGTGTTGGTGTTGGGGTTGGCGGTGCTGGTAATAATAGTCCCGTTAATTGGGTTGACCCTTGAATTTCTTTTTACTTTTCATGCAGCAATATTTTTCGTGTATATAATCATACATTCATTACATAGGTGCTTAAGTCAATGAGGATTACAAAGACTGGAAACTTGATATTCACGATTAAGAGGATACTAAAATAAAGAAAAAAATGAAACAACGTCAACTATAACGGGTTCGATATTAGCTACAGAGAGCAGGGTGGTTTGACTCTACGGCCATAAACCGATATTATCTTCGACGATACGCTAACGACGATACGTTAAGAAGTTTATTGGGATACACTGACTGACTGTCGGGGAATAGAGTTACTAGAGGGTAGCAGGAGGGTCGCTACTTAGGCCCTGTGGGGTAATTATATCTTTGAGTCCTATTATATATAGCGATGGCTTCTCCCTTAGGGGCTTGTAGGACCTAGGAATCAATGATATTGAGTCCTACCCCTGTACATCTAGCTAGTTGCTACCCTACTACGACCTAGGTACTACCTATCTCCACCTTGGAGTAAAACCTCTGACATTGACTGCCTTTCCTAAAGACGGTTTTCTAGTATAGACAAACTTAATGCGCCGTAATAGATTGTCAGGGTAGAGTCTCTTAGGTTGAGGAGCTTATTACTTGCACGGTCTTCATTACAGTACTCGAATAGCTGAAGATACCACTCCCCTGGGCAGTGAAGACGATTTTCAACCATGCTCTGAGTCTATTCTATAAGTAGTATAAACCGTACAAGCTGGCGAAGATGGTGTCCTACTGCCCGCGCGTGGCTCGTTTATCACGCATGCTCCGAGAACTATTACAATACGCCACCACCTATAAGCCATGGTCTAAGAGCTACAACCTTAGTGGACTTCCATCGTCGAGAATGGCCCCATCAGTCTATATGAAGTTTATCCATATCAGTGTGTCAAAAGAAATCCATTTTGCATTATTCCCTTAGGCTTGCCATCGATATACTTAAGAATTCGGACACGAGGTTAAAAAGTGGGCAAACAGGCTTGTGGTCGTTGATATTATAGCGGTTCTAGGTAATCAGGGCTGTATATTCGGGTATCTAGTCACTATATAGAGCTGGTCGCTCTTGAGAATCAACATATCTCCCTGGCTCGATGTTTCAAGAAAAGGCTCTATCGGTTCGATTGTATTATTGGCTCTATTGTATGTATACCTTTGAAGTATGGGACCAAGGGATAGATATATTGACATACATTTATGAATCTAATCATCCTTTATAATTTAAAGTTGCATGATACTGTTAGACATTATGATATTGAAGAAACATTTCTTTTTCATCGCATATATTACGAAATAGGAACACAGGAATACCTTTGCAAGCATAGACCGCCCGTCATAAAGGAATAGGACTATGTGAGTACTGTATAGGGACGGTCTAATCATCTCTTGTCATTTCTCGTATTCTCACAGTGTCAAACTATATCTATTAATACCTACACTATATGAAATCCTATGGTTTGCATAATTCGGCATTCGTAGCGCCGGGGTCGGAACACCTGATAGACAGAAGAACGAGAGCACATTTCAGACTTGTTAAAAGGGAAGACAATTAAGAACTGTTTTCGTTAGGTGTTCTTCGCTAGAGGAGCAAGTTTAATTAAGTTGAATTTATCCCGTTGTTGGGTTTTCTGTACGTAGATAAAGGTGCTTAGATGGATTTTATCACGACTGTACTGTGTTATATTTATTATAATCTTTTTGTCAACTTTTGATATAAATTCAACGTTGGACTAGCCTGAACCAACTCCTCTCCCAATTGCCGACAGTAGGACGTGCAGGACTATAAGCATATCTCTGTGCTCAGCTAATATTCCGGGATCCCTTGCCCCGCTTCATAGCCTATCTCCCAGCCTTAAACGCCATGTATGATCATCGTCATAATCATCGTTACCAGAGCCACACTGTCGGTAGATGTTTCCAATCTCATTTATTGATCATGCGCTAGGGCTTTATCGTATTAGCCTACTAGGAATTGGCTATGCTACGCCGCGTATACACAATATAATTTACCGAGTCATATCTTAAACGAAGTAGTACTAGCAATATTTCCCTCAGGATGAAATGCTAGTTCGCACAGTTTATCGGGACCGACATCCAACCTTACATTTCTTGCGAGGGATACATGTCCCTTAGCTGTGACTTTGTCTTAAAACTCCACCCGCATTTCCATACCTTTTGGTGTTAGTGCGACTTGTTGATACTAGCTTTGCCTAATCTAGTAGTTCTAGTTACCTATCCATTTCTGGAATAGGGAACGGCAAGGTATTGAATACGCCAGGGGTAGTTGTATATCTATCTACTTACTATTAGCAGGGGATATTGATTTCCTGATTATTTTGGTACTGGTGCACTTTGGATACCGATTTTCTTTTCTTAAAAACAAGAATGATAAAAAGTTAATCAATATCCTTAAGATAATAGCTACCAATGATTGGCGGCTGGAGCATGACAGTTGGGGGATTTGATAAGTATCGGTTCTGGACTAGGCCTAGTTCCACCCCCTATCTAGGTACGCATACTTCTTTCTCAATAGAGAGCATAGCCACATATCTAGTCTTGTACCGACTGCTAATAATTCATTCATCACACGACCTTGGACTTTCCGTCTAAGCTAATCCCGTGTTAGGAGATAAATCGCTAGCTAAAAACGGCCTCCTGGGACTGGAATCCTATGGGAGTTTACCTTAGTCATAACGACAGCCGACAAAAGCTCGGAACACCGCGGAGACAATGGAGCCCCTACAGCCCGGTTAGGATGTATTCCGCGAGCAAGCGACGTCAGGCGCGCTTACGCAGGACTTGGAGCATGCAGGGAAATCGAAACATGAATAGTTGGGATTGTTCGTTGCGATTACTCGATTATCTGGGTGTCTGAATAAGGATCATCAAGGGCCTTGCGATCCTCCCACTGTATTAGGCGTCCCTGCTACCTAGGTGCAGCGCTATGTGGTGCGACCCGACTCAAATCGGAAAGTCAACACCCTGGGAACTACCACTTCGAAAGTGTAGATTGCTACTGTAAAGCGCTGGCGCCATGAGCTGAAAGACATTATACTGTAACATTGCTCATGTAGAGATGATGATCTAGGCAGGTAGTTAACTGCGGGGAAGAGCAGTCGAAGGCCGAAGCGATGTTGTCGAGCTATATAAGGTCCCGAATAGCCACGTCGGTTTCTCCAAGCACCATCATGCTTCATCCATAGCTTGAACTCCCTCCTCAATAGCAAAACACGAAAACTCAACATGAAGGCGAGCTTTACTCTTGCTGCATGCTTCGCGCTTGTCGGCCGCGCTCTCAGCGCCGCCTCTTTCCCGGGCTCGAACTTGTACTATGCCGCAGGGCTCAACACAACTCAGCAAGACTACTTGTTTACGAACCTGAAGGCGGCTGGTGTCAAAGTGCTTCGCGTCTGGCTAGATGGTGAGTCTCCAATGCAACATACCCTCTAGCCGTGCCCCTAATAGTTCTGTAGGGCAAAGTAGTGAGCAGAAAGGGACGCAGCTCGACTCCTATCCGAGCCTGGAAGGAGCTGCACCAGGCTCGTTTAACGATGAGGTCCTAGACCGGCTTGATGATCTAATGCATCGTGCGGCCACGCAGTACGGCATCAAGCTTATGATTTCGATGCATAGCTACAACACCCTGAAAGCGCAGAACGACTTCTACGGGAAGTACTGGGGTACGGGCTACTTCTACACTAACAGCGACGCTATCAGCGCCTTCAAGAATCGTATCAATCATATCATGTCTCATAAGAACCCTAATAATGGGAAGACGTGGGCCCAAAGCTCTGAATACATCTTCGCTTTTGAAGCACAAAATGAGGCAGACCAACCGAACGTAAGCTATTCAATGCCTTCCTTATACATAATTATAAGATGTCGAGGAAACTAAAATATCTAGCAATAGACACATCCTGATACCACTGCAACGTGGCAATGCACCATGGCACAGACTATCAAGGACAACCTCGACGGCAACAGTAACATCCTCATTACCACCGGAGGTGGAGGCTGGGTTGACGCATCGCTACCCTCTGCCCTATTCTCCTGCAGCGCCCTCGATGTCCTTGCGATCCACGCATACGGCAACGGCGATCTAACCGTCAGCAAGCTATCCCCCTACGTCACGAAAGCCAAGAACGCAGGCAAGAAGCTCATCATGCAGGAATGGGGCGTGTGCTACTACAGCACGAGCGCTAACCAGAACTGCGACAGCGGCAGTCCCTCAAGCAACCGTGACGCGAACATCAAGACCTGGGCTGATAATATTAGCAAGGCTGGTATTCCATGGATGTACTGGCAAATCCTGCCGAACGAGGACCCGCATTACGGCTCCGATTTTGAGGTTGGCATCAATGGTGTCAACTGGGGGACGCTGAAGTCGGTGGCTTCGGGTACATCTGGGTATACCGCGCAGTTTGATTTTAGCAAGTGGCTCCTTTAGATGTGCCTTGGTGTGCCTTCGTATGAATACCGAGGAATCTATGCCAGCTCATTGTGTTTGCCTTCATGTTTAAGGCATAAGGATAGAAAACATCAGATGTAACATTTAGTGAGATATAGGAAAAGAACGTGACGTTGGGCTAAGTAGGCATATAGGAAGAGGCAATATTTAAAACGACGTGTAGCCGTGAATCTTGAATCTTGATAATGAATTATGGCGCGGACTCGGCCAAATGTAACAAAATCTCCGAAAAGGATACACGCATGATGTGATTTGGAATTTGGAGTGCGTGTGTACTCGGTGTCAGGGTTTTCTTAAGTATTGTGAGGCAACCTGGCTGGTACTTTATGTTTCAAGTTCTTATTCTAGGCGCAATTGTTCTCTCATCAAACGCAGTTGGGGTAATGATCTCCAACTCCACTGAAAATAAATGAATATCTGAGTGGCAAGGCAGTGTCCGTGGCGTCTGGGTTGTGCTCATCTTTACACATGCACAGGGTAGATGCTTGAGACGTGATGGCCCTAGAGGACTCCCTGTTTCATCCCGATAGAAAACTGCTATTCATGGCTGACGTTGCCTACTAATAAGCTTTAAAAACGGAGCGTCGATTCAACCTGTTACCGTGTTATCTTGATGCCAGAAGACTTTAACCTATACTCTCGAGGTTTCATCTGAATGCAGAAAATATCGTATCGTGATGGATTGAGTAGTGGTGGGGAGACTTGAAGTGCTAATCAGTCTGTGTGAAGCTACAACTATCTAAGATTTAGCTGAGTATGTAGGAAATTTAGCGCGAAAAATAGACCTTTGAATCAATCTATCCCTAACAGACCTCGTTGTCCGCTCTGTCCCGTTACGGAGTGTGGTGATGGGAGTATACGTATTGGGAGATTGGAGCAATGAGACTTTCAGTCGCAGTTTGCGTTCTTATTCGGCTTCTTCCAAACCTTCTTCCGGGTATTCTTCCTCCTCTTCATCGTCAATAGTAGCGTCCTGGTACTGCTGATACTCTGAAATGAGATCATTCATATTGGATTCAGCCTCCGTAAACTCCATCTCATCCATGCCCTCGCCAGTGTACCAATGTAGGAAGGCCTTTCGGCGAAACATAACGGAGAACTGGTCGCCAAGCCGTTTGAAGATATCTTGTATAGCCGTCGAATTTCCAACGAATGTCGCTGACATCTTAAGTCCGCGAGGCGGGATAGAACACAAGGCCGTCTGCACGTTGTTCGGAATCCATTCTACAAAATAGGGGGAGTTGCGGCTCTGCACAATTCGCATTTGCTCTTCGACCTCTTTTATGGAGACCTTGCCTCGGAAGATTGCAGAGCATGTAAGGTACCGTCCATTACGGAAGTCGGAGCCGATCATCATATTCCTAGGGTCAAAGATTTGCTGTGTGAGCTCTGGTACCGTCAGAGCACGAAATGAATAGCCGCCGCGACTGGTCAATGGGGCAAAGCCAACCATAAAGAAATGGAGGCGAGGAAAGGGTACCTTTTCATCATCAGTAAGTAATATTTGGTTATGCCTCGGGATTTGGCTGATATAAATAGTGTCGCAACATACCATGTTTACGGCCAACTTTCGCAGGTCAGAATTTAATTGCCCGGGGAAACGAAGAGAAGTCGAAACACCTGACATAACGGCAGACACAAGGTGGTTCAAGTCACCAACTGAAGGATCCGCAAGCTTTAGGGTACGTTGACAGATGTCGTAAAGGGCTTCGTTATCGATACAGAAAGTTTCGTCCGAATTCTCGACTAACTGGTGAACCGACAGTGTCGCATTGTACGGTTCTACAACGGTGTCGGATACCTTCGGTGATGGGACGACGCTAAACGTGGCCATCATGCGGTCGGGAAATTCTTCGGCAGAAGTGCGTTAACGGGAGATAGTCTTTAGAGATAGAAATATAGGACGGGTAAAGGAATGCAGCAGACCTTCTCGAATCTTCGCGACGAGCAGAGTCCCCATCCCGGAGCCAGTACCGCCGCCCAAAGAATGTGTGATTTGAAACCCTTGTAGGCAGTCACAGCCCTCAGATTCCCGGCGCACAACATCAAGTACTCTGTTTACACGCTAGAGTTAGTAATTACCAAAAAGAGTAAGATTTCAGCTCAGGTGTCGGGAGCATTCAGGAGCAATGAGTCCCGAAACCTGTCAAAAGGGGAAAATAATGACTCCAGGGAACTTACTGTTCGACAAGTTCGGCTCCTTCGGTATAATGACCCTTTGCCCAATTATTACCGGCACCCGACTGACCGAAGACAAAGTTGTCGGGGCGGAATAACTGGCCGAGTGGACCAGCGCGCACGGCGTCCATAGTGCCTGGTTCCAGGTCAACTAGAATTGCACGAGGGACATATTTCGTCTCAGATGCCTATGATAGTGAATAGATTACTCGTGTAAGGCCAAGGATACTGATGGACGGGGCGCTTACCTGATTGAAGTATACGCTCATACGCTCCAATTGCAGATCTGAAGAACCTTCGTATCTTTGGGGGTGAAATATCGTAAGCACTCGAGATAGATGCTTTGAAGAGTGGCCGGGAACTACTCACATCCCATTGTTATTGAGACCGTGCTCGCCCGAAATATCCTGCCAGAAAGCAGAACCGATCTGGTTACCCTATGCGAGTGTATCAAGGGTTAAACAATGCAAATATAGTAGAGATGACCGCGAGCACTCACGCATTGGCCGGTTTGAAGATGAATCTAAGTAGTAGCAAGGCTGTTAGTTCAAGCAAATCCGGATGATTAAGCGTGATGGGAACGAAGCACTCACGATTTCACGCATAGTGACCAGATAAATTGAAAATTTTAGTTATTGATTGCAGTAGTATTAGGGGATCGAGGCTTCTTGAGAAACAAGACTTCGGAAAGGGGAAGAGAATAAAATAATTATTGAGAGACAAACTAATAAAAGGACCGACCGGAAGCATGCAGAGAATCATTGGCTGACTGATGCCGAACAAATGTTGTTGCCTGGGCGATAGCCCCACTACACTATAGGAATTCTCCTTGTATCTACCAATCAACCATCGTTGGAATATTAAATCTGTAGCCTAGAGTTGTAGTGTAACAAGTTCACGCTTACAATGCAAATTTCGGAGGGGAGCGGTGAATTGAGGTCGTTCTTGGAGCCCACTTGACACTGAAGCCTGCGTCAAAACAAATGCAGACTGATTTGCGAGTGAATAAGCGACGCCATATTCCCTGTCTCAATTATAGAACATGAAGGTAGAATAGATCCTCTCCTCCAAGACTCCCGACCTACTCCCTCGAACCGTGGACAAAAGGTGACTGAGGGGCTACAACATCAGCGAAGTATGTAGTTTATATAATCTCTTTTATACCGTTGTATTTGTCCTCAACATCCTACCAAGATTTCCGTATCGCTCGTTTAGTTCTACATAAAAGTGCGAGACAGATTCCTAAGATAACGAAGACTAGCAGCACTAAATCTTGCCTAATAATACTCCTCGGTATTGTAACAAGGGCTCTAAATCAGAGCTTATGATACTATCATATTAACTCTCTAGGGGTCTCAAGGAGTCTTACATACAGTCTATCTAGTTTAGGTAGGAAGAGCTCCTATTTGTGTTCTACTCTCAGATCTCTTAAGCATCAGGGCTCGGTTCTGTTGAAAATTTGCATTATTGTTGGGTTCCCTTGCAGGACCGTCTAACCCTGCCCTAGCCAATCATATAGGTAAGTGAGACTTCGTGGTGTTAACTATAAGTAGCCTAGTACGCTTCACCTTAACACTTTGTTTGTATTGCTTATTCTTGCAAGGTAGTGGTGATGATAGATAGGTACTCATAGAACAGCACTCATGCGGTTATATAGTTGGATTATCGAACTAGACCATACTAGTAAGCCTCGCAAGTCACATTCTGATCATTCCAAGGAACATATTCCTAAAATTCTACATGCCCTTGACTTGTACCTACTCCTATGCTAAAACAGCATCGTTAATCGGATATAACTTATGGGAGAACCCACGAATCATGATTTTTTAATGAAACTAAGTATTCCGTTCCTTTGATTCCTAACGGAAGCACTAAAGCCATCTAGATCTCTTTTGATTGATATTGTAGCTTCGTATTTCGCGAAGAATTCCTGTAAATGCCCGTTGTATTCTAGTTCTTGCTACATAACATTAGTTCAGCCCCTTGGCGCCTTGCGCTCCGTCTGTTGTCAGTATTATTACTTGCGTTGTGTTTCACTACTCAGTCAAATCTGGAGAAGTGTCGAGTGAAAGTCTTTAAGTGCCTAAGTCTAGGGCGACGCGTTGATTCACAGGTCCTGCTTCAGTATCGATGTCACACTCACGGATGAAGGTATATGTGTAGGAATAAGTAGTGGATAAAACAAAAAAGTACCTTCCTCTTTGCGATTATATGGGCAGAGGGATCAGGGTCGTCATGGCTGCCCTTTGCATGAGTAGGGTCCCTAGACCTTCGGGCTAATTACCCTTGGGAATTTGGGGATAGATCCCTCGCTACCGGATCTATCTCATCGCGTATTATCACCGTTCTATAAAACCTCCAAACATCTACTGAATGCCCTACTTCTCAATCACACTAGCTATGCATGCAGCAGTTTATCCCGAAACGAACAATGATAATCTAACTCGCCAAGGGATGGGAGTGCGTCATCACCATGCAGCACCACTACCAAAATCCACAACTACCATATCGCTGCTAACTCAATTCGATATCTGATGCTAGTAGTACGAAATCGCCTTGCGCTCAACAATGTGCAATATGGAACACCTGGCACAAAGTCGTCTGCGGCTGAGTGTGGCGGCGTGGCGGTCCCCGTCTCGTTAGTGGTTGGCGTTCCTATTTTAAATTGTAGACTAAGGCAAGAATGACTGTCGTTGCTTCTATAAGCTATAAGTTTATTGGCATGCTAAAGGATATTATAGTCTGATTGTAGGTACGTTAGATGTCGTGGCTCTAGCCTGTGTGCGTATAGGTCTTGGCCGTGGCATAGTGAGAAGTTTCCCGAATAGGAAAGGACAATTTTCCCGCGAAAGAATCGTTTAACATGGTTCATCCTTTGCTCTATTCTAGGTAGTCGTTAACCAGATCTGTTAAATACGAAGGCAAACAAGATAAGTGATACTAATAATTTCACTGAAATAAAGCTTATAAACAGGGTTGATAGGCGGGCACAATTGTGCGGGTAAATGGTTAATAGAAGCAGGTAGCCTAATTGAATTGCTATTCTAAGTTTTTGCGTTCCTATTTTGGTCGGCGATATATCGGGACTGCTGTTTTTTTTGTTGCTATCGTCAACGGCAATCTTCGGCTATGCTAACAGTGGCTTTGCATATTTCAATGGTAACCGCATGCCTGAGGTTGAGCAGAATGAGCGGGGGGACCAGGTGGTATGGGTTACCTCTATCGTGTCCAGCTAGTGAACCTGTTCTATGCGCAACACAGGGTACAGATATTATCCTGCACATACCTAGGGTGCTCCATTGGGACATACACCGCAATTCGCTCTTTATTTTGAACCCTATAATAACATGGCCGGAAGTTTTATAGTATTAAGGTACGAAGTGCTCAGAAAAGTAAATGTTCGAACTTGCGAAACCAGCCGACCGATTTGAGTGCCATTCCAGCACAGTACATTGTATAAGCACTGGACTGGGGGAATTAGCTAATGAAATCTGAATACTTGGCTTTCACGGTTCCTATCTAATTATACCCTTGTAAATTGTATTGATTAAACATTTGGTACTTCTATAGATGCATAAGTATACTGTTAAAAGCTGCTATCTGTACGCTTAAACAATGTAGTTGATCTACGCAGGGGGGATGTGAAACTAATAGGGGGTTGAAAAAAGTCGCTGTGCTAGAATGGCGGATAGTATGAATTATTACAATATAATCAAGCTTATTTAATGCGCAATTAAAGGCGCTATTGAGTAACATATGTTACACTAGTATACATGTTGGTTTTATTTTTTTTTTTTTTTTAAAAATGAAGTTTTTAAGCATCAGTAGTTCAAAAGCATAGTATGGCGACAATATGCGACCGTGTGGCGCTATTATTAGAGGCGCGTACTTAGTTGACCTTCATTTCACTCAGTCATCCATCCTTCGCTAGAAACGAAAGCATAACTAGTTACTGCCACCCAAAGTTAGCAGCAGAGCGACATGATCCTTAGCATGGCCAGAATAATCATCTGCAGCTCCAACGTAGGCTGCAAGGTACAAAGTATGTCCAGCAGTATCGCCCCTATTACGAGCTGTGGCCTTCTTCTGCCTCCAGACGAGCAGGCCGTAAGCTATATGAACAACCACACACAGTGAAGCCGTGGCAATGTTGATGGAGTAGCCAGTATGGTAATACGGTGAGTCTTGCTTTAAGAATGCAAATGTCGCCACAATGCCTCCAAACCCACCGAAGCATATCATGAACGCCGAACCAATGCTTCGCTCTACGTGGCCTTGGAGATTCATTACATACCAGCAAACAACATGACCTCCTATCCCAATGGAACCCATGGTAGTGAGAACTATCGCTGCATACTCCGCCGAAAAGTTCTTGGTGCCATGGACCGTCAGCAGTATAGCCAGGCCTGTAATTAGAAGTGCCAGGGCGAGGAATATGAAGGGTGAGCGTATTCGTAGCCTATCTGAAAGATAAGCCGAAAGGATAGTAAAGCCTAGGGCAGCGGTGAATGGAGGTACCGAATGCAGTTGCGTTTGAATCGTATTGTAGCCCAGATCTTTTACGATTGAAGGGACAAAATAACTGACAGAATATGCCGATACTAGCAGTGCTATCAAGCACTCGTGTTAGCAGCCGATTGGTACAAGATGAATAGAAATAACATACAAAGTACATAAAGGCACCGAGCCAGTTCGTGGCCTTTGGTAGAAAGACCTTTATATCTGTACTCGTAATGGGAACAGTATGAGGCTCGTCAGATTCGGTCTTCTTCAATAAGAACTCCCTCTCGCTTTCCGACAGCCAACTTGCCTCGCGTGGGAAGTCTGAAATACTATAGAATGCCACAACACCGACAAGGACAGTAACAATGCCCTCTAGGATGAAGACCCATCTCCAACTTGAAAGTCCTCGGGTTCTGCCTAGGTTGCTGATAGCACTGCTAAGAAGGCCTCCAAATGCGCCGGCGACAATGGTGCTAGACCAGTATACGGTAAATCGCTTGTGCGCTTCCTCTTGCTTATACCAGAAACTAATCAAGTAGAAGCTTCCTGGGAAAATACCAGCTTCTGCCAGGCCCAGCAGAAAACGCGTAGCTAACAGCGAGGAATAGTTCTGGACAAAGCCTTGACCGATTGTTACCAATCCGAAGACCAGAACGCAGGTAGAAAGCTAGAATCTAGGTCTAAAGTGCTTTAAGAGAAGGTTTGACGGGATTTCAAAAATAATAAACGGGATGAAAAAGATTGTGAGGGCAACGTTAGGCTGTGAGCCCGTGAGGTCCAGCTCGTCGGGTAGTCCTAATGTGAGGGCAAACGAAATGTTGACGCTGAAAAAGCTGTTAGAAGACGCTGGTTGCTAGAAACAGCCAATGGGGGATACTCACCGATCAAGGAATGATACGACGTATACGATAAACAATATAGGCAGGACGCGAAAGTCAATTTTTCTTGACTAGTCTCGACTCGTTGATAGGAAACGAAGCTACGGCACCGCCTGCAGAGCTCGAGTGCAGGCTCTGAGAGTTGAGGTTAGCGCCTGAGCCGTCGAAAATATGCACTTTGCCTTCGCAATGGTCGCCCATGTTGTGTCAGGTCAAAATAATACCACGCAGTAACGCAGTAGGTGATTCTAAGCCACAGGACCGACTGATATGAGTGAGTCAAATGGAGAGAGAAGTATAACAAGTGCTGATACTGCATCTGCTAATCTTCAGGATGCAATGAGAGGGACGAGGAACAAGGTCGCAGACAGGACGCCGGACCCCTAGGCGTGATTGTATTGTAGGATAACTATGGTTAAGGAGCAGACCTCTCCCCTAATTAAGGAGAGGGCTCAGGAATCAATGCTATCGAGCCCTAACCCCTCTACTACGACCTAGCTGCTACCCACTTGCGGCCTGATTGTGACCTATCTTCACTCTGGAGCCCCTTTCCTAATGACACAGACGCCACATGGACTAAAGCTACACAGCTTTGTCACAATTCGGGGGATTGTCGTGGAGGCGTTCATTCCTGTTCTAACCAACGAATTTCGAGAAACTCATCGTTCCCTAGGCGCAGAATTACTGTAAAAGCGCCACCTTCGGCTGAATCGAGGAATGGAAATCCTCTCATTTGTGATACCTACGTGCGCCCCCGGTCACGGCCTCTTGCCTCCCTAATACACATGCATGTTGCATACCATTAGTATTACTATGGTTCTTAATACTCTTTAGATACAACCCTCTTCCTTTATAAAAACAATAGAAAGACGTTGCTGTATGTCAAGTCGTTACCACAATTGCTCTTACCCAAAACCTTTGGATACAACCACCCTATAAATAGTAACCCACTAAGTGGTAGATAGAAGATTTATCATATATGAGATCAAGTAGGCAGAAGGGAACTACTGGCTAACACAAGTACCCGGGTCGAATCCTCCCGTCAGGAGATTCAGCCATTGCGGCGCAGAACTAAGCTTTCCGGTGTAACGTTTCTGTCGGACCGCAATTCAAATTAAAGAGATCCCCCGATGTTGAGATAATATCGGCTTCGCTCGCCCTACGTGTTCGACGTTCGCAGTCCACCTTACTTACCTACGACTAAGTACCGAAGTAGAGAATGGAGACTGCCCAGCCGACACCTGCGTTGCCGCCTCCCCCGGGGGCAACATCTAACTTCGACCATCCCGAATCATTGCGCCAGCAATTTGACATAGGCGCCGGCATCTCAGTTCCCTTAACCACGATTTTTGTCTTTCTGCGATCGTATAGTAGGCTCTGGGTCAAGAGGACATGGATACTTGAAGACTGTGAGTCGTGGTTGAATACTTATTCTATACATTTCACTAATACAACCCATTAGGGTTTCTTTTGGCCGTTTGGGTGAGTTATTGTTGCCGATACACGTTTACTTCTGTTGCTGTTTCTGCCTTCCCTTCGTATTGCCTTTTACCCAAAACAGTCATAACGGGCAGCCTCCCAGCGAAACCACGTCTCGTCTAATCTATTCGTGTAGGCTGGTACCATCATTTTGGCTGGATTCGGTGAAGCGACCATGTCGCACTATGGAGGGAGACACGAGTGGGATATTACTGTCGCGCAGGGCAATGAAGCAGCCTATGTGAGCTTGACGAGTTGGAATCACGGACGTAACGAGCATGACACGCTGACCTAGTTTATTAGTGGTTCAACTTGTGCTCTATCGAATACGGAATTGCGCTGTTCTTCGCCAAAATCACCGTCCTCCAGCTGTATCGCCGGGTTTTCTCCCCCCATCGACGTGGCGCATTCGATAATGGTATTATTGCGACAGCACTAGCCATTCTCTTATTCCACGTGGCATCTACTATCGTCAAAATATTCGAATGTACTCCCAGGGCCAAAATCTATAACACACAGCTCGATGGGAAATGTATCAACACTTCGGTTTTTTTAACGACCATCGGAGTATTCAATACGATAACCGATGTTATTATTCTCCTATTACCCGTAAGGGCGGTCTGGTCACTGGCCTTGCCGTTCCACAAAAAGGTTATTGTTGTTTTGGTTTTTACGTTTGGATTAGCGTAAGTACAAAGTCTAGCGATGTGGAAACGCTCATAGAAATCTAAACTCTGTATTACTAGGGCTCCCGCTTTTAGCTTGTACGGATTTATTGTACGTCTCAAGGGAACCAACAACCCAGACAAGAATTGGAACCAGCCAGCCATTGTCATGTGGGGGTAGGCTATCACTAGACTTGACTATGTTAAATGGACGCTGACTTCGTTCGATATAGGCTACTTGAAATAGCGACTGCTGTGCTTTGCGCAAGCTTTCCCGAGTTAGGGCCCATCTTTTTGAGGCGAAAGAAACGCACGAAACCGACTACCAGTATCGTGAATGGCAGATACCGTTATCACGATGGCGGCCGTGGGCCGAAGAGGAAGAAGCTGTTCTCTACGATATCGGACAGCTTGAGGGGCTACGAAACTAAAAACACCTACATCGATCTCGACAATTACGGAGTACAAGCCGTAGCCCAGAACCAGAGCGGCCTGATCGACAACACTCAACAGCCTGGAGAGATCACCGTAACCAGGGAAATCAGGGTTGCTTCTAAGACAGCAGATACAGAGCAGTACATGTCGCCCAGTCATGTGTGAGGAGCTCAAAGGCCGTTGGTTCTATTCTTAGTGGACGCTAATTATTCGGGGTTGCCTATTGGGCATGGAACATGTGATACGAAGAAGCGGTGGCGTTTTCTGTAAAATACTGTAGAACGTAATATCGGCAGTCGACCATAAGCAGTCACGAACCCTCTCGCTGCGTCCATGTGGAAGAAGAAACATCGTCAGAAAAGTTCCGTGCATTACGGCCCCTTAACGCGGCGGGCGCTTTGCCGTTTACGTCGTTAACGTGAATATTGGAAAGTGTTTTGTCGGGAAAAGGAGCCATGAAACTCGTGCTACACACCGACATGGCGGTCGTGTATTGTCCTCCTAGCACCTATGTACTGTCGATTTCCATGTAGGTAGGTAGGATAGGAAGGTGGTGCCCAAATGATCTCATGCACATAAACATGATGCCTCTTCAATGTCGAGTCGAGTTCATTTCGACGAGCTAGGTCATGTATCAATCTACGTAGTGTAATTAGATGAAGGCGTCACATTTCAAGATTGGGTCGCATCACGATGATCCTGCCGGCTGGGCGCGGGGCAATAGTTCCGCGCTAAGATCTTAGTGCCAAGATAAGCCACATAGAGAATAGTGGGAAGACTAGTCCAAGTGGAGGAGCCGGTGGAACCGGCAGCACATATGGGGCTAGGGGGTCCCTTGTTTCTGACCAGAGAGGTCATCAACCCTGTCCTTCATCACGAATAGAGATCTGCAGTATAGAAAAAAAGATCATTTTGAAAATACATATGTACGATCATTGGGAAGGATTTTATCCCAAAGATTAGAATGCCGGTTCCCGACCATGATCGGAACCATGATGTCGCATCATACCTACTTATTGGATGCGGAGGTATGGCGGACCGATCCGCTAGTCATCCTGGTTGTAAAAGAGCCGCTGCCAGCACCTCTTCTTCCGGGGCTTTGAACTGTTGTGAGTACTTTGCTGACTGCGGTCCATTCCAACACGAGACGAAAAAGAAAAAAAAGAAAAGTGGATAGAGCGATAGAAAGAAAGTCATCCCCGGAAATCGGTGCTGGACTTCGACTAGGTATTAACTCTTGTAGTAGTAGAAAGTATTGGCCGGCAGGTCAATTAGATGTTTCTTACCTATGGACATACGCAAGGGAGAATGTGGTGTACAGGTAGGTGACCTGTCCCCCCATCCCCAGGGGCTAGCTACAGTACAGTCGGCTGTTTTTGCAAATAAAACAAGGTAAACGAATGCGGCTCTGACCCCCAATTCTATGTTTGCTCATATGGTAATTACTCTTCGCTTAGACTTGCAAGACATGGCTATGGGCGATTACACGCTAACCATTCTCTCTACTATTCCATCCTGGTATCTCTTCCTGAGTCCCCTGATTGCACTTCTACTCTATATAGTCGGGAATGAGTATGTGCGTGCAAGTGCAAGAATCCCCGGGTTGAAAGGGCCGAGTGGATGGCCATTGATTGGGAGTCTTCTCGATGTACGCGACAATGCCGCAATGAAGTATCAGGAATGGGCCCGGACGTATGGCGATGTCTATCAGGTGCAACTGGGAAACACAAACGTAGTGGTAGTCAACAGTGCAGCTGCAGCGAAGGCTCTCTTCCAGGCGAACTCGCAAGCACTGAGCTCACGGCCGATGACGTACTCATTTCACAAGGTATATCGTGCGACTGAATGAGACAGAATGCTTAACTGATCGTCTCTGCCTCCGCAGGGTGCGCCGAGCACAGCAAGCTTTACCATCGGAACGTCTCCCTACAACGAAAGTCTCAAGCGAAAAAAGAAAGGCGCCGCTTCCGCCCTCAATCGTCCTGCTATCCAGTCCTACATCCCGTATCTAGATCTCGAGACCAAGTCGTTCCTACAAGATCTACTTACTTTCGGCCAGATGGGAACAGTACATATCGACCCGTTACCCATGATCCAACGGATGAGCCTGTCCCTTGTAACTACAATTAATTGGAGTGTTCGGGTACGGTCGATCGAAGACAAGCTTTTCAAAGAAATCGTACACGTGGAAGAGGAGCTGAACCGCACGCGTTCTACAATTGGCAATCTGGAGGACCACATACCTCTCCTGCGTTTAAGTCCTCTCTCTCAAGTCTCGGCGACGTCAAGATCACTGCGCCGGCGGCGGGACAAGTACATGGCCAAATTTGACGGGGAGGTCGTTCATAAAGTCGGTGAAGGAACCAATGGCAGACCATGTATACAAGCAAGCATGCTAAAGTACAAAGAGGTCGCGTTGACGGATGCAGAATTGAGGTCGATCAGTCTATCCATGACGAGTGGAGGGTTCGAGACGGTCGCTAACTCGGTGCATTGGACTATTGGCCATCTGGCCTTACACCCGGAAATCCAGGATAAGGCCTATGAAGAGATCAGACAATTCACAGGATCTGGGTTGCCCGACGCGGCCGACGACCAGAAGTGTGTGTATATCCTCGCACTTGCCAAGGAGGCGCTGCGTTACTTCACCGTCATCCCGCTTGCGCTCCCACGGGTGTCTATTAAGAAGGTCTATCACGAAGGAGTCTTAATCCCTGCTGGAAGCACAATTTATATGAATGCTTGGGCATGCAACAGGGGTAATGTACCCATTAGACTTTTACCATCTATTAACTAGCTAACTAAGCATTTCGCAGATCCAGAGCTGTGGTCAGAGCCTACACTCTTCCGGCCAGAACGCTGGCTCGAGAAACCCGACGCGCCCATCTTTACCTTCGGGCTGGGATATCGCATGTGCGCGGCGCATCTGTTGGCTACTAGGGAACTATACCTCATATTCATGAGACTTTTATCCAGCTTCCGCCTGGAGCCTTCTGGAGAGATCAGATGTGACCCTAGGAGGGATATCAAGAACTCAAAAGACTTGATCATGGCAGCTAAGCCATACCGTGTTCTGTGTGTCCCTCGAGACGAGAAGAGGTTGACTGAAGACTTGAAGTTCAATGAGTAGGAGGATGTCATTGGCCTATTACTGGCGATTCCAGAAGTTTCTGGTTCATGATCCAAATATCTACGCCCTATTTTTCTTATAGTGACAAATCAAAAGAGCCTAGCCCATCAGGAATCAGTAGCACTGCTATTCAAAATTACCTTGCTTCTTTTTCGCCCGCGTCAAGGCATTTCTAGACTAGGGCGGTACCGAGCCCGGATGAACCTCCCGTGATGAAAAGATCTTCGAGTGAGACACGGCGGACCTTTGGTGTCACCGATCTCGCAGAGTTACCCCCTAAACTAGGTAGATCAATGAAGGCTTTGTTTCTATTATGTACCTAGGTTAGGACCCTTCGGTTATCGAGGCGCAAATTTCCTATTTGGGTCATGGAATTTTAGGACACAATGCAAGTAAGTAAGTATACATCTGATGTCCTCTTACAGAAAAGACTAATCTCCCTGTAGGTAGGTAGGTACCTGCCTACATGCTTTCCCACATGTATGTATATAATATGGTATTGTACCTGATGGCGGGTCACCTCGCCTCAATGGATGCGATGTATCACCGCCGGCAAGCTGAAGTCAAGACGACTACTCCACTGCGATCACTACGTTGCGGCCAAAAAAGTCCCGAATACTGCTCAGGGCTTGGCCAAAGGAAGCATTCGGAGCCGCCAAAAACCGCGGTTCGGTCTAACTTAGTGACCAGTTAGTCGCCTATGGGGTGTTGCAAGTCCTTCGCGTCTTTGTCTGAAGGAGGGCAGCCGTTTTCAAATCCTGTGAGCCCACGATGAGCAGGTGCCTACTCCGTAATCCCACCCAGGCGAATTCCTCATGCAGTAGGTATTATATGAGTAGTAGACAGACGTGACACGGCGCTCCCAAACGAACGATGCAACGCCCAGATCCTATCCCAACATTGATATATTGGATGGTTGCCTTGGCCTGCGCTGGCAGGTGGCGAGCTACCGTGTGACTATACCCTCGAACCTTAAATGGACGTGGACAAATGACAAGACAGTTAGGTACGATTCCGAGAATCGTATTTCTGCACCTCCTCATCAAGCAGCACGCAATCCCATTCTCTGGGACATAACATGACACCGTTCCACGGCTCAATGCGAGCCAACACCGGCCAGGCCCTCACGGCCTTCGTCTCTCTTGACGATATGAGCGCTTCTCACACCGCCAATGCCGCTGCTAGCGGTGATGGTGAGAAAGAAAAGTGTCAATACCCCTCGGAGACGAGCGATGCCGACACCAGTTTGAGCACCGTAGTTCCGGCTACCACTCTGCCTGCTGCGGTCGAGGATACCGAGGTGCCAGACGGCGGTTACGGATGGGCCGTCGTGGCTGGCTGTGCGACGCTCACATTCTAGTTCGGTGGCACGACCTATTCCTAGGGTGTCGTGCAGACAGCCTTGATCAACCAAGGCCTCACCAGCGCTTCGACGCTTTCTTTCGTTGGTATGTGAAGCGAGGGGCATAGCATATCAACCCCTGTAGATAGCCGCGTAGATCCAAGCCCACGCTACGTATACACACACACACACACACATTTAATAACAACTTATCCGCACATAGGAAGCACCGCGATAGCTGCCATCGCAGCCTTTGCGCTCGTCAACGCCCGTTTAGTCAGGCTCATGGGAGCGCGCACTACGGCCCTTCTTGGCGTCTTCTTCATGGGCATCGGTGAGACGACGGCGTCGTTCACTACACGCTCCATCGGCGGCTTGTTTGGGACTGAGAGTATCCTGATGGGCATCGGCGTCAGTCTTTGCTTCATGGTCTCCTCGGTCGCGCCCGCGCAGTACTTCAAGAAGAGACGCGGCCTAGCCAACGGCATAGTCTACGCGGGCGGCGGGCTCGGCGGCACGGGCATTGCCTTCGTCATGGACGTTATCAATCAGAAGCTAGGCGTCGAGTGGACTTTTCGCATCATCGGCCTCTCCATGCTAGCCACGGGCCTGCCCATGGCCTTTCTGATCAAGGACCGCAATGGGCCCCCCGCCTCAACTGCCTGGGTGGAATGGTGAGTTTCCTTGTTGTCGAGACACTTTCGATTTTTAGTTGTTGAAGATCAAGCCTGATATATCGTGACGATAGGGCTCTCTTCAAGGAATTTCGCTTCGTCAGCCTCTTTCTATGCGGCCTGATCGCGACCTTCCCCCTCTTTGTGCCGGTCTTCTTCATCCCTCTCTATGCCGAGTCATTCGGGCTCCCATCGCTTGCTGGCGCCGGCCTCGCCGCCGCCTTCCAATTTGCTTCTTTCATCGGCCGCATAGGCGGCGGCGCGCTCGCCGACCGTATAGGCGCACTCAACACCTTGGTGCTGTCACTGTTTCTAAATGCCATCAGCATGCTCCTCATCTGGCCTTTCGCCACCTCGATCGGGCCTCTCGTGGTGTTCGTCATCCTCAACGGGGCGGCAAACGGGACTTTTTTTGCGACGATGCCCACTGTGGTCGCGAATATCTTCGGAATTCAGCGCGTCAGCGTGGTCATGGGCATGGTGGTTACGGCGTGGACGGGCGGCTATCTACTGGGCAGCCCCATTGCCGGCTATATCTTGAACGCGACAGGGAGCTACGACGACGTGCACAGCTATTTGCCTACTATCTTCTAGGCCGGCGGACTGAGTTTTGTGGCGCTCCTTTTCGGATTGATGACGCGGATTAAGATATCACGAAGCCCAATGCGCAAAGTCTAATGCAAACACTTTGACTTCTCTTTATCTGCTGGGATTTATTTTACCATCTTACCTAGTCGTAGTAGCTAAGCCGTAGCGCTACAAAAAGAAGCTACGAGATAAGTATAAACCGTTATAAATGCACTTCGGAAGTACAAAAACGTCATAAGAGCTAATAACTAACTAATTATACTTCATTATATAATACTTAGATAAACTCCTACTAGTGGTCACGCTATTGGAAAGTGCGCAAGTGAAGTAGGCAATATATACTTCTTGCCAAAATGTTCCTAAACCATCTTCATAGGCCTACTATAAACATATACAAGAATTCCTTTTTCCGTAGTCAGTGACACTACTCGTGAAGTCAGCCAGACTGCTTCATATTCCGGCTTGGCGCTCTATTTAGGTGCCGAGGTTAGGCTGGTAATAGTAATTTGGTATTCACCAGCATCCCCGGTGAACGGAACACTGCCAGAGGCCCTGTATTCGTTCGTCGCGTCCCAGAAAATCTGGGTGACAGTGAGCTGTCCTTCGGGTTCGTTGACTCTGTTGATGAGTGAGTACGTAGTACCACCCCACTGGTCAACGTCTACCGTGCAGCCTCCACCAAGAGCACACTATCCTAGCTGTCAATATCTAGACTTATAAAATACGTCTCGTAGTTTGAGGGCTGAACAAGGAGAGAGAGGGCAACACGCAGAGGGTGTCTACTTACGCCGGCGAATAGGATGGTAGGACGGCCAGTTGCTGCGTCTCCCTTGCCGTCGATATCGAAAATTTGTCTACACCCGTAGATGACATGGCATACAGGAGACTTAACATGTACGTTCCAAGTTCCGTAGTTTTCGCGAGGGGCGAGAGCGGCGGCAGAGGCGCCAGCTGCGTAGAGGGCTAAGGCATGGAGCGAGAAACGCATGGTGAATAGTTTTTTTCTTAATTGAAGAAAGATGAGAGTTGATGAGCGTAGTAGTTATGATGCTGGTTAAGATTCCGTTTGAATTGAGGACTTAAACGCTGTATTTATATTGAAGCCAGCGCGGCAACGAGGTGCTAAAGGGGTTGTAACTTGGCTTTCCGCGATTACTAACTGTGGCGGTTATCCCTTCATGAAGCTTTAGTCTGGTACTTGGCATAAGCATCCGAAAGGCATACACGAGAGGATAAATGGCCAAGAGCTTCTTGCCCTGACACTAATCTCCATATACGCCGTGTCATAAACCTCATCACGACAACCTCGAATCTTAGATCTAGACCGCCTAAAGTCGAGACAAGGAGACAACTACCTTCCGCGCACAACAACAACAGCAATGACTCTAAAGGAGCGATTCTTCTGACATAGCATATTCAAAAATGTCCGATTAACCAATTTTATCAACGTAACTATGGTAAATAGTTTCGGTAGGTTTGTTACGACATACTGCTGTCTGCTAGCTAGATGCCTAGAATCGCATCGCATCAGACAATTCTAAAATAGAAGCGGCTTTATACGGGATCGGCTCATTGGCTACTCCATATTGTTAGTGGCTCGGCCAACGTATTGCTGGAATCCTCGAGGTTAGCCCACTTACCGCCATCACCCGCCTTTTATAGCTGGACTGAACCGCCTCTCCACTTAGTCTACAGTCGCTTACTTATCGCCCATGTTTCCAAGGCTTGGGAAGTGTAAAATTTACAAGGAGGACAAAAAGTATTACCTAATGACTTCGTTAGCTCAGCTTCTAAATTGTAATTGCAGCGTACCCAAAGAGGCTAATGTCTCTTTCGGTTGATTCCGTTAACAAGCAAATATGTCATGTAAGTTAGTAAGTGGTCTGTAGTTGGCAATCAGTTGACTAGCTAAACCTACCGTTTTTCCGTCCACTAATAATACAACACTAAAGTCCACGACGTCAGATGAGTAGTGGTATGGCATAATACTATGCACGGCGCAGCCATATACTAAAGCAGTAATACACTATCACAGATGCATGAATTTTGCCAAGAGATGATTGTTACTTTAGGGAGCTAGGTACGCTCTCATGGGCTATCGTGATCAGCAAAGATGGCATAGCGAGTTATCGTAGTCTAGTTGCTAACTTGCTAGTCCGCTGGGATGGGAGTCTAACACCCCACCTGTCTAGTTACCGATATAGTCAGTATACGAAAGTCCACGACAATGAAGTAATCTTCCCTATGGATAAATAAGCTACTTTTAATTACCAATACATCTATAAAACTATATATTCCGTTGTACGTTCAGTCTAGCATTGCATGCATCGTATCGCGGCGTGCCTCATATATCACTACACGTCTGATGTCTCTTGAAGCTCGATCACTGGAACGCTTAGAGAGTGACGAACTTGTATCAAGCGAGCTCACCCTCTCCCACTTTATCTCCTTAGCACCCTGGGATGAGCTAGCATCATGCAGCCTTTCCCCAGCCGCTTGAGCTGTACCAAGTCATGAAGGGAGATAGTTCAGGTAGCCAATGCAATCATGCACGCAAATCTACTAAGCGGGAATAGACTCACGATCCGGAGCCCAGGTATCTCATATCATGCAGATATCTGTTGAGTGTATTGAAGCCTCACAGAGAGCGTTGCCTATTGTGGGTTATTGAGATAAAACAACTATCTCTTTCACCGTGATAAATGAAACTATTCTGTCCTAGCGCTGAAAAATCATAGGTATTTGAATCCTACAGTTGGAAATAATCAAACGTCAGATTAAAATGAGGCGTGTATCAACAGAGTGCCCTGTACTCTTGACTAGAGACTTAAACAGCTTCGCTTAGCACTTCTAGTGACTAGTATGGATAGAAAACAACGCTATGAATATATTGATAGTGGTGTTTGAGGCTACAAACGCCGCTATTCTATCTAGAAATCTTGGGGTATAGTACAGCTAAATAGTACATGGGTATTTGTCGCGAAAAAATAGACGTTTCAATCAACTTAGTCCCCTCGGAGACTAGCCACCCGCTCTATCCCAATACCAAAACAACGCTCTGGGTTAATCATATTTGGACGGCCAATAAATCCCATGCCTAGCGCCAATCCCACCGCTAATATTCGAAGTCTCTAATTTCCAAAACTCCATGCCATGCTTGTAAAAGAACCATTCGGGTGACCTTCGTGTCTGTTTGTCGTTATATCCTGTGATTTTGGGGTTATTCACATCCGGCCCAAGACCTATGTCCAATGAATCTCGGGGTTATGCTCATCGATTTGTCGAATATTAAATGTTGATGCGTAAAGATTTTTTCAATAGCTGCTTCATATAACTCGACACCGTTTTC
Source organism: Nemania sp. FL0031 (assembly GCA_022432375.1). Taxonomy (NCBI): domain Eukaryota; kingdom Fungi; phylum Ascomycota; class Sordariomycetes; order Xylariales; family Xylariaceae; genus Nemania; species Nemania sp. FL0031. The sequence goes on along the minus strand of JAJKKK010000007.1, from coordinate 770,949 downwards.
TCGGTTGAGACCCATCTATGTCAGCTTCGTCGTTGTCATTATCGTATAGAATGGTTCGTTCGGGTTGCGGAGTAACGGGAGACAGTTCCGATACCGTACGGACGCTGCCAGAAAATTGTAGGCCCGGTATTTCCCGTATTTGATCTGTACTTTGAGCGGAGCTGCCCTCTTGATGGATGCTCTCAGGGCTAGGGCACCCTGAACGTCCCCGATGTGGAGAAGCATCTTCGTCTGAACTTTCCGATGATGCTTCTGAGCCAGAGCTGTCATAATCTTTCGGAAATGGCTCCTCTGTCCCTTCGTATTGATTCCGTCTGGCGTTCGAGAATATCCGACGGTGTAGAGCGATGGCATCACTATGAAGCTCGGCTGTGTACGGCCCGCCTTTTACGGGGCTGAAAAGATGGACGGCGTATGTCCGGTCACCCCAGAAGAATCTGTAGTTAGGCTTGCTGAGAATGACGAAAGCGAAACGGGCGAAGAGGTGCTCGGATTGGATGTAAGGAACCGGTGGCCGTGGGTGTTGATCATCGGAGTCTGGGCGGCATTTGGCTAAGATGGCCTGGAGGGTAACGAACGGTTGTAGCTCTAACCGTCTAGAGAAGCCACGGTTGGGGTCCAAGCGTAACGAGTTTCGGTCACAAGCGTAGTGGATACTATCACAGAGGCGGTCTAGATTGTTCGCAATAGGGCGCTGGTAGTACCTCTCCATCTGGTTGCTCTCGAGCCACCACTTGTTAGAAAAGGGGGCCACACGCACTAACTCGGAATTTTCGAAGCAGCTCAGGTCACGAGGGCGATTATGATTATGAATGAGGCTGTTACTATCACTGGTCCTAGTTCCGGTGACATGGCTGATGGAGTGTAAAGTGGACAACCTCGCCCACATGGGAGGGAGTTGACCGTGGGGAAAGCGCCAATGGTCGAAGCTAGCTACGACGGGATACCGGTAATGAGGACTGGCGACTACGAAGTAGTAGTTGGGGCCGGCAGGGAGCACACGGTCTCTCGGCCGATCGACCGTAACCCATGTGTGGCGCTGCTGCTCACCCGTTAGCTCTTTCTTCCGAGCAAAGTACGTACCCTGGTCCCAGCGGTTGCCGGCGACAATACCACAGGCTGCCTTAGCGGTTTCGTAGTCGATGCCACGGCGGCCATTTCGAGAAACGTCGACAGCGGCCAGGGCTAGGAGTGGAGGGGCATCATCTGGGTAGGCGGGGTGGAAGAAGCCGACAAGCTCGTCCCTGAATCTACCAAGCTCAGGCATTGGATATGATATGGTACGAGTATAGTATGAGTATTGTGAAGGGTATTAGAAATAGTATTATAAGTACGTAGGCAGTATTTTGTCTATATCGTTGCGTGTAAAGATTATAGTAGTGGCTTAGAGAGTAGAATTGGTGTAAGTAGAATTGGTGTAAGTAGAATTGGTGTAAGTAGAATTGGTGTAAGTAGAATTGGTGTAAGTAGAATTGGTGTAAGTAGAATTGGTGTAAGTAGAATTGGTGTAAGTAGAATTGGTGTAAGTAGATGTTGTGGGTAAGGTGAACTGCCTTGGTACGGGAAAATAAGTATTTATTTATAGGGGGAAGACCAAGGGCACCCTTGTGGCTTCTGTAGAGTGGGTCTTCTAGAACGTTGGTTGTCGGCCGGCAACCTATGCTATACTTGTCTTAGTCAAAACCTTAATCCCCATATGGCGATCTGTTACCTAAGCTTGTCTATTCAGCCCTACAGACCCACTGTCGGGTACTACCCACCGACTATATGCCTGCGTTTTAGCTTTTAACGAATGAGGTATAATCAAGTAAAGAAAGGATAACTATAGCGCGGAAGTTCCACTGGAGTTTTTACTTTTTACCGCCTAAATAAGAAATGGTTCTGTTCCATTTGGGAAATATAATGTTACAATCAGTCAATAAGCCACCTAACTGAGCCAGCCATTGTCTTTGTAGGTTAAAAGGATATAAAACACGAAGTTACTAGACTGTTTGGTTTTAGTGGCTTATACCGGGCGATTGCTACGATTGCTATAAAGAGCTATAGCCGTACGCCATACTTTTTAATGGAAACAAACTTTCAGTTATGTTTTGCTATTTTTTTAAATTTTTTATTTTATAGTTTTACTTTGAACATTAATATTTATTACGCGTTTTATTCGGTCGTATCTAATCCGTCTGACATAAGCGCTTAGTGATAAATAAGTAGGAATGAATATAATCTAGCACTTCCGTCACGCGGGGTTCGGATGCGCATCACATAAAAGAACACTCACCCCGCATCCGTACCTCGCACATCCAACAAACTAACATAAGCGATAATTTTAAGTATCACCGCCATTATGAGCACTTCCAAGAAAGTTGAGATCGTCCTAATGGACGATGAAGACGTGCCAACATGCTTCAAGATTCTTTCCGATAGTTTCGGCCACGATGCCCCATTCATAGATGTATACTTTCCCAAACACGATACTCTGGCCGGACAAGTACAGGGCTCCAGTCGCCTACTAGCCTGGAAGCGCAGCGCAACGGAATCTCAATTTCTTAAAGCCGTTATATCTATTGAGAAAGATGGAGCTAGTGAGGAGCGCATTGCCGGCTTCTGCGTCTGGACGCACATGCGGGATATTCCGCCCCAGAAGATTGAACAGGCCGAGAATGTCGAGGAAGTCTGGTCAGATATGACCGATCGCAGATTTATGGCTGGCCTCTGGGAAGAATATGTAAAGCCTCGGACTCAGGCTGTCAAAGATGCGCAAGGGAAAGGCGTCTACGGTGAGTCGCAAGAAGTGTCAAAGTATAAACACGCTTGTTCAGTTTACTTACTCGCGTCTCTTAGTGCTCGAATTACTCGCCGTTCATCCCGACTATCAGCGCATAGGTGCAGGCACGGCACTTGTTGAATGGGGAATTCATGCTTCGGATCAGTGTCAAGTTAAGGCTGTTGTTGAAAGTAGCCCGGCGGGAAGGCGTGTCTATGAGAAATGTGGAATGTGTGCTGAGATAGAGAAGATGAAGTTTGATGTTGGTGAAGAGTTCTCGAACAGGGCAAAGCCGACGTTGATATTCATGACACGAGAGCCTGTATAAAGCTAGCTGTATAATCAGTGAAATCTGCTTGTCAGTTGCCTACTATTAGTTATTAACTTTAATTGCCATGTTATCCCTCCTAGCGCTACTCGTCATATAGAAATGCTTTCCGTAGCCTACGTGTGTTCTATTTTAACTTTTGATAGACTAGCACCAGCGCTCGAATTATGAGATTAAAGACAGCAAGTTTATTCAAAACACACAACAGCTACTTGTATCTAGTACCGTCTCCAATACTAACATACACTGCGTATTCAAGAAAGTAGAGGACGACTTCAATTATGTTCCTATGTTCCAATGAAACGTGTCTGTTAATTCATCAAGGAAAAAATAAATCCACCTTGAACACCTGTAGCATATTCTACGCCGCGAAGAGATCCTTGTGGGCAGCCTTCAACATGTCCGCGCCCTTTTCCGCAATCATGTACACCGAGTTCTGAATACGGCAGTCCGGAATGACCGGCATGACCGAGGCGTCAATGACGCGCAAGTTCTTGATCCCATGGACCTTAAGCTCAGGATCAACCACGCCCTGGCCAATATTCTTCGAGAGTCTCGCCGTGCCGCACGGGTGGAACGCAGTCTGGCATCTATCAAGCACAGCATGGCGCATCGCGGCGTCGTCATCCAGAGGCATGTCCCAGGGGTACTCAGCAACAACAACATCCTTGAATCCGTCGCCCTTCGTCAACACGTCGTAGCTAAATCGGATGCCCTCGCGCATACCGATGATGTCGAGTTCGTCGGCGAAGAAGTTAAGGTTGATGTTCGGCTGGACAAGCGCGTCGGAGCTATTCAGCGTGACCTCGCCGGCTGGTGAGACCGGGCGAACCAGATCTACGACGACACTGATATAGCTCCCCTGTTTCGGCGTGGGGTAGTGCCACTGGAACGCGCTGCCGAACATGGACACGAAGTCGAGCTCGAAGTGCGGCTGGCCGTCGGGGCAGAATGGGTCCTTGCCGCCGTTGGCCGCCTTCCGCTGGCGGTAGAGCTCGTCGTTCTCGAAGTAGTCGTCGATGCGCGGGAAGCCTACAAGCTCCAGGAGACCGGAGCCGACAGGGCCCTTGCCGGTCTCCTTGTACGTGGTGACGGCGGCCGTGTTCTCGGGACCCTTGCGGAGCAGGTAGTCGTCCATGCCGAAGCCGTCCTTGACCCGGAGGACGAATGGTACGCCGGGGTGGTCGATCAGATTCTGCCCGACGTGGGGAGAATTTACGATGGTGTGGATTCCGTGCTGGGAAAGGTGGTGCTTAGGTCCAATGCCGGAGAGCATGAGAAGCTTCGGAGACTCGAAGACGCCTTGAGATAGGATGACCTCGCGCGTGGCGTAGAAGCTGAGTTCGTTACCCATCTTGTCGATGACTGTGACGCCCTTGGCAGACTTATCCGTCTCATCGATGATCAACTTCTTCGAATGAACTTCAGCTAGGATCGTAATGTTGGGCTTGTTCTTAACGAAGAGGAAAGACCCAGATCTCTTTCCGTGGTAGATGGAATCTACGCAGTGAGTGAGTCCAATCATCTCGCCGTCGTAGATGTTCTCAGTAAGCTTGTGACCCCGGGAGAGCCAAGCCTGCGTGAGGCGCTCACGGAAAGGAGTAAGCTCATCTAGCAGCTCGGCATGTGAGATGGGTAATGGCCCTCCGACACCTAGCTTCTGTAGGTCCTTGGAATACAGCCCAGCATCATCATGATATGTCGCAGACTTGCGAAGATAAGGAACGAGGGGATCCCAAGTCCACTCGTCGCCGCCGAACTCCCCCCACATGTCGAAGGTCGGCTTACAGCCAGGTATCCAAGTGAAGTAGTTCAAAGCTGAGCTGCCTCCCAGAACCTTGCCGCGGGTGTTCGGCTTCTCGATACGCTCATAGTCATCCCTCTTGACAATGGTGGTCTTGTATGCCCAGTCGTACTGGCTACCTCGTAGGGACATGGCCGATGACGGGGTGGTGATTTGGTCGATCATCTCAGGATTGGCGACTCCGGCTTCGACTATGAGTATGCTCACGTTCGGGTTCTCTGCAAGTCTACCTGCGACAACGTTGCCGGCGGTGCCTCCGCCGACAATGACGAAGTCGTAACGCGAGCCGAGAGTCGACATGGTGGATGATAGGATAGTAGGCAGAGATATGTGAGGTTACTGTAAGTCAAGATATGAATAGATGCGGATGTGGCTGAGAAAGAGCTGATGTTGAGGCTTGTGCACTTTGCTGTTTCCGATGATGTCTGGATGAGGGTGTTTAATACGGCTGAGACGGGGAAGAAGCCAATTGCTTTATACGTTCATTGCTCGCTTGCTTCATTCTCCATCGACATCTCTTTTAGTCCCGAGCAAATTTCTCGAGTCCATCAGCCAGCCCTCCCCTCCGAGATAGCGAACAGCGTTAAGCTTCATCATGCAAGCTGTCACACACGCCGATCTATGATTTGGAGTCTTGCAGTTAGGCCTCGTTGTGGATGGACCGGTGTCGACGTTACGAAAAAACGCCGTCTGCATGAAGGGCTCTGTGGATACCACGCCGAACCGGCCGAGCCGGCGTTAAAAGCTTGTTTGCGGCGTCCTGCAAGTCTATGAATTCGGCATTCGGAGACGAGGGTGTGACTGGGTGATTCTCGGAATCTGAGTGGCTGAATGGTATTACCCGAAATGGAAGACCATATCGCTTACTCATACCACCCCCTGACGTTGCATCTGCCTGCATGAGGTCGAATAGCTTTAAGCGTGTCTATCTAGATTATGCTTCTTCTTTACATACGTCATATTTCATTTATTATTCTCCTTACATTCGTATTGGTTGAGTTAAGACATTAGGGAGGCTTCTGATATAGACGAAGTATTGCAGCTAGGCGAGGCGGTGTCCTGCCAAAGATACTCTAATAAATTCTACATGAGTCTGTGTTCTTTCTCATCTCGAGCCCAATTGAAGTGATATTCATGAGTATGGTGTACAGCGCTAATTGGGAATTGACAGGGAGGCATGTCCCGAGGATCGTAGATGCATGACGTATTTGTTATGCTGCAGCAAAGTCTAACAGAATGTGGAAGACCACTGAACCAATAATCGACGAGTCAACCCAACATGGACGCGACCTTTAAGCGCGTGGGCTCGCCTCCATTATCGAGTCGAGCCAGCTCTATAGCTTCCACTTGAACAAATAAGCGTCCCCCGCTAATTTTGTGGCTGTCCGAGATAACGACTATAGCATAACCTCGAAGTTGGAGTTGTTCTACCGACGACCAACCAGGCGCGCGTATGGCTACCTAGAGTAGCATTCCGAAGCTGACTGCGCATCTCGCACCCTCTTACGTTTCTGCCGTATCACTCGATGTCGCCTTCGTCCGGCGCCGGGCAGGACGGGAATACACCACCACCAAAAGACAGACAGTCATGCTTCTTAAGTTGCTCAGGACATCATTAACACAACCCCGCGCACGCTTCCCAAGCCAGCGGTTAGCCAAGACGTGGAATTGGCCCGTGTACACACGCAACTGTCATCTCAATCCCATTCGCTACCAAACCGCAGCCACCATCACCACCATGAACCAGTCGCAGCCCGTAGATGCGGGCCTCACCAGCTCGGCGACCTTCCTGGTCCTATCGGTGATACCGAGCGACAGCTCTATCCAGACCATTCGCGGGGTGGTGTCTAGCGTTCCCGATATCGCCAAGAACATCTCGATCCGCGACGTCAACGCCAATCTCACATGCGTTGTGGGGATAGGTAGTGCGATCTGGGATTCCCTGACGCGGCTCCCGCGCCCGGCTGAGCTCCACCCCTTCCCAGAGGTCCGCGGGGGTAAGCAGACGGCTGTGTCGACACCGGGGGACCTGCTATTTCACATTCGCGCTGATAGACGTGACATGTGTTTTGAGCTCGAGCGGCAATTGATGGACAAATTGGGCGATAGTGTGAAGCTCGAGGACCTGACTATGGGGTTCCGCTACTTTGACACCCGAGATCTCCTGGGCTTTGTGGACGGTACCGCGAACCCGGTCGGTCCGGCAGCCATCTCAGACGCCGTGATGATTTCCGATTCAGATGATGGTGTCGACGCGACAGCAGTCGGCGGCAGTTATATCGTCATCCAGAAATATCTGCATGACCTCAAAGCTTGGAAGAGTCTCTCGACTGAACAACAAGAGGCCATAATTGGGCGGACCAAGTCTGATAACATCGAACTTGATGACGCCGACGATGGACAGCAGCAGGCACATAAAACGCTAGCTACTGTTGAAGACGCCTCCGGCAAGGAGCACGCCGTTCTTCGAGATAATATGCCATTCGGATCTCCGAGCGCCGGACAGTTCGGGACATACTTCATAGCATACTCGCGACACCTCTGGGTCGTAGAGAAGATGATGGAGCGAATGTTCCTTGGAAATCCGCCGGGATTGCACGATCGCATTTTGGATTTTTCGACGCCTGTCACAGGAACTACTTTCTTCGCTCCATCACTTAGCACTCTAGAGGCACTTGGTGACGATTAATAATGGATTTCATTGAGTCTTCATACTGTTAGAGTTCCCTTGTCATGCGATTATGTACCTAGCACTTAGTGCCCCTCTATACATGCTAGTAGGCTATCCGGCGTCCAGTCGTAGTCAAGTGCAGTTCTTGCTTCCATCGCAGCTTGACAGAGTATCTGCAGCATGCATCTTTCCACCCCGTGGCGGGCCTCCGGACTCGTCGAACCAAGAACATTTGTCAGGTCTAACGCGTAACGTAGTTTGCTTGGAGGTGTTTGTGTTGCAATATCTCCATGAAATAGGCACTGATAGAGAGCTTGGATAGACCCTTGCCACTGAGCGTGGTCACGGGCGAGACACTGGTCGAGGGATGCAATCGAATATCTTTGGTGAAAATCCACGGGGGCTGGGTTTCTAGCGTCAGGGGTATCGGAACCCTGAAGCATAACACATATGTAGAACAGACAGGCTAGCCGTATCCGCTCTCGCTCGTTAACTTCATTTTGGGCCTGTAAGCCTCCATCTTGCAACCGTAAATCTGACTTCACTACAAGTAAGGCATCTCGGATGAAGGCGTAATGGGCTAATCCGTGATTGTATATCTCAGGCGAGTGGCTCATGAAAGTACGCATGTCCTGCATAAAAGAGAGCAACCAAAGGCAACGAGTCTTGTATAGATTCTCTAAATGGCCTAGAACAGGATGAGCTGCCATAGATTGTTGCGAAATTTCTCTTAGTTGATTAGAGCTGTCAAACCACGACGGCCTTGTCATCAACGTTACGCTACAAGCGGCGCTGTTAGAGGTGCGATCACATTATCACAATGAAGAAGATATGAAACGACTCACAGAAACGTAGTGATTTCAAGCCTCCAATTGCCCTGTAGTGTCTCAATGCCACCTCTCGCGTCAATAATCTGCAAGAGTCCATTATGATGAATACGCCATTCGTCTTCCGATCCCCAATACCGCTAGGCACATCAAGGCCAACGTTAGTGTCTCGCCTATATTCGTAAGTGGGAATTTGGATGTCTTCGACGAGCTTACCTCGAATGACAAGAGTCTTAAGATCGCTGCGATTGTATCGTCACTTAGTGCAAGCTCCGGATCTCTGGCCCAAGATTGTACGATTCCGACAGCCTCGACTTTAAATTGCACAGCGTCATGAGAGACAGGGAAACCTTGCATACGGGCAAGATGTGCCGCAGAGTGAGCCATGATTGCATTGAATGACGCAGCGTTTGACAAGTCTAGAGGAAACCAAACATCGCGCATAGGGTTAAATGTTCCCTGGTGCATGTTGAACATCATTCCAGCAAAGGTGCTGAGCCCTAAAAATCAAAGTTAGAGATTGCTATCTCAATATTCTAGTATTCGCGGTTAACGATTATAGCGCTTTGACGACGTACAGTGGTGCAACAACCTATGATGCTTCGAAGTAAGTCGAACGGGGAAACGGTCAAAGGGGTCCAAGCGGCTAGATCCTAGTGCGAGATTCATTCCCGACAAGGCCTGTGCTGGTATTCCCTCGAGTACGGCCGGTGGGATCTCGCCTACCGAACCGGGAGAGCCTCTCGGGCTGTTATCGGGCGAGCCAGCGACACCTTCGTTGAAAGCTTCGTAGACATCCGGTGGAGGTTCTGGTACCGGTTGCATCCGTGAAGGCCCGCCTTCATTCGAAGGACCCCCGGGACCTGGCATGATCGTTCTTAAGGGTCTCTGCTCCTGTTCTTCCCGTTCCCTTCTCTGCTGTTCTGTTCTTTGACGTCGCTGTCTCCAATGGGCTCGTATCGCATGACTGCGCCCATCGCGGGTATTATCCTCAGTGACGAAAATGTATGACGGCGGCGTGTCGCCCGCTTCTGAAGAAGACATACCGATTTACTCAAGGAAGGTTTGAATACACCTTAAGGATAGTCAAGACAAGAGCGGACATATGCACGTCGTGAATACCTCCCCATCGCTCCATGGACGTGCCATCACGGCTACTAAATGATATTTACATAGCCGCATCATAATTGAGCTCCCGCGATTAGTTGTCGCGTCCCGCTGAGACGTCTCCCAATGGATGTAGAAATGACAGCATCGGCATTCCGCGAAGGAGTTACTTGCCAAATACCGAGATACGGTCGTTCAAATCTGCGATAATTTATGACGCTGTCTTGGCCGACATATTCTTTGTGCTTTCATTGCATCGCTGCAGGTAAGAAAACGAAGTCAATGTTTACTTCGGAGACTGTCGGGAAAGATGCCGAAGGAAGACCAGGGAATATTATTAGAACATTCGGATCTTAGAGCTTATTTACTCCACCAGCCAAGCCACAGGTATGTGGCTACATACTTAAATATAGACTCCCAGCCACATTAACTATTGCCATTTTGTCCACAACGCGTAATTCATGTATTGCTCACTTGATTAACCCTGAGGGCGCTTTTACTACCAACACAGACACTCCTTTTATTTCTGTTTAGTGAATGACTTATGGAAGCTACTACACTTCCCACATATTTAAGTAGCTAGGCTTCTGGCAACAGGCTATATCCCACGGCCTCTTTTCAAAAACAAGATAATGACTGAGATTATTCCTACATAGTGGCGAATAGAGTCTTCATTCTGTTGCCTATTCAATCTCACGAGGCCCCCAGGTCCAAACCCAAAGAAGGAAAGAAAAGAGTTTAGCGAAAGGAACTCCTGATAACTACCTTGGTAGGTAGCATCGGTCAGTTATGTCCCGTCATACCTTATTGCGAAGCAGATACTAGAAAGAATGCCTCCACGTAATCAACGATGATCCATTTTAACAAGCTTCTCGAACGCTTCATCACTCTCGTCGTCCAAATCACCACCTCCGGTAGGCATTGCCAGTCGGAGTCGCCTTGCTTCCAGGCGCTGCCTTTCTGATTCATCTTGTCGCGAGGCATCCATCGCGAGAGCCTTCGAGAAGGCGTGGGTGCATCTGCTAAGAATGCCAGTTGGTACTTTGACGAGTTTTCCGATCGCTACCGCTTTTTCTGTCTCCGCACTATGGACTGGGTCAGTCGTAACCAATAAGATGTATTGTCAGTCCTTACATAGCGTCTTCGATTCTACCTTGTAGCATCGCTACAACTCCAGCGCGATATGCACAGTATGAGCTAACCCAGCTGAAGCGAGCGGAAATGCCGGCTGTTTCGAGAATGTTCTTGGCAATGTCGACGTGATTTTTAGCGTCTTCAAGTTGGTTCATTCGTGTCCGAAGCGAGACGAAGGTGAGATGGCCACTAAGTCTTGTGAGTGGGAATTACCCTAGTAGAGAGTTTTCATGACGTACTAAGCCAGCTGGTACCAACCCTCCGCTTCTTCCACCGCCGCACTGAGCAGTTCTTCCGCTTCCTCATATCTACCCATGCAATAGTAATTGCGGGAAGTGTTGTAACGCCAAACTAATTTTCTTGTTGGGACCTCCCCAGCTGGGCCTTCAAGAACTTTGCCCGCTTTCAATAATAAATCAAGGCCTTCTTCAAAGCGCCCTTGGCCACCGACAGCCATCCCAAGCCAGCTATATCCGAGAGAGATGAGCAAGTCCTCAGGATCAAGAAGCCTTAAGCGGATCTCGAGGCCCTCGGTCATTTCAACTTCTGACTTGGCAAATTCGGCTGTTGTTAAGTGATACATGGCCTTCATAGACTGCAGGAACGCCCAGATTAATTCTTCACGGTCTTCTTCTGGGCACTTTAAGAATGCTGAAGTACCGGTCTCCAAAAATCCAGGAACATCGTTCGTGGTATCATTATCATGTATTGCACTACAATTGTGTTAGCTAGGCCCACTGATCGAAACACACCAAATACCGTACTTAGCCGCGTTTGCAAGCAAACTGACAAAGTCCATAGAGGGTTTAAGAGGCTTCGTTCTGGATTGAGAGTCTTCATAATTCCTGGTCAGCGCTAGGACCTGGGGAATGTACCGCTCACAAATAATCCATTCATCATCGTCATATTTGTTCGCGCGTTGAGATGGAAACTTATCCAGCAACAACTTCGTAGCGGCCTCGAATTGTTGTTGTGCATCCTCTATCCTTGCTTGGTATTCCCTCTGAACTAAGCGATGTATGCGAAAGGAGCCCTGGTCGATATTCCTTCTCACCAAAGCATGATGAGTCAGCTCTTCAAGTGCATCGCCGAGGCTATATTCAGTTAATAGAGGAAGCAGTTAAATACGGTAATATATACCTTAGTTCATCCTCGCAGAAGCGGAGACTTTCTGGAAGCTCATCGGGATTCTCTGTTTTGAAAACCTCTGAGGGGACTAGATCGGCAGCGAAGAAACTCAAAACTCCTAGGCATGCGCGAGCTTCTTCTCCTAGATTCTCAAAAGAGAGTTCCCATACTGTATCGAGCCCGTGCTCATATCCTAGATATTTCCACCCATTTTTCCTCTGCTTATGTAAGCGATGTTCATATTTCGCATACATAGTGCCGAATTCTGTGATAGTACAGTTTCTCGCATTAATAAGAGCAGCCATCTGGTTAATTGCAAGTGGCAAGCCACCTAACTCACTCGCTACTTGCCGTGCTGCGTCCTCTTCGCCATCGATACGGCGTCTCCTTGGGGCCATATGCAGTAGAAATTCGGCCCCTTCGTTGACACCAAACTCATTCACTTCCAAGCCGGTGTCAATAGGGAGAGTAGCGACAATTTCGTCTCTAGTTGTCACCAAAATGGCACCGTGTTTCGACACAGGCCAACAGTTATCCAGTACGTCATGACTGTCAACATTATCGAAGATAAGTAACCACTTTGCAGCTAGGTTGAAATCAGCACCTCGAGGTATCCAATTATCTCCTGGACCTTACCTGTGTTTTGTAGCCAGTTTTGCACCAAGATCATATTTTCCTGGTACGCTTGGGCGCGTGCATTAGGAAGCTTGAGCGCGTCAACGGCGATGCTACTGAAACTGAGCTGAACAGAGTAGGAATCTTCAGCAGAGATCCAAAAAATCGCATCGAGGGCCTCGAGTTTCTGATACGCATAAGCAAGTGCTATTTGGGTCTTTCCAATACCCCCTAGACCATAGAGAGCGATGGAGGAGAGGCGGCTATGAGTATCGCAAGGAGTCAAATGATCTTCCAATCGGCGTAGAATATCCTGGCGACCAAAGAATCGATTGTTCTCGGCAACTGGAAGATTATTGCATGGCAAGTTTGCTCCGTCTTGCTTAGACTCTAATGAAAGGATGCGTTGAAACATAGTGATCTCTTTCATGGCGCGAGCTTGCCTTTCTGCCATTTCCGCAACTTTCTCGATACGTCCAACGGCCTCGTCGATTGTCTGATAAGCCTCATTATACATTTTAGTCAAAGCTTCCCACGCACCGTCGTCATGGTCTATAATGTTAATAAGGCTATTAAGCGGAATGGAGCAACTCTCTGCCAAGTTCGCTCAGGGGACATACCTCTTCCATTTCCTTGATTCCGAAACGTCATGATCACATTGAGCCAGAGAATTACAATCTCTTTGTTCACTTCTACTGTGTCACCCTTTACCTTTTCGAAGTCTGTTATGTTGCCAGAGCAATCATTTGAAGCTCGTAGTTTATGACCGATCTTCTCCAGCCACTTCGTAATGCGATTTAGAGGGCCAGTTTGGCCTCTAAGAACGCTTCCAAGGGCGAGCTGGGGGGAGTTAGCGTGTTTTGTATAAGTATCTATTTGGTTTGTAGAGGAATTTTGCCTTCAACACCAGAAACAACAATCCCCACATCATGGATGTGTCTACTGGGTTTTCCATCATGGCGACGAAGTTCTGGGCAAACGTTTCATAATGCTCCAAGGTAGGATATAACAGCGTGATTGCTTTCATTGCCGGTTTGTTCGGGTACTCCTTGAGGAGGCTTTCTAGTTCCGAACGAAAATCTTGAAGAGATTTGACTTGCAAGGCACGCTTACGGTCATCTCCCTCCAATCTCTTTCGACACTCTTTCAGTGCCTCCTCCCAAGACTCCACGTATATCTCGTCGCTGGAGATAGGGTTAGCATGGGGCATAGGGAACGCGGTGCCCTACTTACTACGTAGCCATCTTACCACTGATGCTATGGAACGGATAGTACAACTTCATGATCTTGGTCTGGGGCTTAGACGGACAGGAATCCCAGGTGGGGAAATGAGGCTGTTTCGAGTCGGAGAATGCTGACAAACCAAGAGCAAGCAGGCAACCAAGGCAATTTTTCGGGGGGAATGAGGCATGAAAGTGGCGTAATATTACATCTGCAGCAGCGGGGGACTGGCGGGTATACCCTACAAGGGTGGGGTCCCTGCCGTGACATGTAAAACATGAATCTGCAGGCTATCGATTCGTCAGGATAATGAGGTCACTTTAATTTATGTGCCCACGGGCCATAAACGGGATTCCCGTTTGAACCAATTCTATTTGCACGCCTCACTACCCTAGCTAATCCTTATCTACACTATTCAGGGCTCAGCCCCTCGGAGTTGGCTTGATGCTCTGGAATAGTGGGACAACTTTGTAAACAAAACCACTGGTAACGCTTTGTTTGCGCCATAGTCTTACCTTATCTGTCACCTTTCAATTATCCAACGCTATGGGTCGGAATATTAGTCGACGAAAGTTACGACATACTCCCGGGTCAAATTTGCTTGTAGATTCGAACGATGCAAGTGGAAAGTTGACTCAGGTCTGCTGTGGGAATGGCGAGGACCTCGGGAGTCTGAAAGGAGGAATCAATATGTTTGCCGAACTCGTAAAGGCACGTATGATTGAGTATGACGCCCTTACGACAGGATTACTGGACGTTCTTTTCAAGTCTAATCCATCGACTGCGTACTTGGATCGTCAACTTGAAGTATCTACCAAAGTCGCCGACCTAATATTAACATCCAAGGTTCCCGAGGACACAACAATCGACAAAATCGTAGACCAAGTCTTCGACCATTTCAGGGTGAATACTGATGAAGGTAGACCATATGAAGGTGTTGTTCAGCATTTAGTATTTGCGACGATTGGTTGGTGTACGATGTTATACACATACCAGCCAGGAGAGGCACAATCTTCTCCAACTCCGAGAGATTCACATACACCACACTCAATACAACAAGAACCCCCACACCTATCAAAAAGGCCCCTTGGGGCTGTACTCCGCCGTCATGGGTTAATGCCGATATCTTGTCCGCCAGGAGTTAAGTCCTCTCAAGGCAGCCCGGTTTTACTACCCGTCACTCATTTAAACTTTTTCTCACTCTCTAAGCTTGGTGATGTAACGGTTATTTGGGTCAATGATCTCAAACAACACTGTGAGTTTGATCGATACAGCCGGAACAAAGAATTGAAATTATTTCGAATGCCATCATTCTGTGCTAGCATTTGCTTGCACGGGCAAGATGATACTCTAATAGGAAGGTATAACAACACTAATATTTGCCATAAGCGTTGCTATGCCTAGCTTACGATGCATACAGATTATCTAGAGGGCATATCTGCCTGAATGAATGTCGAACACAAGCCCCGACTATAGCTAGAGCGTATTTGATAGAAGTGCTCTTGAGCTACCGGCTCCTTTTTGGACAGCACGGCCGCTCTCGCCAGGTCTTCAATGAGCGGGAACGCGAAAATGCCAAGTTGAACGGCTCTATAGATCCTCTACTCGACGCACTATGTGGCGATAAAGACATGAACGGCTGCATTGACATTAAGGAGCTTATTCGTGAGCGTGGAGTTTATAATGCCGACGTCAATTTCCCGCATCTGAGAGAGCGTTTGCTTGATCTGGAAGACTATAGCACTAGTCAGAGGCCTAGGAATCTTCTGGAAGTTTGGAACGATGAACGAGATCCCGAGAAGCTATTGACCTTTCGCGCAGTTCTCATAATAGGGGGTGTGAGCATATTATTAAGCCTAGTTCAAGTCTTCGTGGGATTCGCCCAGATAGCAGTTTCGGTGTAGGTGGTTTACCTCTAAACTTAGGGAGATTGCCTTTTGGCACGTTTACTTCCAGCTTCTAGACATAGTTGTATAATAAATAAACTTTGATTTAAAAGAGCGGCTAGACTGATCGACCCATATCCTAGATATTCCCCTATCCCAGTAACCAACTAACACCGCTCCTAACTTAAAAGTTCCAGCGAGGATGATTTATCCGGCACTTATAACTAACTGTTAGTGTACTAGACCATAGGTACAATAGGAAGCCCCACGTACCTTATGCAGATACTAAATTATCCATCTTCAACCAGTCGATGCAACATAGACCTTGCCTCCACGGACAAGCCGTTTAGCATGGTTGATGCCATCGTCATTGGCTTCGGGATCAGCACAGAAGACTAGGTGGCTCTGAGATCGCCACCCCTGGGACTTTTGTTGCGTTGGAGGATACCCAGAGCGCTCCTTCATGGTCTGTAAGTCGAATTCCAAGCTCAGATGGCGGGCTTCAGACGCTTCAAAGTTATTAAGTGAACCCTGAGACATGGTGTTGGTTTATGTATTTAGATGTGTACGGGGAATAAGTAAAATTGGAGAATAAATGCAGGATGTGCTGTCTTGTGAAGGTTGCTGGATTGTTAGACTGGTTGTCTGTTGAGCAAAATGTTAGGGCTGGGGGATCAAGCACCTACTTGTACTCGGGGGAGGGATACCTTTACTAGCCTTCGTGACACTAATAGTGTCTGCTTTTCCCTCATTAATCTCTTTATGCGTGCTGACGCAGTCGTCACATCATTTTCTCGAGTCTTATCTACAATACAATAAGAACAGAGCCTCATAGTTAAGCATGATGTCGTATTCTGCGTTCCTACAACCAACAGTTGCATGTAATATGATACCGAATTCTACCGAAGGGGGTGTCATAGTTTCCCACGTAATCCAATGAACAGAAAGGTGGCTTTTCGACGTAATTCTATGACGCCCTAGACCAACTCCGAGATGCGGAGAACTTGGTGATGGTTGTTGCAAACCCCCTTCCATTTCTACACCGCTGCCTAGAATTCGACGCCCGATGTTGTAGAACAGTTTCTGCAGCTCTAAAAATATGCACAGTTACCTAGCAAACAAGACTTCATTGGTTTAAACAGACTATTCAAGGCAGGCTAGCGTATATCATTCCCGACCATGTTCCTCCCTGTGGTAATAGGATAAGAGATCCTCGCATCGTACTTGGCAATTGCTCATGCAATAATAAGCTACTGATTACTCGCTTTCAATCTGGTCAATCATTGAGCAAATGACGGCAGTTGCAACTTTAGCACCCTGCTCAATGCCAAGCTCCTCAGTTTTCTTCCCAGCTTGGTGCAGAAACATTACACGTGCTTTCTCCTTGCGTCTGTACAATGCTGCAAGAGAGTTGTAGAGAATTAATTCACAGTAGAGGAGACCGGCATCCGTTGATGACTTCACGGGAATTTCCTTTAGATTCTGTTAGGTATAAGATAGGTGGTTAACTGAAGGACAGATTGCTCACAGGTAATTCCTCTTGTACTCGTTTCTCCATATCGTCGATATTGAACATAGGTTTGAGGACTTCGGGAAGTCCCTCAAATCTTCCGCCCTCCCCACCATTATACTTAGGCAAAGGCACTCCATCATCACCTACCCATTCATAGCCGTCTCGACGTGCTCTACTCTCTATTCTCCAGATATCAGAGAAGTTCATGCCCATGTGCAGCATAGCATCAACGTATATTTTGTCGCCGTCCTCAGCACTTTCATCATAGACCTTCTTCTCCCTGTTCCAGAGCGTAGGGATTATGTCCATGTCGGTGATGACATTTCTGAAGTCGAAGTGGTATTTGATGACGTTGATAGGTATGCGACCTTCGCGCTCGATACGGTCGGGGATCTTTAGTTTGACATTTTGCGTGGGGTTTTCCTTGTTGTCCTTGAATGGCTATCCTGCAAGTCAGTAATCGTGTAGGAGAAACAATCTGCCATCTCTCAACTTACGGCTGCAGCGGTCACAACAACCGTGTATTCCTTCTGGCTAGCCATAATGAACCCTAGCAGCGTGCAAAATGTTATAGTGACGCTTGACTGCTTTCTATTAGATCAACAAGAAACTTCAAGCAGGGCTATCTTTGTTTTTTTCCGTGGCCGAGATTAGCGCCTAAATGTAGATTAAGACTAACGGTACAGCACACTTGATTGCACGTCCCTGTGACTGCAGACTAGATAAATGCGCTGTTATGCAGCGATCTAGCATTAATTGCAATCGTAATGACTCAAAATAAACAACTGGAGTAGGTTATAATTAGATAAGGAATAACTTGGAAGTTGGGGAATCCCGTCGGATTAATCCGCAATGTGCAAAAGATAGACAGGATTTCGAGAATTGGTGACGGTTGAGGCTCTGCGATATGAATTTGATTCGTCACCCTCAAATGATTTATTAGCTCGAAGGGATCATACAGGATCGATCCGATTTATGATACAGTGGCTGCAGCCGTTGTTGGTCATACCGCTTATAAAACCAATATCTTGAACCGGTGAGGACCAAGTGTTGCGGACCGGTGAAGAATTTACAGATCTCAGGAATACCCGCAAATCGGGCTACTGCAGGGCGCCACCCCCACTTGCTTTCATCTCACCGATTGGTACGACTGTCTTAACCCTAGAATGCAAGGTTTTGCGATCGGTTTCATTCAAAGTAGCTAATCAGCGTTGTCTCAGTCAGAGAACGGTTCATGTCGTCTGCAGGATATGTATTGTTTCTACAAGGCTGTATGCATGGAGGGTTTGATCATATCATACGAGTATTTTTGGAAGGTAATCAAGCATAATGGGGGGAATAAGTCTTGAGCCGACTTGGTGAAGTCCACTAGCAGAACCATAGTCAGCTAATTGGTTCGCATTCAGGATCACTGGGTATCTTGGGAGTCAATTAGGATCCCTAACTTCAGGATCAAGGCACTCCCCGTGCGTGGCCCCACCTTGGAGTTTGTAAGACTATCCATCTACCTAAAGCATCGGCATCCAGCGAGAAATCTTAATCGCACCCGTAATACCAGTCAAAATTGCATCACTAGGCTCAAAATGAATACATCAACCAAGGACATCCAGACAAAGATCGATTTCATTGCCGATCTTCCGCTTTACGCTGTTGAAAAGCCCTTTTTCCTACACGCTTCAGCTTACGTCAATCTTGATTTGGATAAAATTCAAACTTCCAATGTGCAATGGGACCCACGAGAAGTTACCGTGTATAGCATGCGCGACAAGGCCAACCTGAGCTTGGAAAGCAATGGGTTTTGTTATGTCAAACACGAATCTATATACGCCCAGAAGCTTGGACTTGGTGCTGATATGGTGAAAAACTACCGCACAGAGACCGAAGAGTTCTTGAAAGGTCTCTATAAGGCTGAGTTTGTTCACGGCTACGATTACAAGGTCTACAAGAGCTGGCAACACTCAAATTTATATACTAACTTGTTCCCTAGATGCGGAAAAACGCTCCAATGACCCTTCAGAAATATGACCCGCAAGACCCATTGCTGGTTGAAGCAGCTGCTGTGGGCGCACACGGTGAGCGAGAATACCACCAATCCTCTAAGGGAAACTTAATCGCTAATAAGCATAAGTTGGTCGGTTTCTTATCTCAAAACTTTTGGGATAACTAGTTCTTCTTACATTCGTTAGACATATCCCTTGATACCGTGCCAGAGCTTGTTAAGAGCGTGCTCAACGAGGAGGATCAACAACGGTTCTTCCAACCAGGTTACCGTTTCAGGCTTATCAAGTGACTCTACTATCACATTACCCAGACTTTCATTAGAGTCAAATGCTAACAACATAAAGCACCTGGCGTTCTATTTTACCTGAGTGTGAGGACCGACCGCTTGCACTGTGCGATTACAGTTCCATCAATGCGAATGACCTAGTGCCAACTGAGAGAGTGTATCCAACAAGGATACAGGAAATATACCATCTGAAATACAATAAGAAACAGCAATGGTATTGGCTACCGAACCAGCTGTCTAGCGAGCCATTCCTCTTTCTGACTTATGATAGTCACTCTGGATCCAATGCTAGATGTTAGTTTACCAGTTTTAGCATGTCCTCCTGAGCTGCTAATAAGCCTCTTAAGACTGCCCGCACATATCAGTGGACAATCCGCTCGCAAGACCCGAGGCTCCTCCACGCCTCAGTGTCGAAACAAGAAATCTTGTCATTACGAGGGTGTAGAGTGCGAGATAGTTGGTTTCTATTCCCTAGGAGGTTAGCGCCGCGCCCGGACCCGTCAGGGGCCCCTATAAAGGTATCCTTCGCTACAGGTTCGACTTAACTTGGGGTTTTCCTCGTCATCTCACTTTCTAACTCCTAAGAAGAGAGTAGCTTTTGTGTTAGTCAAGGTTTTTGAGCCCTCTATTTGGCCCTTAGGACCTAGTTCGGTAGCCGGCCTACTACGCTGCGTAAAAGCGCATCGAGCTGATCCCCTACTAGCACCCTCAAAGCAGAAGAATAAACAGTTCTAGAGCGTAATTTTGGGCAGTTAGCCGAAGTCTTGGTTCGAGGCGGGCGGCTTAGTAACAGCACGCCGCTAGGCCTTCGGTCAAAGGCTCACGCTCCCTCTAATATATTCATTCAACTACTGTGCTGCTGCCGCTACCTCCCATGTGAATAGATGCATATGCATGAGATAGGAATTCGCTGGATATCTCGGGAGCTTTATCACTATGTTGCATTGCATATCACGCTAGCTATTTTTGATTCCTTCATTCATCAAAACACATAGCTCAATAAGTGGAGGGACTTGCAGGAGAACTCGCGTCATAAGATGACGGCGACTAGGGTACGAAAGCGTTCGACCAGCGCAAAATCCTTTTCACAACACCATCGAATTTCCGACGTCGTGCTGCGTAAAACGACAATACAACTCAACCTTCGGGGTAGTTATGTTAGTAATTAGGGGCCTAGACGGCTAGCAATCGCTTGATCCTCCCCATATGAACATCGTACTGCAGGCCTACTGCCCCTCTTCCTAAATATAACTCGACGAACTATTCACTCGAGACTGAATGCTCTGGTAGGTGAGATTACCCGATAACCTCCTAATCACAACAACGTCCGACTATCTCCTATCACGATGGCAAACTTACTACGCCTAAAACGCATCCCTGTCTGATGGTGCCTCAGCTGGCTCGACTAGTTCACAGCAGATTAAATAGCTAGTGCGGCATCTCTCTCCAATTCATGCGACCGCCAAGGGCCTTGAACCTTAGCACTCGCTATTACTCTCTCCACTACATACGACCATTCCCCCCTTTCTAATCGAGCGCAAGCCATGCCAAATAGCTTGGGAATCGGTAGGTTACAAGCTGCCCTCGCGTCCGTCACAAATGAGGTAACAGTTGCTGCCGCCAACCTAAATTTTGACTTTATCTTACGGAGGTGTGGAGTTAAATAGATCATATAGGAAGTGACCAGTGCACTCTCTAGTAAGATCAACTTTAGTAGTATTTAGATAATCCTATAGAATATTATATAGTATAAAAAAAAAGTTAAAATAAAACTATTTATATATATAAATTTTTTAAAAGGTTAATTATTTAATTTTACTAACTACTAAGTTTATATAAATTTATTTATATATAATATACTTTTTAAATTTAAAACTATTTAAAGTTTTAAATTTATATAAAATGTTTATTTTTTTAGTATTTTAGCTTTTTTTATATAAATTTTTTAAGCTATAAAACACTTAAAAGTTTTTTTTTTTTGCGCATGCTTTTTTTTTAAAGCTTTTATATAAAGCTATTTTTATAAGCCAATAAAAAAAAAGCTATACTTTATAAATTTTTCTATATATATATTAAATAAGCTAATAAAAAAAAAATAGCGCTTTATAAATTTTTTAAAAATAAAGCTATTTATAAATACTTATTTAAATTTTTAAATAAATAAATAAATAAATAAACAAAAAGCTTAAATTTTTGCTTATAAATAAAACTATTTTTTTAAAAACTTTTTTATTTTTTTTACTTTTTTTTTTTTTAGCTATTTTTTTTATATTGTTTATAAATGTTTAATTTATTTTTTTGCGCTTTAAAAATTATTAACTAATTTAATTTTTTTTTTAATTAATATTATAAAATATTATAAAATTTTTATTTATAAATAATTATTTTTTTATGCTTTTATAAAGCTTAAAATTATTTTTAGCACTATTTAAATAAGCTAACTTTTAATATTTTAATATTAATAATAATAATAATAATATTATTATTATTATTATTATTATTATTGTTGCTATATTTGTTTTTTTATATATAATTAAAACATATAAATAAGCAATTAAATAATATAAATTATATTAATATTAATAGTATAGCTTTAATAATAAACTAGTTAAAATTTGCTTAGCAAATATTTAATAAGCTGCTAAAAATAAAGCTAAAAATAAAACTAAAGCTATTATTATTATTATTATTAAAAATTTTTTTGTTTTTTTTAAACTTAATTTTATATTTATGTTTATATTTATATTTATATTTATACTTATATTTATATTTATATTTATGCTTATATTAGCATTTATATTAGTTATTATTATTTTTATTATTGTTATTATTATAGCTTTTATTATTATTACTAATACTATTACTGTTTTGTTAGCTAGCATATTAAACTATTAAAAACGTTTTGCTATTAATATATATTATATTATTTTATATACTGCTTATTTTACTTTTATTTTTACAAGTAATACTAATAATATTTATTATAATATAATATATAGCTATTATTGCTAACGTTATACTTTTAAGCATTTTTGCTAACTTTTATAAATATTTTTTATTTTTAAAATTATTTTTTAAATAGCTAATATAATTATTTAAAAAGCTATATATTATTTTTATAGCAATATATTTAATTATAGCTTTTAAAGTTAAATATAGTACTTAAATATATTAATTTTTTTTTAAATATTTTAAATTTTTTTTTAAGTATTTATAATTATACTAACTATTAATTAAAAAATTTTATACTTTTAAGTAATTGTTTATATTTTATAGTTAATTTTAGCTGCTAAATTTATACTAGCTATTGCTATTTTAATATTAATACTAATACTAATATTAATACTAGCGCTAATATTTATTTTTATACTTATACTAGCTTTTATTATTACTATTGCTTTTATACTAGCTATTGCTAGTATTATTAATTGCAAATATATTTATATTTTTATTAACTTTTTTTTATAGTTTATTTAAGCTTAAAATAATAATTTTATTTTTGTTAAAACTTTATTTTTATAATTATAGTAAAATTACTAAACTAATTTTTTATAACTTTAGTTAATTAACTAACTAATTAATTAATTAATTAATTAGTTAGCTAGCTTTTTATATAATTTTAATAATTATAAATAATTTAAATTTTATAAATTAATTAAAGCTTTAAAACGTTTAAATTAAGCTTTTAGTAAGTTTTTAATAAATTTATTAGCTAGTATTTAATTTATAAAAAAATAAACTATTTTAAAAAAGCTTTTATAATACTTTTATTTTACTTATATATTTTAAATATTTATATAACATAAATAAATATTAATTTTTTTATTTTTGCTTATAACTAAACAAATTGTTTAAATATTATTTAAATAAATTGTTTATTTTTTTTAAAAATTAAAAATTATATTTTAAAAAAGCTTTTATAAAACTATAGTTTTAACTTTAGTTAAATTTAAAACGTTAATTTTAGCTTTAGTTATTAATATAAATATAATATTTTGTTTAGTAGCTTTTTAAATAATTATATTTTTAAATAGTAAAATAATATATTTATAAAATAATTTTTAAGTTTTTTTGTTATTTTTAAACAAAATATTTTTAGCTATTAAAAAAGCTTAAGCGCTTTATTTTAGTTAGCTATAAATAATTTTTAAATAGCAAATATAATATAAATATTAAATTATTTAATTTGCAGTAGCTAAATACTTTAAACTAAAATTAGTTAAATATTTTAATAATTAAGCTACTATATAAGCTATATTTAATTTTATTATAATTATAATATAAAAAATTAATTTTATATATTTTTAATAAATTTTAATTTAAGCTTTAAAAGCTTGTTTTAAATATTTAAAAAGCTTTTTTAAAAATAAAAAAATTATTAAAATCTAACTATTATTTGCTAATTTATAGCATTTAGTAATTTTTTTAATATATTAGTTATATATTAAAATAATTTGCTTAGCTTTTTTATTTTTAATTATTTTAATACTTAAAAATTAGCTTATATTATTTTATTTTTTAATTTTATAAGCTTTTTTAATTTTTTTAATTATTTTATTTGCTTTTTTTTTATAATTATAATAATATAATACTAAAAAATTATTTATATAAAATATTATATATACTTTATAATTTTTTAAATAAAATAAGCAAAACTTTTTAAAAAAAAAAATTAACTTTAGTTTTTTTAAAATTAAAGCAAACTTTTAATACTATAAAAAAAATAAATTTTATAGTTTATATAAAGCTTTTTTAAGCAATATTATTATATTTTTTTGTTTAAAACTATTAAATAATTTATATATTATAAGCTTTTAATTATTTTTTAAAACATTTAAAAAAGCTAAAATTATATTAAACTGTTTTATTTTAAAATTAAACTATACAGCTATTATTATTATAATTTTAAATGTTTTAGCTATAAATATAGCAATATATATTAACTAAAGCGTTTTTTTTAATTAAAAATTTTTTTAAGCAACTAAACATAATTTATAAACTTTTAAAAATTTTTTTTTATTAAACTTATAAATAAAAACCTATTTAAAAAGCAAAAAGTTATATTTAGCTTAATAGTATAATATAGTTTTTATTGCTTTAAATTTTTGTAAGCTAGCGATTTTTTTAGCTATATTTTTATAAAATTAATTTTTTAATAAATATTTAGCTAAATTTTTTTATAACTTTAAAAAAAGCTTAAAAAAATTATTTTAGTATATTTAAAACATTTTTAGCACTATGCTAAAATATTTTGCTTTAT
Organism: Nemania sp. FL0031; assembly: GCA_022432375.1. NCBI lineage: Eukaryota > Fungi > Ascomycota > Sordariomycetes > Xylariales > Xylariaceae > Nemania > Nemania sp. FL0031. Next base: position 746,407 of record JAJKKK010000007.1, on the reverse strand, counting down.
TTTATTATACTACAATAGCAATTATTATATATAAAATTTTATATTTTTAGTTTTTTTAGTAAATAGCTTTTAGTTAATTAAATATAAAAGTTTTAAAAAAGTTTTTTTAATTATAATTATTTAAAATAGTAATTTTTTAATTTTAGTAAATTTATTATATAAAAATAACAAAAGCTTTAGTTTTTTATTTTTTTTTTTTTAAAGCTAAGCTTTTTAAAAGCTTATTTTTTATTTTTTAACTTAATTTTATTACTAGTATATATTTTTTATAATTTTTACAGTTATTTTATTGTTAAGCTAGTTGTTTATTTACTATTATATAGTTTTTAGCTAAGTTTTTTTATAAGCTTTTAGTTGCTTTTTAATTTATTAAATATACTTTTTAAAAAAATTTTAGGTTTTTATTTTTTTTTTAAACTAAGCTTATTAAGTTTTTAAGCTTTTTTAAATTTTTTTTTATAATGTTTGCTTTATTAAACTACTTTTTTATTTTTTTCGGTTACTATATTAGTTTAAATATTTTTTTTAAAATTATAAGTTTTAATAACTAATTTTTAAAAGTTTTTTAGCTTTTTATAGCTTGTTTTTTTAAAAAAGCTTTTTAGCTTTTTGTTTTTTACTTTTTAAATATTTTTACTTTTAACTTTTAATTTTTTAATTAGCTTTTAGTTAACAAGTTTATAAATATAGCTATACTTTTAATTTTATTAAAAATATTAATGCTTTTTTTAATTTTTACTAACAGTTTTATATTTTATAAATTAATTATTTTATTTAAATTATTTAATATTAATTTAACTTTAATAATTTTGTTAATAATAGCTTTATTAATTTTAATAACAAGCTTTTTTTGCTTTTTATTATAAAAAATTTTTTTATTAAAACAAATATTTTTTATAATAATTATTTTATTTAGCTAAAAAATTTAAATATAATATAAATTAAAAGCTTAATAGCTTACTAAATACTTTATATATGCTTATTAGCAAACTTTATAAAATTTATGCTTTTTATTAGCAAGCTAATTTTTTTTTACTAAATATACTTAGCACTTAAAAATATATATTTTTTTTTAATTAAGTTTTAAGTTTACTGTTTTATTTAAAATAAGCTTAAATAAATACTACTTAAAATACTATTTAAACTAAAAAAAAAGCATTTTTAATAAAGTTTAAAAATTATAAGCTTTTAAAAAACTTTTAGCATATAACTAAACTATTATATAAATAGCTTTTAACTAAAGCTTTTTAAAAAGTTTTATTTTTTAAAATATTTTAATAGTTTTAACTATAATTTTTTGCTTTGCTTTTTTTTTTTTTTTTATAAGCTTTTTAATATAAGCTAAAAAAAGCTCGATTTTAATTTTTTTATTTTTATACTATTTTTAAAAGTTTATAAAACTTTTTTTTAAAATTATTATACGCTTATTATTACTATATATTTTATAAATTAAAATTTTATATTATTTTATAACTTAAGCTTTAAAGCTTTAAAAAACTTTATATACTTAAATTTTTATTTTTTATATAAGTATATAAACATAAATTATTTTGCTATACTTATTTTTAATTATAAATAACTAAAAAGTTTTGTTATATTTTTTAAAGTAATTAAACAAATTTTAATTTATTTTTTAAAAAAGTTATACTATATGTTTTTTAAAAGTTTTTTAAAAAATTATTTAGCTAGCATATACTTTAGTATAAACGTTATACTTAATTTTTTTAGTACTTTATATTTTAATTTTTTTTATATTTTTTATTAAAGCTTTAAATATTTTAAAGCTTAAATAGCTTAATTTTTTATACTATATTTTTTTTATATTTTTTTTTAGCTTAAATTAATTTTTAAAAAGCTTTTATATGCGCTTTTTACTAATATATATAATTAAGCTTGCTATATTTAAAAAAATTTTTAATAAAAAAGTATTAATTTTTGTTATAAAAAATTTACTAAAATAAAAAGCAATAAAGCTATATTTAAAAAAAACTAAGTTATATTTTTTAACTAACTGTTTTAGTAAAATATTATTATTTATAGTTTTATAGCAAAAAAAACAATTTAGTTTAGTATACTAAATTTTTTTTTTTTTAAAACAAGTTTTTAAAACAATATTTATATAAAACTTTTCTATAAAAGCTATATTTTTTAAAATTAAACTATTTATTTTTATACTTTTAGTGCTAATAATAGTATTATATAAAATTTTTTTTTTTTTGCTAACAATTATAAAGCTTAATATACTAGCTTTTATATAATTATTAGCTTTAGTAAAAATAAATAAGCTTAGCTTTAAAAAATTTTTTTTGTTAATAAAGTATAAAGCACTATAATTGTTTAATATAGTGCTTTTTAAAAGCAAATAAATATTATAGCTATATATAGCATAAATTTTAAGTATAGCTTGTTTTATTAAAGTATTTTTAATAATTATATAAGCTAAATTAAAATTAAGCTACTTGCTATTTTTAAGCTTTTTGCTTTTTAAAGCAAAGTATAATTTAATTTTTTATTTATATTTATTAATTTTTTAGCAGAAATTTTTTTAGCAAAAGTATTTATACTTAGTTTTAATTTTTAAAATTTTTTTATTAGTTATTTTAATAATTTTTTTTTTAAATTTATTAATTATTACTTTTTATAAGCGTTTATATATATATAAAAGCTAATTATGCTTATTGCTTATATTAAAAAAGCAAAAATAGTTTTGTTTAAATTTATTTTTATTAGCTAATTTATTGCGATTTTTTTTTTAGCTTTTTAGTTAATTAAATTTTTTTTTTAAAGTAAAAAAAATTTTTTTATTGTTATATTTGCTTTAAAAAAGCTTTTTTTAAACTAACGCTATAAAAATTTTTTTATATTATTTTAAGCTAACTATTTTTTTTTTTAGCTGTTTATTTATAATAAGCTATATAAACTACTAACAAGCTTAATTTAAAGCAATTTTAATTTATATAACTTTTAAAAAGCTTTTAACTATAAATATTTTTTTTACTTTTAAAATATTTAATATTTATACTTAAAAAAATGCTTTATACTAACTAACATATTAAGTTTTTAGCTTAATTTTGCTTTAAATAGCTTTTTTAAGCACTTTATAATATTTTTAAGTTATAATGCTTTTTTTAATAGTTTTAATAAAAGCTAAATAAGCTTAAATAGCTTTTATTAATGCTTATAAAAAAAACTGCTTAGTTAAAACAAGCTTAATAATAGCAGTATTTATAATTATAAAGTTAACTATTTTAATAATTTAGTTAAAAATAACTATATAGCAGTTAAATTTAATACTTTAAATTATTATAGTTATATTAAAAATATAAATTTAGTTTTTAAACTTTATTTTAATTTTTATATTAATAAAAAAATTTTCTAAAATGTTTATAAAATAAGTTTTTTTAGTATTTTTTTTAGCTTTGTTTTATATTTTTAGTAATATATTAAAAACTGTTTTATGCTTTAAAATAATTATATTTTTAGTACTATTAGTTATAAAAGCTTAAAACATTTAACTAAATATATAGTTAAAATTAAAGCTATTTAAGTTAATATATTTTTAAACTTTTTAAATAGTTATATAAAATTATAGTTAATTAAGCTAACTAAAAAAATTTTATTAGCTTTTAAGCTTAGCATTTTAAAAAATTATTTTATTAAAAAATTAAAAAAACATAATTAAAATATTATATAAAAATATAATTATACTGCAATTTTAAAATTTAAAAGTATAAAAAAGTAATTAGAATAATAATTACTAAAATAATTTTTTTAAAAACTTATAAGCACTAATTAAGCAAACTAAGCTTATAACTTTTATAAAGGTATAAAGTTAAATAAATTATATAAAAAATAACTAGTATACTTTCTAGTAAAATTAACTTTAGTAATATTTAGATAATTCTATAGAATATTATATAGTACAAAAGAAAAGTTAAAATAAGACTATTTATATACATAGATCTTTTGGGAGGTTAGTCACCTGATCTTACTGACCACTGGGTCCATATAGACCCACTTATACGTGACACTTTACCTTGGTCAAATGCGAAGCGCCGAAGGAGTATCAATCAATTGGCCAGTCACTAACGCCATATCGCAAAGCGGAGGCGGAAGGCGGCTCTCAGCATGTTACGGCAAGAAGGCTAGGGGCGCTATTCGAGGGAGTATGCCCAAAGGTCCCCAATCTACTAAGGGCATTCGGCACGAGGGCAGCCGAAATAGCTCAGGATAGCTCGACACATTTACAATACAAGCCAACGGAAAACTGGATATTCTCGGACTATACCGGCATTGACTCTACCTCGCTTTGGGCAGCAGCAACCTCCAGCAAAGCTGCCCTACCTGTTTACCTCCTTGCTTGTATGCTTGCTCGGGCTTGGTGTGACGCAGACGCCACTTCTCTATGGGTTGAGATTGTAGCTGAAAGAAGACGTGATATTGCAGCACGTTACCAAAATGAGGAGGAAATGCCTTTCGCGACAGCAATGGCTGCGGCCCAAGCCGAGATCACCCGGGATCAACTCGCTAAGTGGGATGCTAGTGCCCGTGCCTGGCTCCAAACAGCAGATATTTCTAGGTTCAAGCAGAGAAAACAGTTTCTGCTAATTGCGAACAACATCAACATCCCAATCAATGACGAAGGTCGGACTTTCGACAGCATAGTTGTAGCTTGGACTACAGCTCTCGAAGCGATGGACAAGCTTATCATGGGAGAGCCCCTAGCAGTCCAAAACGGATCAATCCTACTGGGGATTTCTTCATGGCATATATACCCAGATATGGATGTCTTTAGTGGCACAGATGGAAGTAAATCAATCGATATGAAGGATCCGCTCGTTCACCCCGGAGGCGTTGTCTCACTGGGGCTATCTGATTCAAGCTCGCGAGCATCGCAAGGAGTATATTGGTCCCTTGCCCTAGCTAACCACAGATTTTACGGGCGAGCAGTCAAGAAGACCACCCATATGAACGGAGACGAAAGCAGGCTCACTTTCAAAGAGCTGCAGATAGTGATCATAGGTGTCCTCTTGAGCAAGTGGAAAATACCCTCTTCGAATATTTTTACGACCCTAGACTTTCTTTGCAAACTCTTCTCGCTCATACCTTACAATACGTCGGTGTACACTCATGGTTGGATCCCAATGATTGTCACCCCTATAACTTATTGTCTCCAAGATGAGGCTTCTGCGACCCCTCTAATATCCCTTGGGAGGAGACGCAGCGAGTTCATTCCTTCACCGGCACTTGGCGCCGAACGATCATTATTCGGGCTTACAGATTTAAACACTATTTTAAATCTTATAGAAACACCAAACAACCGAATCGAGTTACTGCGAAGGCTTGCATCCAGGATGGAGGATTTGGAGGATTTTGAAGCTTACATTCTATACCTTGATAACAACGATTGGTATCTTGCTACCGTGTTTCAAGTATTCATTAGCAGAGACGGCAAACCAAAATTTGGCAACCGAACGAAACCTTCACGAGGTCAAAGAAGCATCAGGACCGACAAGTGCCATTACCGGTGGATAGACGATGAGAACTCTATCGGCCACACTTTGCCCCCAGAAAAGTCGCTTCCAGCACGCGCTCTTCCATTCCAAAGAACGAGAACAATTATACGTTTAGACAGCCCGCCTAGGGACTTCAGTTTCCTTTTCGGCAACGCCGACAACGCTGCTGTTTTCATACTGGATGGGATGAATGAAGTAGCTAGACAAAGTCTCGTGCCCTCCATTGAATATGCTGATATTTTGTGGTGCATTGAACACGGTTTACTCTCACCAGCCAAGATTCTGTTCTTTCTGAACTCTCGGCAAAGCGCAATCATTGATCACCTGCTGGCTCTTGATTTCGTATCACAGATTTACGAGCCTTTGAGTAAAGAGGGAGCCACCATATCCGCTCGAATCTTGACGGCTCCGTTCAAGATTACGTTGATGGAGGGATTAGGGCGAAGGTCCGGTCAGGCTTACGCAAATGACACACTTGAAGAGATGAGGAGCCGTAGAGCTGTGGCCCTTCATAATTTCTCTCGTATCGCAAGTTTGGCGGTGATTGCCTATTTCGAAACAGGGTTCGAGATTTTGACTTCACATCGCCAACTCGAAGAACACCAGATACTAGGTATATCAACTGGAGATTCCATTTTCGTACCATCTGAGGTAGGCCTTTTGCTTCAATCACCAAGTTCTTCAGCTTATTTTGTCTTTCTAGCTCCTCCACGACCCTTGCGTCCGTTTGCCTTCATATCGGTTCTGCAGACTGCTAGGAAATCTAGGCCGTCCAGGCTTGACTATATTAACAGACCCAAGGCAACCCGAGGCGCGTGACATCGACCCCGGCTCCTTCAGACGGGTTACTAGCGAGTTCGACGGTGCACAGGTCGATTATTTTAAGAATACCACCCTTCACCTATCCTTTACCGAATGGTCGGCGCCGCTCTACAATAGTAGTGCAGTAGGCCAGCGGGACTCAGAAGCCGTCCACGCGGAGGCCGTAGTGTCAGTCCGGGACCGTGGGGGTTGGGTTGCTGATATTAGCATATTGGGAGCTTTTGACCACCCGGATGTTCATAAGCTGCCGACACTAAGCGGACCATGCAATCACCCACAGCCTTCAAAACCTCCACCAGGGGCTTTGTCTCTAGAGACATGGGATCAAGTCCTCGATTGTCCTGTAGGTGTTTTGGTCACGAGGTCGTTTAAAAATTGGATCGCGCGGATCGCAATCGTGGCCGTTCTTGCACAACATTGCAGATTGAGTTCAAAGCGCATATTTATATGCCCGGAGAATACTTGTTGGGACTGTGTGCGGCCTTTGGATACCAATGTGATATATGTTTATTAGCTTATGATAGCCAAGGCTACTTACTAAAAAGAGGGGTGTCAAGGTGCTATATTGCTGTGCTTTTAGTATATCAATGACTTGGCCAAGTGAATGAATAATGATTGTTTAGAGATAGGGTGCTCTAGTGTTGTCACGGGACAGAAGTGCAGCTCTAAACCAAGACACTACCAAAAGCTAGAACTTTATCAGGTCGAACTAACCTGACTGTCTGTACCCTTATATACTAGTACCCCGACAAGTGTCCTTGAGTCATAACGACCATTCACGTGTCATCTTTTAAAGGCTTAGTACGGGAGAAACTTGGCTATATTTTATGTGTATTGGCTTGAGTGTTGAGCGTAATATTCACAAGACATCTTGTTGATACCCCCTATTCTTAATAGGGGAACGCAACTGAGAATCTGTAACGTTAAATTAGGTGTAGCTCTTCCTAAATTTCCGCCTTTCTCCGAAAGTACACTCAAGCTTTAGCTCCCATTTTCTCACTGGTTTAAAAAAGGGTGCGCCTAATATGTGGACACCGGCTCGCTAGAATCGGAATACCCGCTCTTGGAGGTTGAAGAAGATTGATACGGCTCAGTCACCACTGCCGTTACTGTAACTAACTGCGTTGTCCATATGGTAGATGTTGTTGGGCACGATGGAGCGGTTCCGTTGCCACCATTGAGGCACCCGCTAGATCGTAGCATGATCGGTAGGCACTTGGACTGGTAGAAGTTAGGGTCTACATAGACGTTCCAGTCCGACCCTACAGCTGGACAAGCCCAGAAATGCGGATTTCCTTGATACATCAGTTGCTGCATTGCACCGACGCTGAAGCCCTTCGTGGGTTTCTGGCCCATGTCGCATTGTATTTGAGATGTAGGATAATCTACGGTCGATGATTAGCATATCTCTGCGAGTAGCTCATAAAGGGCCTCACCTGTAACTATACATCCAGACCCATGGCTATCTGTGATGCCGCCTCCAGAGTCAAAATAGAACTTAGCTGTGGCGTAAGTGCCGTTCAGCCGAATCTGGCCGTCGTCCAGCTGCCCTGCGTATCCTGTAAAAGGCTCCGATGGTTGAATTGAAAAAGGACAGGACTGATCTGGGCCTTCGGGCGGCGCCGAGGAGTTAGAGCGATGTCCAAGGGATTTGGACCCCGCTGTGAAGGGAATGAGCAAAACGATAGCCGCTAGTTGAAACATGAAGGAAACGCTCATGTTGTCCGACCTCTGTGAACTCAAGACTTGCTGATCAAAATAGACGGATATCCCTCTTTCTTTACACTCTAAGTGTTAAGGAGTTAATGTGAACTGTAGGATAATGTATAGTTTCTAGATGCAAGGCATCCAACATATGTTGTAATACCATTCTCTGATTGCGTGCTCGTCATTTGCATATTTAGTCGCCGCCACCCTGAAGATGACTAGTTTCTCGCGTCAGTTCTTACACTGAGATAGTAAAATTTTAAGTCACTTGATGCTGTTAATGCAGGCGATCGCGATTGATGACCTCAATCTTGAGTCGCTTGAAGCTTGTCTATTGCCAACTACAAGATCGACAATACTATAAAGACGGGGTTACCCCAGATCTTAGTCAGGGCTTCCGGACTCAATATCAATTACGTCAATTGTCTCGGCGTCATCAATCTATCGTCACGATCGTCGTTTGGTCAATCTGTCGGAAGGGACATGACAGGGTTGGAAATTAGTACTACTAATCTAGTACTTGCCAGTACTAATACTAACTTAGTTTAGTATCAAGTAATACTAATACTACCTTAGTTTAGTATTAAGCAATACTAATACTAGTACTAATAGTATTTTTGCTGTTAGTATTTAAAAATTTAGTACTACTAAAGGTTTAGTCTTAGTATTTGCCGGTACTAATACTAACTAGTACTTAAAAACACAGTACTAAAGTAAAGACTAACCTAGTACTACTAAATTAGTCTTAAGTACTAGAGTACTAATTTCCAACCCTGGGACATGAATGTCGCAAGGTATACATTGATATATCACCCACCATGTTCGTGATAATGATGTCAAACAAGAGCTCATATTAATGGTGAATAAACTAGAATAATAATTTCGCTGGTTGATGGCCGACAGTGGTTGGGGCTGTAAGGCTACACTAGGAGATGTGATCGTGAAGACAAGGGAGTATTCCTGTATTAGGTAGGGTAGTATTCAGAGAGGTTTTAGGAGGCTTTGCGCAACGTCAAGAGTCAATCACCCGCTAATTCTGAAGGGTTCTGACGTTAATAGCAATACATAATGGAAGGGAATTATCTATACGAACCATTTCGAGCAACCCTTGCCCAGCGCAATGTAGGCCTAATTGGTTACATAGTGAGCTACTGTTTTGATATAGTACCTAGATCAAAGACAGAAAATTGCATCATAATAAAGTATAGTCTCAAGTGCGCTGGCGATTTAGATGAAGGAAATGTGTGGGATTGCTGAAGGACGTCATACATATTTGACATTGGTAAGTAGGAGATAAACGAGATTTACTATGTAGCTACTTTGAAGAGTAAATACCACCTCATTTACACGTAAACTGTCTGATCACTAGCATATTCGAATCATGATTTTATGTAGCATCTGCCTGAACCGTATAAATCAACTTGATATACACCAGCCACATAGAAAACACCAACTTCCACCGGGCCTGATCCCAAAGTCTGAGTAATGATAATACCTAGTCAACTCATACGTAACGAAGAACGCATAATCCGTGGAGTAATGCCCCCAAAATTGAGCTGCATGGTCAAGCATAGAATATAAGAGGCTTGAGCCGTGTCCCAAAGCTTGCCACTGGTTAGTTCTCATCCTTAACAAGCCTAAACAGATGCGAATAGACATACATCGTACCAATTACTCTATTATAGATAATAAGAATAGAAAACTGTGATGACCTAGTGCTTAATCGTATATCCGACAGGTCGCGTCGCTCAACTATAAGGCTCTACCAACCTCAGTAACTTCCTCTCCACCAATCTGCAAACCCATTCCCAGACCAGTCCCAATGGTCAAGATAGCTATGATTTCAAGGGTCAGTCTAAGCCAGCAAAGAAGACTTACGTGATTCATGTTTACGCACCTGGCCATAGCGTAAATTGCATATGCATCTGCGGTATTTATAACGAGTTCGGGATTCGGCTGTTTCGCGCGAGGATGTCCGTTCGCCAACCACATAACATACGGTACGCCGTCTAAGAGTGTTATTATATTGAAGGTCAAAGAGCAGAATACTCTAACAGAAGTGTAAACCATTTCGAGAGATATGCCCGGGTATTTAGATCATATTCCTAAGACTTACAAGCGAGTAGAATCTTGTTTGGGTTTTCCGATGTTCCAGGATGTGGGGTGCTACCGTCTGGATTACCAGGCGGGACATAGAGGGGTTGTCGATTGAAATTAACAGCCTGAGGATCAATAACTTCGATCTATTAGCAATGCGTTCTAATATATTCTGGCTATATGAGCTTGACAGGCGTTAACTCACCGGCTCGGTCCCCTTTACCGTTTGGCCATCCTGGTAATGAAGGATTTCCTCTTGCACCAAAAAAATGGGCGAACTCATGTAGAAGGTTGTAGGATAGAATATTCCCGGTTATGTCGTCTAGATGCGTCCCCTTTGGGATACTCAGCCAATCTAAAGTGGCTTGTTCGCCGAGTGCAGAGTCACAGATAGTAATGAGGTCGTCTTGGACCAACGTGACGCCTCGGGCTCCTGTACATAAGTTAAGTTCCTTTTCAGTGCTTCCTTTTCCATCTCTCCCTTTCGGTATCCAGAGATACCTATGTTTCCAGTACCACTAGTGCACTTCAAGTTAGCTATCACCATCCTGAGTATCATTTACAATACTCTTCGAAGTTTCCAGGCACAACCTTCATTAAACAGGAAAGCCTCTGCTTTGTAAATCGCTAAAACACGAGAAGATAGGTTCGGGAAATACTCACGGCGCCGGTCTCCTTGAACAGGCTTGCTTTCTTTGGATCCTTGGTGTCACGGAGGGGCTTCTTTTCAGGGTCCTCAGGATCCGGCTGATCGGGTGCGATATATCTCCAACCTTTCGTACCACAAGCTATCGCAGGCTTAAGTGTCGACTGATACTTGGCGGGGTTGGCATTATGTTGTAACGTCATATCCATAGGCGTAAAGACGTCTGCATAAATTATCAGCATATTCAAAATAGAGCGGAGACTACAAATAGCATACCATGAACCTTTTCCCACCACATGCCTATCTGCGGATCATTGGGGTTGACGGAAATGCCAAAGAAAGCTTGAAGGGTCCTATCTGAAAGATCCCACAAGTCACGAGCAAAAGTCACTACCTCGTCCGCCTCTGGTCGAGCGTACCGTAGGTCCTCCAGGTTCGTCAAGGTGCTTGACACGATCTCTCCTACTTGGTTATAAGCCTGCTCTATTTTATCTTTATAATCCCTGCAGGTGTTCATGTCTTCATCAGGCTTCGATGTGAAGTCGATATCCCATGGGCTTTGGATATCCAGACCATGACCTAATTCAATAGACGACAGAATTCCAAGGGCATACCATAGGGTAGAAAACATTGTGTTTGGGGGGAATGGGGACAGGTTTTAGTTGTGGAGTAGAAGAAGGCGAGGGGGCAGAATTCCTAAGGAGTGATTCACTCTATCGTGTATTTGATAAGATCGTTATTCGCATTAATTCTTCTTGAACAAGAAAAGCCTTATAATAGTTCTGCATCAGATCTCCAGACATACAAGACGGCGACCTTCATAGCCTAGTTTAATATATGTACCTATGTGTACCTATGGAACTGAGCGGTTTAAGCCCCCCAACGCATCCACTAACCCTTTAAGAATACCTCGCAAATACCAAGTGCCATCAAGATTGGTACTGAAAATGCTGTTCACCAGAATCAGTGAGGAATCTCACGTCACCCACTGGTAAGCCGTTACGATATGTGCAGATATGTGTAGCATATACCGCTCATCTATTTTACTCGTGATTTATTGGTGCACATCTCTGCAATTGTTGTATTCATGATGAAATGGTCGCGTTCTTGGCTAGATTACATCAACGAAGATCTGGGGGAATCGCCGATGAGTAATACTAGAAGGTGTAGGATCAGGCGATGATCTGGATGGAATGGGATCGAGACTGGTCATTTTTCAATGGCAGAGTCAGAGCAGGGTGTAGATGGATTGGACCTCAGTGTCTCGAGCTACCCCTGGGACCTACAGTTCAACTTGAATTGAGAGACAGCATGTCCAGGGCGGCATGGGTGGCGATGTAAACATTCTGACGTCAAGCCGCCTGACGGGCGGTAGTCGCGTCGATCTCGGCCGTCGGGGCTGCTACATGTATGTTGCTTACCAAAGGCTCTTAGAGTTCCATGATGATGATTGATTTCATGTGGCCAATGGTCGATTAATGCAATTATATCGTAGTCGGAGCCTCTTTATTTTCTTTTGAAATGCTTTATGTCCCCATCGTCTCTGTTATCTGCGGTACTTGATTTCTATACCGACAGCTCTATCTCACTACACCCTGACACCACATCTCATCCACAATCCCTTTCTACCATGATGTTACTTCAATCTTCCAGGATGGTAGCATTGGCCTACCTGCTGATTCATATCGCTATCGCATCCCCCCCAGACAATGGTAGCTACAAGCACGACAAAGTCCCGTTCAGCCACCAAAGTTGTCGTTACGGCAACCACGGGGAACCATCCAGTCGTGACCTATATGCCATCGCAGGATACTCGCTATACAACAGTGACAGAGAAAACAACTACCACGAATCAGTTTGGAGAAATAATCCTGATTCTACCATTAGGGATTGTCTGGGGGCTTGTGGGCGGGGGAGCGGGCGTGGCAAATCCACCACCACCACCAATAGATACCTTGCCCGACACGGGGGAAGATGTTGATGGGGATGGGGATGACGATGATAATAACGGCTGCAGAACGTTTTCTATGTCTACATGTACCAAAACTGTTTCGTATACTTCGGAATCCACCGGATGGTCGAAGTAAGCTCCCCATCACTTGCTGTCCCGCAGTGCAAGCCAGTAACAAGCAATAAACAGGATTACGCCAGGCGTAGGCGCTTGCGTACCCACTGAGACATGCGTTCTTCCGTTTGGAGAGACAACAACAACGATAGATCCAAGTGTAAGTCAATGGGTAGCAGCTACAGGAGCGCCAGGGCCGACGGGGTCCATCCCCAAGCCGGGCACCGATGTTCTTAGTCGAGACTTCGAGGACGCGCTTCAACAATTATATAAAGAACTGGGGATTGAAAGAGACTACGGCATCCCCGATCCAACATGCCAGCAGTCTAAACTTTATGCACCTCAGCGCGAAGGTGATGGGTCACCTGACGTTTCTACAACGTTTGAAAAATGGTGCAAAGAGATGGCCGGCACTAAGGTGGTCAAGGCCCCTGAAGGCACCGATACCTACTTTAATCGTTTCGGATTTCGTGACTATTCTTGTAAGTTTAGTCCCATACCTTAGCCGTGCAGGAATGAAGAGCAGTGATATTAATGGTCATATAGTCTGGCTATCGGCTAATAGTCGATATCAATCACCTTTTAAGTGCGGAGACGAAACTACTATTGATGAGGGTGAATGTGTAAACACCCTTAATAGTGCCATGATTACGTGCGATCCGGACTCAGGCGCAACCCATGGAGCGTCAAAAGATGGGAGGTGCCTCCAATATGTAAGTCACCCACTATTTTATTTGTATAGATACCTATCTAGAGCTAGCCGACTAACAAGCCCAGAATATCACTCTATCATGGTCTACAGACGACCAATCGCCCCCGTGGAACCCCTTACCGGAGCCACAATGTGAAGGGAGCAGTAGCGGTGTCTACTACACATTCTTCGACGCACTCTTTCCCAAGTTCTGTCAGGTTGCGGATGATAATAACGATGATGAGTTCAGTCGGACCTTTACGAATAAGGACATTGACACAGACGAGTCTACTCTTAATACCTCACCAGGCGAGCTGAAGAAGCGAACACCTCCAGCAAGCCCGAACTCCTACGATGGTTACAAGTTTCACTTCGACTGGTCTGCTCATAATGATGGCGGCCCCTGCAGAAAAAGTTGCCACAGGGCCTTCCAGGATTTTGCCAACATTTGCGGCGTTAAGTAAGCCCCCCTAGTCACGGGCCCTAGGGCTGCGGGCCACCCAAATTTATTTATTTTACATACAAAACTACCAAATTCGGTATAGTTAAAGAAAATCGGAAAAATGTGGGGCTAGTATAATAAAATATAAAAAAATCGGGGTATTTATAAAAAAAATAGAAAAAAATACTATTACTAATAAAAATATTAAAATAACCTAAAAAAAAGTAATGTTTTCGTTTTTAGCAAATAAGTTTACGAAATAAGTAAAACGAAAGTTATTTATAATTTTTAATTTTTTGCTAATATTATTATAACTTAATTAAAAAATGCCTATTTTTATTTAAAAATAATATATTATAGCTTTTTACTTTTTTGCTAACTTATTTTTTTGCTAACCTACTTTTTTGCTTATTTATTTAGCTTTTTATTAAATATAAAATTTTAGTATATAATTTTTATTACTATATTATTTTTTATAATATATTTTAATTATAAGCTAAATAAAACAAAAATATATAATTTAACTTTATTAACTATTAAATATTATATATTTTATATTAAATATTTTTATTAAAAAATATAGCTATATATATAGCTTTTATTTTATTTATTTATATTTTGCTTATTTTAAGTTTTAAGTTTTAGTTTTTATTTATTTTTTTATTTATTATTATTTTATTTTTTTTATTTTTATTTATATTTTATTTTTAAAATTATTTATTTTAATATTTTTGTTTTTTTAATTTTTTATTTTAGTTTAACTTTTATATAAGTTTTAATATTTTATTTAATAATAGCTTAAATTTATTATTATATTTTTTTAAAGTTTTAATAATACTTAATATTTTAAGCATAACTTTTAATATATTATTATATATTTTAATAAATTTAACTTTTTATTAAACTTTTTAATTAAAAAAAAAGCATTAAAAAACTTTAGTAAAATTATAATAAGCAAGTTTTTATAAAAACATTTAATTTAAAAAAGCTTATTATTTAAATAATAGTTTTTTTTAAAGCTATTTATAGCGTTTATAAAAATAAAAAAAAGTTTTATTTTAACGGTTTATTTTATACTAATATTATAAAAAAAACTAATAAAGTTAAATTTAAAATATATTATTAATTTAAACTTAATAGTTAAGCTTAAACTAAAATAGCTATAATTTTTGCTAAATTATAAAAATTTATACGAATAAACTTAAAAAAGTAACTATTTGTTTAAAAAGCTATATATATATAAACTGCTTAATATTTTATATATATATTATAATTATAATAATAACAAATTATAATAATAACAAAAAATATTATTTTATTAAGTTTTATATATATTATTTTTTTTTAATATTATTTAAAAAGCTTACTTTTTAATATTTATATATTAGTTTTATTTATTTATTATTTTTATTTATATATTATTTATACTTATATATATTTTTTTTTATTGTTTATTATTTATATATTTATTAGTAAATATTAAAATAGCTAATTTAAAAACTATTAATATTATTTTTATTTTTATAGCTGTTTATTTTAGCTATTTTAATAGCAAAAGTTATAATAAAAACATATATTTAAATATTACTAAATAGAATTATTAGCATTTTATATATACCTAACTAAATATTTAATTATTTAAAATAATTATAATTATTAATTTTTATTTTAACAAATTATTTAGCTAAATAAATATAGTTTAAATTTTAAACTAATATTTATAATAATATAAAAAAAACTATTTTAAAAAAATACTAAAGTTAATTTTATATAAGTTATATTAAAAAATTAGCTATTTAAACTATTAATTTTTTTAATGCTAATATAAAAAATTAAGCTATAAAGTACTAATAGCTTTTGTTAAAATAAAAGTTTAAATTTTAAATATAAGCAATAATGCTAATAAAAAAATATAACAATTATAAAAATAAAAACAAAATATACTTATACTATATAAATATAGCTATAATAAAATTATATTAAAATATATTAAAAAAATAAAAAAACGTTTTATTAATATATATTTATATTTAAATTAGCTTAATATAAATATTAAAATAATATTATATATTTTATTATAATATTTAATATTAAATTAGTATATTTTTTAACTATTAATAATTTAATATTTAATATATATAGTATTATATATAAAATTATTGCTTATATAAATAGTATAAAGCAAAATTACTAACTTTAAATAAATATTTTAAAAATAATATAAAATAAAATTATTAACTTTAAATAAATATTTTGCAAATAGTATAAAGTAAAATTATTAACTTTAAGTAAATATTTTGCAAATAATATAAAGCAAAATTACTAATTTTAAATAAATATTTTACAAATAGTATAAAACAAAATAACTAATTTTAAATAAATATTTTGCAAAAGTTAGCTAAAGCTTATAAGCATAATAATATTACTTTTAGCACTTAGTTTTTTTTTTAAATTAATATACTTTTTTAAAATGTTTATAGCGCTAAAGTAATAAATATTATATTTTTTTTTTAAATTAATATATATATAGCAAATATTAATTTTAATTATTATATAATATTTTTAAGTTCGGTTAATAATTTATTTTGTTTTATTTTAGCAAATAACTAAAAAAAAATCTTTAAGCTTAAAAATATATATTTTATATTTGCTAAATTATTTTATTTAAAGTTTTTATTTTTTTTAAAATGTTTATAATGCTAAAATAGTAAATATTATATTTTTTTTTAAATTAATATACTTTTTTAAAGTGTTTATAGCGCTAAAATAGCAAATATTATATTTTTTTTTTAAATTAACATATTTTTTTAAAATGCTTATAGTATTAAAATAATAAATATTATAAAAAAAAAGTTTATATTCTAACATTATTTTAGTATATTTTAGCTTATATTTTACTATTATTTTAATATATTGCAATATATAGTTTAATATTATTTTAGTATATTTTAGTATATATTTTACGTTTATTATAGTTTACTAAGGCCGCTAAAACTACTAAAAACAACTTGCTAATAAAACTACGCAAAAAAAAAAGGTTAAAAAAGTAAAAAAAAACATAAAAACAAAAGCTTTTTTGCTTTTAATCGCAAAAGCCTTTAGTATTTTTCTAGAATTTTAAAATCAAAACATTTTTTTATATAAATTACTAGTAAATTTGTTAACTGTATAAAATATTTTTCGAGCTTTAGGTTTAAAAAGCTAAATATTTTAATATTATAATAAAGCTAAAAATAAATAAAAATTAGTTTATTAAATATAAATAACTATTTTATTTTAATTTTAAACTTGTTTTTTAATAGCTATTTTATTTAATTAAATATAAATAATATATCGTTATTTTACCGTAGTTTTTCTAAGGTAAGTTTGTATAGTAAATTATACCGTTTTACGCACTGTGTAAATTGCCATATAAACTTACCTTAAAAAAACTATAGAAAAATAATAATATATTATTTATTATTAATTAAATAAAATAGTTATTAAAAAATAGCTTTTAAATTAAAATACTTTTTAATAAATTAAAACTAAATCTTATTTTTTTTAATTTTAATATTTATTTATTAAAATATAAAAAATTCTTTAAGTATAGCGTTTTTTTTTTATTATATACCGTGTTAACAGATTTACTAGTAATTTATATAAAAGAATATTTCGATTTTAAAATTTTAGAAAAATATTACTTTTTTTTGGGTTATTTTAATATTTTTATTAGTAATAGTATTTTTTTCTATTTTTTTTATAAATACCCCGATTTTTTTACATTTTATTATACTAGCCCCACATTTTTCCGATTTTTTTAACTATACCGAATTTGGTAGTTTTGTATGTAAAATAAATAAATTTGGGTGGCCCGCAGCCCTAGGGCCCGTGACTAGGGGGGCTTACTTACTGGAGGCATGGAAAATGCCATGACGACGCAAGGGTCAATAGATGTGGATTGCGGCGTGTATAGATACAACATTGAGATCCCGCCACCCCCGCCGGAGCCATCGTACACTATGGTTGACGCCGCAAATCCGACACGACCGGTCGGGTGCTACAAAGAGAACACGGACTGTACTCTCTATGATGCCGATCCGGATACGGCACACGAGAAGACCGACACGTTCTGCGATGACCATGCAGACTACGCTGGCTTCCTTGGTTGGGACGGGATTGAGGATTCCAGTAGGGACTTGGGCCAGTATATCGGATGGTACTTCAAGGTGGAGTGGAAAAAGGATTGCAAAGACCCCGACCGCACCTTTC
This sequence comes from Nemania sp. FL0031, assembly GCA_022432375.1. Lineage (NCBI taxonomy): Eukaryota > Fungi > Ascomycota > Sordariomycetes > Xylariales > Xylariaceae > Nemania > Nemania sp. FL0031. The sequence goes on along the minus strand of JAJKKK010000007.1, from coordinate 728,170 downwards.
TTAATGTAGGACAGCCCATTAAGAGTTACTCGTGCAAGGAGGCCTTCCGTTTAGCATTCGACGGATGTACCGATAACGGAGGAAGAGGAGGCCTGGTTGAGGTTGGCTGCTTACAGTACTTCTTTAACCCAACAGATCGGCCAGATTTCTCGCACGTAGCTGATAGCTGCTTGAATCCTTGGGGTCCGTTCGAATGATTCAAGTACGTTGGGCGTCAATACAATATTCATATAATAGGCTATTATGTTTCTTGCACAACCTTGCACGCTACGTTTGAAGCCCACATGATATATGCTTGAAAATATTCGTGGGAGTTCCATCATTGTAACATATGTTTACTAGCTTAGTATAATCAAAAAGTATCTACGTAATACATGAAACAACATAGTGCTGTACTGCTGTGCCCCCAGTGTATCCAACAGTTGATCAATAGAATGAATAACCGATCATTCAGACGCTGACAATAACCACGACCGAACAGCGTTTAGGATATGAGCAATAACATCCGAGTTCGAGATCGAAACCAAGCGAGGGTTTAGGCCCAGACCCATACCAATTTCAATTGATCTCCCTCTAGCAAGGCTTTATTCGATTCTGCAGGTGATAGCCTGAACAACAACGTTGTTGGTAGAGAGGTGAAGGGGCTTGTCGAGACCAAAGTAGTCGTCGCTGTAGAAGGTTCCATCGGGCTTGTAGGCGAAGCAGAAGTAGGTGTACTCAGGCCCGATCTGGTAAAGTGATGATACCTGGTTCAAGACTTCGGGATCGGTGAAGTCATATTCGGGATGCACCTCAACAGTTGTGTTTTGATACCCGTTGCCGAGGGATTTCTCAACGACAATGGTGGCGGGTGTGATGGCGGCCTGCGCAACGGCGGCGGCGGAAATAAGGGTCAAAGCTGAGGTACGCATGTTGGGCTATTATGGCTGGAGTGTTGTTTCTGCGAGAGTAGTTGTAGGCAGAAAGAATTGACGTTGTTGGTGTTGGTGCGTAGAATTATCGCTTCACTGGTGGAAATTGAGGCGACTTTATATACAGCTTGCTTGATACTTGCGCCAAGTCCATTTTTTCAATACACTCCCGCTCTGTTGCTAATTATTGGTTCCAAGGTTGATCATCTCATCGAACACGAGAAAATTATTTGACATTTGTCTTGGCTTTATGGTGAGTTAACGTGAACACACCGTAAGAGTCTACTAGATCGTCTATGAATCTGTATATGAACTTCGTTAGTTCTCGGGTTTATCATAGCCGTGTCTACTGAAGATCCCGACAAGACTAAATATGATGTTAGCCTTGGCGTGAACCCATATGGATGTCATTAACTCCAACTTGTGGTGTTCAAGTTGTTATGATAGGAGGGTAGGTATGTAACGTCACTGATGAGGGTATAAATAAGCTTACGGCAATGGGGCTCAGAATGTCGATCCCAATCCTTTCTAATTCCAATTACGGTATCCAAGCCAACGTACTGAAGAACTACTAAATAGACCTGAATCAATTAAATCATTGACTATGATAAGAATATAATGCTAATAGGAAACTGAACAAACCCAAAATTCCAAGAACATAGATGCATCAAGAGATATGGTTATTATACCAGAAATAGGACCTTGTCGCGGTACCTAACCTTCTAACACGCAAGGAGCGGTAATACCAGCTAAACCCCACAGTTGCCTAGGTAAATACAGGGCTGTGCTGATGTAAGACAGTGAGGTTCGTATGCCATCCAATATTAAGTCATTGCTGAAAACTTGACGGCTCTAGAAATCGGAAAGGGTTGGACTTGGTAGCTTCCGTACTTAGCTACCTACCTGATAACTAGCAGATTAGGTAGATAAGCTCAGTACAGCAGACGCGGCCAAAATCAAGGGTAAGGGGTCAAAATTTAAGAACGTACCTAGGTATGAACTAGTAGGCTCCGTACTGTATATACTTATATCTCCCTATAGATTTAGTGTAGTTAGCCGCTACAGTAGTCTGGTTAGAAATCTATAGTACCCTCTGTTTACCCAATTTTAGCGATTAGCTATACTATCTTTATAGTGATACGTAAGTATACAGTGTATTGCCCCAACCGTTCATACGTTCTTAAATTTTGCCAGTGTCCCACCCCCACAACTTCTACTCTACGTCAGGTTGCGGTAGCAGAGTAGGTAGTTGAATGCATATAGGTACTTAATTGGGGGGAGCGTAAACCTTTAACTGAAAGCTTAGCAGCGCGCTATGTTAGCCGGTCGCCTCGAACCAGAACTCCAGCCAACTGCGCAAACTAAAAAATACACACCCAACTAAGTAGTAATACAAAAGCTAAAACGCGACTTGTCTCCTCCCTTCGATCCTTCCGCCCTATAGGCCCCTCCGTCCTTCAGAACCTAGAAAACAGCGCTTTCGAGCCGAGCGCGCGTCGACTGACCACTGCTGACTAGAGCTGAAGAACGGTAGGTAGGTTAAAACTTCTTCCGACCGCCAGAAAAACCACCCCGTTCGTGGGAAGTGGACTAGTGAGATGGCGAGGAAAAACCCATCACGTCGAATCCGCGGCAAAAGGACCCCCTTATAGGGAGGCCCTTGCAGGGGCCTGGGCGCGGCGCTAACCTCCCGGAGAATAGAACCCATCCTAGCCAGTATATTGCAACTGGTGTAGAATCTAACATGGAACTGATTAAATGCAGTCATAGATCCGACTAGGATATATGGGATAAGTCTATGTGTATTGTTAAGAACTTATACCAGATGTACACAGGGGCGATCACAAGCAGTAGACACAGCCACGGTCGATACGAGTTACACAACTCTTTCTCGTTATGCCTAATGGGGCTGTGTGTACTTAGTATGGTAGAGCACTTATTAGCGGAGTCTATGAAAACCTACCCTTAGATCAACCATTCCAGAAGATGGCTCATCCCCTTTCTCCAATCTGGGCAACCAGCGTTCTGCAGGTATCTCTATTCTTCCGGTGCTGTTTGGTCTGTTCAAGAAGTTCCTCCCAGGTCTTTCCAAGCCATTTATGAATGTTCTTTGCGCCCTCTCCTTCGCATATTCTCGCTCCGGGACGTGCTACCTTCCCGGACTTAGACGTCTCTTGATCCACTTCTTGAACAATATCCGTTTCCCTCCTTCGGAGACGTGTGATATCATTGGAGTAATAGGCCGGCTGTTGGTCGGCCTCTGGGTCAGCTCCATGTAGAAGGAGAAACTCCATCAACAAAGCTGCTTCGTGAGACGTCTGTTGTGCCGCGCAGTGAAGGGGGGTCCTATACGTAGGTGAAGTGCGCCAGTCGACAGAAGCACCTTTATTCAGTAAGTACTCCACTAGCTCAAGAGAACAGTTGACCTCTGCTACATATTTCAGAGTTCTACTCGCCCAGATCTCTTTTGAAAACGATGCTATCCCAGATTCTTCCCATATGCAAAGCAACTGGCGATTTCCATTGTAGCACTTTCCCGCTTTCTGAATGGTCCGTTTTCCTCCAAATATTGATTTGTCTATCACCTGGTCATTGGGACCACGTAACTTTCTGTGTAGTTCATTGCGAAGCCACTTCGAGCAGACTTTTGTTCCATCGTACCAATCTGCTGAGACCAACGATTCATATGGGAAATCGTCCATGCCGCAGGGGGGGCCGTTAAGATATTTCTGGAATCGCGAACATGTAGCCAGGAAATGGCTTAAAGTACTCGTATTACGCCCTTTGATGGACTCAGTAACATATTCTGTCCAACGATCGTTCTGGTCATATCTGTATTCATCTCCTTGTAGCAGCACGAGCATAGAACTTGAAGCTTGAAACGCGGCAATCTTGATAAGCCTTGGCCGAAGCGTCTTGTTTGAGTCGAAGAGAGTTGGAAAGGCGGACAGCGCCTTTTGTGAAGCATCTATTTCATCACCTTTGACCAAGTCTACAAGGATGGTCTCGATTCCATTCTTAGGGAGATTTTGACCTCCGCGATGTTGGTCGGACGAATTGTGTTGATGGGCTTCGTTCATGTGGTCTTTCCGCATTTTCTCAGTTAAGAATCCGATCGCCTCAAACTCACAGCCGGAAACGTGGCATTTCAAAGGGATATCATGTGAACGTTCATGACGGTCTCTGATGCTACACTGCTCGAAGCCGTGCTGCCAGAATCTACACAGCAGGAACCGACATTTGAAAGGACGCAGTCCATAGTATTGTAGAATATCAGCACAGTTCTGATGACAGGGTGGAGTAAATCCGACCTGGGGGGTTACTGATTTGCAGAGAGCATCATTGAAGGCCCGGCGGATGCGTTGGGACGTGTCTGATACCGACATAGGATCGTCTCTGTTCTTGTGACATTCTGAATTACACATTAGCGGTTAATAGACGATGTATGCTGATGCATGATGAGAATACCTTGGCTTGTATTCCCAGCAAAAAGAAAAGACGACCGGCGAAATCGGGATATTGTACAGAGAATCTGGTGCATCTGAGGCTGTTGTGTTTTGTATATTTCAAAGGCATTCTCACCATCCCTGCCTTCATCCTTCCTATACTCCGCACTGATGGAAATGTCTTCCTTCTGCCTAACTCTCCATAACATTCGGATGGATTCGACTAACTCGTTCGACAAGTCTGTTACCTTAATTGCTTGCAAATAGTGGGTGACAAGCTCTAGCCACATGCGTATTGAAAATGCATGAAGAACATACTGGCCTGTGCAGACGTTCTTAAAAATCTCATCTTGAGTTAGGTCGGTATCATGATGTCGTTGACAAAGATAATCGATGCATCGCCTAGCTAGATCCATAGTCGCTTGGGTTGTGTTAATGATCTGTGCTCCGAGGTGTGGACTTGTAATGTATCTATAAGCTAGTTAGCATTAATCGAGATATAACAGTGGTTGCAACTTTCTCTTGTGCTGTGAAGTGAACAAAGCGTATATATGTGTCCACTATTTCGACTATCGGGCCAAGAATCTCAACGACATCCAGCTTTGCCACTATGCTGAAGACTTGATGGCGGTCATTAGGCCTTACAAGTAATGCTTGCTGGGCCTCCTCAACGGTCATTGAAACCGGAGTACAAGCGATCCATCCTAGAAGTGTTCGGGCTCGCTCGGCCCTCCGCCTGTCCTTATGTTCCCCTAGCCGCATAATGATACGATGATAACTTTCATAATAGCTTATTAGTTATAACTGGTTTATTAAGATTGATGTGGTGTTCTTACGCGGCATCAAGGTTCTCCGGAAGGACAGCCAGTTCCCTTTCTACTTCTGACAGATCCTGAGAGGTGGCGACGATGTCCATAATGAGCCGAACATAGAGGAACATGCCCTTCGCCCGATGGGCCAGTGGCTTCAGCAGCTGGATAATCACCGACCGAGCAGTGGGAAAGACATTGCGGGCATGAAATATATGCTCGGCTCGTTGGTCAATGTAGTTTTGGATATTTCTTTCGTTTTGCTCGTGAACGTTGATCACGACCGCTGTGCCATCCAGGAGCCGCACGAGATCTGCCTCAGGCCGGGCACTGAAGATAATTCTTAATGTGGCATCCGTTTTACTCAACCGGAGAAGTTCTGTTACAAGTTGAAAACGCTCTATTCCACTGATCTCATCGACGCCGTCAAGGATGATGTACATAGGACCGGCGCAGCGGATCAACGAGGTTAACAGGTCGCCTGCGGTGGTCAGATTGCTCTTCAAGCTATCGCACATGGACTCGCAAGCAACAGCCATGAGGTCTTCATCATTCCCAATGAGTTGGAATATAAGGGAGTGTATTGCTGACAAGGCCGAAGTTCTAGCTTCTTGGTACGTCAGGAATGCGAACCCTGTTTTAGTGCCATTGACGCACCGCAAGTGATTGACTATTGCGCTAGAGAGAACCGTCTTGCCTGTGATAAGCATTCCCAATATTAGATTTTAATTTTTCCTTATTAGATTGGACTGGGAGTTTTATTGAAAGATCCGACTCTTCAAACCACCATAGAAAGTAGTAGCAGCTCCAAATGATATTAGGCGCACTTACCTGCCCCTGGAATCCCTTTCAGCCACAAAATTCTTCGAGCTTCCTCCCGCGAGTCTCCCATCCAGTCCAGAAAGATCTGGGACTGAAAAAGCCAACTCCCGGTCCCCTGACAGCGAATCAGATTAAGACGGTAAAGAATTTTATCATATGTGTATGCATCAAATGATGTCATGATACGATGGTATTCTTGTCTTCGAAACTCTGCCGTCTGTGCCTTGAAGGCAATCATTGCATGCTTCCGAAACTCGTATTCTTCTTGAATATGCTCTATGTGTATCCCTGTTCTCATGAGTCGGGTCAATCGTCCTAAGTGACGGCCCACCTCTTGAACGTTGGCGAAATGCTTTGGCCACAAGCGATTAAAGACGTGCATCCAGTCTACAGAAACAAACAATGGTAATTAGCTAGATAAATAGAGCACGGTAAATAAAACACGCTATGAAAGTACTTACGTTTATGAGTAAAGGGCTGCAATAACTCACGATAGAGATTCATAATATCCTTGTAAAATAGGACTGTGATCTCCCTGGTCTCCATGTTTCGGTTCAATATTGGAATTGAGTCTTGGAAATCAGGCAGGTATTGCCCAATCTCGGCAATGGCACTGATGAGAGAGTCGAAAGCATCATCTAGTGTCGCTGCTAGCTGTAAAAGAAATGCGATCGGTCCCAAGAGAGAGGCCAAAATCTCGCAATCGCCATGAATTATTTCGTCTGTCACAGCAATATAATCCTCCAAACGCCTCAAATAAGGCTGTATCTTTGATAAGTTGCGAAGGCCCCCCGATCTGTGCTGGTCGGCCTGGATTTTGTCGGTGATGTCATAAACATCACTGATAGTTGTGATCCTCGAGATCTCACTTAGAGGTATCGAAGGAGGGAGGTCTTGTTTAAATAATCGCGCCGCTTCTTTAAACTCTAAGCATAGGGTATCTGTCGGTGATGTAGACTGGGCAATCGGTACATCGGTGTTTACGTGGCGTGGACTTGATATCTGTTGATTTAACTCCATATTATGAAGTAATTCATCCCACTGGCTTTTAGCGAATTGCAGCATATCGTCGGGCAAAGCTGACCATAACTTCTCCACCTTGCGTACTATGAGTCGCGGAGACGAAATTCGGTCAGAAGTATCCCCTGACAGTTGCTTCTGTGATTCTTCTGCCAACGCATCTAGTAGGCTCTTCATGGTCCCGACACAGCTATCTAATATCTCGGAAGCTCCATTAGAAGCATGATCTTCGCTCAAATTTAGCACGAATCCCCATATTTCAAATCGCTTCTGCGCGAATTGTAGACTCTCTACACGTTGAACAAGAGGTGTAGATCCTGGCTCGGACCCCTGGAGTTCCCGAAATAAGCCGCGAACAGATTGAAAGTGTTTTTGCATACTCAAAGTGGCCAAGCGCCGATATATATCGTTTATCTTGGGCCTAATCTGTGGGTTGGGTTGGAGTGCATTAAGAGATACGTCGATGAGCTGAGGAACCAGGTACTGGTCCAAATTCTCTCGTCTCAAAGACTCCATCCAACCGATCACTTCCCGCTTAACAGAACCATCTGGCTGATAAAAGCTGGCGTCCTTCCATTGAGGAAACCTTCCTGGTGTCAATCTTTTTTTACGAAACTCTTCAACCCCGGCCGCTCCATTCAGCATGTATGCAATGACTTCGGCCATAAGGCAGCCGAATGCCCAGACGTCGATCGCACGGTTGACGGTTTGCGGTATTTCCTGCATATCTGTGCACTCGGGGGCAATATAATCGCCACTTATCGATTTATAAGGGGTATGTGACAACTCCTCTGCCCTTTTAAGAGTTCCCAACCCGAAGTCGGCAAGGACGAAAGTATCGGCACGAACAAGAACATTAGGCGGTCGGAGATCATGATGGTATCCTATTGCATCAAAGTCAACACCATGGTCAGCCTGGTTGAGAAGAAGTCGATGGGTGTTTGATAATGCTGATGCGAGCCCAGCGAGAGCTGAATAGAAAGTGAAATCCCACTGGAAGTCTTGATGGCGGGCTTTAGCTAATAGAAACCTCCCTAGATCCATATCAAGATACGGAAAAATAAAGTTCTGTTCTCCGCGGTACGTGTAACAGCCCCATAGTGGAATGATGTTGGGATGTCGCAATTGGTTGAGAAGTCGCAAACACTTGACTTCCTTCTCGAATTCCTTCGTGTCCCCCTTAATATTGAGTCTTTTCCGAACCGCTTGGACAATTTCCGTCTATGAGGCGTAGCGTTAGCAAAGCCCTCAATCTTATAACCTGCTCAATATGGCGTTGTGAAGGTACGTACTCCATCGTCTACGAAGTTCTGTTGTGATGGCGAAATGCCTATTCTCTCGACAGTGCTAAATGCGCCAGAGCCAACCTGCTCAGCGCTGATGATAGGGATGATCATCTTCCTACCCACCTGACAATCATGTTCCCACATTCTCCGAGGAAATGTATACGGGAAAAACATCCATTGCTCTCGGACAAGTCGTCGGCCAATGTCATGATCTGTGATAGCCACTGCATCCTCTTCACTAAGTGGGAGCCGGCCATCCAGAGCGCCATGCTTGCGAAATCCTATAATGTAATCTTGCCATCCGCTATAGATGAGCATTGCAAACACTCTTCGACCTTCATGGTATATAGTGTCTGCCAAATTGATACGGTGTTCTGGACCGCAATGAAGTTCGGTGACGGCATCAGAGATAGCTGAGATAGTGAATATGCTATGGAGCTTATCTGTAGGTAGGAAATCTTCTTCGAATATCGTTGAGACTAAGTTGTCTTGTATTTCACTCTTAAGTTTACTGATGTATCCTTGAGCGCTATGCGCCATGGTGTCTTACGAAGGGGGGGGGGGGGGGGGGGGGGATGATGGAAAGCAAAGGTTGCGCAAGGAGCATGGAGATTCTGCACTCGGACAATGCAGATAAGAGGAATACAACTCTACCCACCAGGTAGGTAAGTATTGCCGACGCCAGTTCTGATGACACCCCTCAGAGCTTGCATTTTGCATCAGCCCCAGCGCTACCTCAGGTCTTCCATGATCCCGATCCCCTGTAAGTATCCGATTCGTGTGCTGGTAATCTGCCATAACCGGCCGCCACATAGAATATAAACCCCCGCAGTCCTCCAATATAAGCGGATTATGCTCCTAAACACTATTCTATTCGACGCAGAAATATACCTTCCATCAAATTCCATTCCTCCCACAAAAAAGGCGCGACCTGAACCAACGAAATGGCGACGTCCTACTTAGAAGACCAATATGTGGACCGCGCAAAACTGAACACACTACTGCAGACGCTCTTTGGGCAAAACTATAGTGTGGTGGTGAGCATTAGATACCGTGACATGACATATATACTATTTGCTAATGCCTCTTAGGTCTCAGGAAATACAATCTCAGTCGAGGGACCTAGGGAGCTCACACAGGTCAGAACATCAACCACTACAGGACTATAAGTTCTAAAGTAAAAGATGACATGACTAAAAGAATTTAGTTAGGCCGAAAAGAATTCAGTAGCGATAAATCGATGAGAAGCTGAGCTCAAACACCGCAGGGGGTTTAACCGGTCGTTTTCGAACTCCTAAGGTCTTTATGAGTTGATGAGTTAGTTAGTCATGCGTATAGTGTAGCGAGACTCGACCATTTTTGAGGCCGTTGAAGGTGTCTCTGATATCCCAATCTCCAAGGGGCTGGTTGTCTAGGATTACGGCTAGAATGTACAGATGAGGGTAAAGATTGTTCTGGCTGAGTGTCATTTTACCCTACAGTTGCTACACTCTATACTACCAAGGTTACCCTGCAGAAGAATACTATTGATTTAGAGCAGCTAGAGCGGAGTATTTGACCCTCTTAAAGGGTGTAATTGCCTATAATAGGCGCAATGTTATTTGGTAGCTGAGATGGCATTCAAAGGGATAGATAGTCACATATTTAGGTAGCTGATACATTATATGCCTAGTGAGTCCTAGTGGTATATAGTATGGTTACTACGTAATTATGTAGTGTTCAGCACGACTAAGTATAACAGGCTTACACGTGCAGGTTTCCTCAATAAACAGGCATCCATTCCCCGCACCCGTGCGCGGCCCAGGCAGAACCCCCCTCAAATCATATATCGCATCTCACTCGTAGTCCTTTGTTTCCACCAAGTTGTAATCATGCATAGTGTTGATGAAGAATAGAATATTTCAATTAGCCGGCTTTCTTTCCATGCCTATTTCAGAGACCACCATGTCTAGTTCGGGGCGCTTACGTCGAGTGACCTACGAATATGGACTGGGGTATATGTGGAACACTTTTGAATCAAAATTGTCAACCCTTTTCACCAAAGATACTGGCGAAAGTACAGTAGGAGTTGTGAGGGAAGAACGCGACCAAGTTCAATGGGTATCGGCCACAGAGGAACTATGTACTATCATGAAAGGGGAAAGCTCGACGTTACTGTAAGGGCCTGCTTTATTACAATGTTCTGCTATTTGCGTCGCTGTTGACAATGACTCCGCCAAGAATTCTCAAAAGGTACAATTCATGGAGCAGGATAGATGTCACAGTCGAATGCTTTTCTACTATCTGCGAACTTGCTAGAATAACCCCCTTCTTCCTACACTTCGTAGTTGGAATGGGTACAAAGTTCGCATCAACAGACGAAGACTTCATGTCATGCTACAGTACATGCGCATCTGAGAACCAATGCATACCTGCTGAATTTAGCGGCGCGGAGGACATACAGGATGGCTCGCTTAAGGGTAAAGATTTCAGTAAATATGCTTCTTTCAAATTCTTGCGTGCTAATGGATCAACGTTGGTAGCGATATGCTATAATATTCGCTACTTCGAACGACACGGTCGGGACTTGGAAGACCCCTGGTCCTGTCGCCAGTCCGCTCTCCACCACAGTTTTACCGCGGGCTCTCAGCACTCTGCTTGGGTCGTTGTCCAGCCCCCAGAAGCGTTCAACCTCACAATAGGCCACACACCCCACCCGATGGCTTTACACCTCCGATACCTTCAGGCAGCAATTGCGAATTGGAGGGAATATCTCGACTCTTTTTCTCAAAGATTCAAGCTACTTGTAAGTAAGCTCCGGCTTATGATAGTCCCATGTTGAGGTCACTCGGGTTACCAACTCTTGATGGCTGCACTTATTATTAACTATCTATAGAATCAACAGATCGCAATACCAAATCCATATCACAAACTTAAGATCAGTTTCTCACATGAACAACATCTACATCATCTAAAAGGAAAGCTTCATCGCGCCCAGCACATTCTCACGAACATGCAGGCGACCCTCAGTATTATCACCACACACGAAGGCTCCATCGCTCAGGAGCAGAGCCTTCTTCCGGCCGTCCATGCTGAATTCCAGAACCAACTAAATAACATTTCTCGCGAAATTGATAACTACATAGCGACAACCCGGAAACTTCTTCACATTTCGGATGACCTAAAGTCAATGGTAAGCTTTAATGAACCAATGGGCCGTCTGAAGATAACTTTTGATCATTTCTGACTTTATCAACATGAAGTATAGCGACATACTTACATTTCAGGGCCAAGAATTGCAGCGCGAAACTAGCCTTAAGCTCGAGCACTTAGCACAGGAGGATGCGGCTGGCAACAAAGATATGGCAGTCTTGGCTAGCCTCGCGTTCAAGGATTCGCGATCAATGCGCATTGCGACGGTAATAGCAATGTTTTATCTGCCGGTAAATTTGGTATTTGTATGTCTACCTTATACAGATAAATATTATAGTCCTACCAGCGCCGTAACTTGTGAGAGGCCAAGCTAACCTTCAGTCTAATGATATTAGTCCTTCTTCAGCAGTACACTGGTCTGGTATGGGACGACGGTTGAGGTGGCCCAAAACAACGGGTCAAGGATACAGCTTCGTAGCGAGACATGGATCGCAAGTGTCATAGCTATCCTTCTCGCTATAGGTACTGTGTCCTGGTCCCGGTGGTGGAATTCTATGGAAGAAAAGAAGTCTGCCAAGTACGCCATTCAGCAGCCCACTCGTCCTTAGAGTTACGTTGAGCTATGTAATGCTCGAACTGCAGTTCGCAATGAAAGTGATCTGTTATGTAAGGGAGAGTTCTAGTATCTTGTGGATCAATTTAATCATTTATGCGATCGTGGCAAACGTCTCTTGTCCTATAAAGAACTATCTAAAAAGTAATACCATGTCAGGGACTATGTTTTCGTTTGGGCAGTCCTGGCAGTTAGGCATCCTCCATAGACTATTAATGACGTCGAACGTTGACATGTGGTCATCTGCAATGACTTTCTCTTAATTCTACCCTTTATACTCAACATCCATCCACATATGGTCTACTAGTAAATGAGCGCACTGAAACGCTACCTGGTATCGTATAAAACCCTTTCTTAGTAATTGGTAGCCAACCACACTTGATAGTACTTATAACTCCATGTAGCATTACCTCCGCGCTATGCTCACCGTTAGGTACCTAGTGGTGTGCTTTTTAAGAAATATGGACGATGAGAAGAGCTGAGCTTTTAAGAGGCTCTTAGAGACAGAGAATCCTTTAGTGTCTAACCTCCTGACAACTAGAAGCAGAAGGTTGGTAAACTACCTAGGTAGACACCTAGTCATTGCTAGCTAATTATTTGGAGACATACGCTTGGAAGCGCTAGTGATAAACGCAATTGACCAAACAAGTCACAAGCATTATTATCTCATGAAGACACGAAAGCATGGTCTTAACACATTATTGACTAAAAGACATTAACGCCACCCATGACCTATCTACAATGCAATGCCCTACCATCCCAGTACCTCACCGGTACCCCTATTCTCCCAACCAGCAGGAGGCCATGCACCTTCCCGTATCCTTTCCAATAAAGTAATACCGAAATCCATCAAGCTAACCCGCGCCCTTTACATGCGCGCAAGGGTAGCAGTAAAGCCACACTCCCTAGGGTCCTGGGGGGACTCAACCACAGCCCGCGCAGCGCACTTTCCATCCGTCGCACAGCAGCCGGAAGCACAATCCGCATCACTAACACACTGTCCCGTAATGAACTGCTGTCCGCTTCCAGTGCCGACATTCTGAGAGCCGGCGGCACTAGGATCCACGGTGACTGTCCCTGAATTTCCAGTGCTGCTATCCGTAGCCGCCGGTGCCGCGCTCGATGTCGCGGGCGTAGCAACGCTGCCGCTGTCGCCAAAGCCGCAGCCACTCTTGCCGGCCTGGAAGTCGGCGTCGAGACCGGAGCACAGGCCGATGCTGCCAAAGGTGGCGCAGCACGCGGTGTCCAGCGCGCAGTCGTTCGAGTTGATGCACTGCCCGCCGATGAACTGCGCGTGGTTCTGGTTGCCGACTTTGTCGGCACCTGCCGGGTCGGGGAGGGCGGGCATGGGGGCTGGGACCGCGCTGACGGTCATGGCGACTGTGTTGAATAGATGTGTTAGTCTTTATTATCGTGTAGATGCTTGATACTGCGAACTCAAGTCAGGGGGTTGGAGATGGGGCGACTTACGGGCTAGGATAGCGGCGGTAGCTGTGAATCGAACCATTTTGATGGTATTAAAGTGGGATTAATCGTTGATTAGGTAGATTAATGACTTAAGTTACGTTGAATGCGAGAGACCGTGCTCTGAAGTGATTACTAGATTGTGATGCTGATGATGCTGATGCTGATCAGAAACTCGAGATGAACAGGGCCATCTCCCCATCTTATATACTACTCGGAGCATTTTGTGTCTCCCGCTAAAACAATCTGAACATCTTCTCTTCACACTAGAACTGTCAAGCTCACTAACCCGGGGTACTGATGTCCGGGAGGCTCAGTTGCGTGAGCCTCCGACGTCCCGCGTTTGAGGTGTTGGTGGTGTCCCGTCTCCATACCAGGGGGCCACTGCTCGACTCTCATTGGGACGGTACTACCAACCGCATCACCTATCAGAAGCCATTTTTGGCGTATCACTTTTCGCTCGGTATTTCAAGATCTCCGTTGATCTATTACCTCTGCGCTGGCAGTCAGCTACCAGAGTCGCCACAAAGATAGCTGTAAAATAATGGGGCTTAGATAATAATCTACTATTTCGAGAGAAGCCAAGAGCACATATCTAGATGGTGTGATGCACCAACTACCGGCACCCTCAATTGCCGCACTTGCATGCATGTAGCCGTACGTACGCAATTATTATTAGCATGTTCGGTGGACTACGCTACTCTAGGTAGCACGTTCGGACGTTTTCCCTGGATCCCCAGATTTACGAAACGATTATGGGGAGCGCCAGGCTGACTGCTTTCATGGGTGAACGAGGTATGGCGGCGGGAGATCTGCCGATCATTGGCAACCATCCTGTTACCCCTGAGCAAAGAATGCCTCGCGGAAGATTGACGTTATGCACGACATTCTGGTCCAGGCCAACCTGGAAAATCTCGAACATGGGATTAATTGATGAGAAAGAGAAGAACGGATTTCGACCTGATGCGAGGGCGTTCGTTGCCCTTCTCACCAGTGCATCGGAGTTGAGCGCCGAGCGTAGCGCCGCCTCCGCTACGGAGCTGAAATTGTGGGTTGGCCGATTCCTTCGGAAGCTGAAAGTCAGGCGAACATAGGGAATTTCTATCAAATTCGAATACAATTTGAAGCTTCGAGGAGTTGAGCATGAATTCTTGTGTTTGGATGAACTCAAACTAGAAGGTCAATAGAGACCAGGGTTAAAGTGCTGTCATTGAATTGATTCTCCAACCCCCTGCCCGCGACAGTACCGCAATTGGCAAGCGTCCCGAAACATGATGAGCGCTTGATGCGACAGTTGGCAGCACAGAGAGGAAGGTATAAACAGGTCAACATGACAACCCAAACATTATGAAAATCCAATGACAGTAATCTTTTCGGAGCTTGATGCCGCGTCGACACAAGCATAGAAGAACAGAGGAATGCCAACACAGAGAGGCGTCGTCATGGAGTCCGTCGCACTAGAGCATTTAGGATTCATCTGAAACTTCGCGATAGTGCGATATTAGCCGTGAAATAAGGCGCTGACTGCCCAGACATCCACGCCGGTCTAGAGCTTACGTACTAGAAACATGGCAAAGAAACGCGTCACTTACTTATATCGCCTTCTAACTTCCAATTAGAGTTGGCGGCTTCCAGTATGCCTTGTGAGTCCTTGAAGCACAAGTCTACGCCCGTTTCATATATCAGGAAACCACTTTCATACACGTTGGTTATGTTGAGGCCAAGTTCTCACGATCCTATTCTTCCTTTGTGGAGTCGAGGTTATTTCTTGGCCGTATGGAAAGTGCATCCACTCGTTCCTACGATAATGCTGCCATGAAGACTCTTCATCTTCATGCCCAATCTTGAAGGGTGCATCACCATCTACTTACGGTACGGATGGCAGGACGAGAAAATAGAGAGCACATCTTCCAACTCGGTAGAGGCATATGCTGAAGTCAATTGGTCGTAGCCAAAGTAGCACATTTAGATAAGCATCACCATGATTAAACCGTCAACGTTAAAAATGTATGTAGATCGCAGAATGAAACGGCACCGAGACTGAAAGCAAAAACTCGATGCCGAGATTAACGAAGGATCTCTTTCCTCTGGGAGCGTCCGCGACGACATAAAGTCGTCAGGCCTTGCGCGACGTCAAACAAAGCAGAACATCGCCAGCCGAACGCCCCGTTCTATCTGAGGAAAAGGAAAGGAGAAGAGAAAAGAATTCAAAAGATCTGTGAAGCTCCACGATGGTTTTGCAGTGCCCACCTAACTGCGCTAATCGTGCACAGACCACATACACCAAAATCTACTATCAGCACGTGATTCCACATGCCAATTGGCGGCTTAGGTAAGAGGGGAAGTGTATGAGCGAATGGTTGCCATTAGCAGCGTCCCGATTGGCTGGCTGGGACCTCGGGAAACAGCCGGCTGGCGCCCATTTCGGAATCGACTCAAGCAAGCCATGAACGCATCGAGATAACCCTCAATCCAATTCAAGCACACGACTACGAAAGCGCAGCGCAACAACGCCACCGCGCCGACGCACATACAACCTCCGTTCTCGAGTCGAAGCACGCCACACTCGATCGAAGAGTCGATTTCATCATCAATATGAGCGCACAGAGAGTTGGTGTGAGGGCGCTGCAGCGAGGTATGCGAGCTTTGCTTTCGGTTGACGCAATGCATTTCTTCGAGCCAGGAGTTGGGTCTACCTACACAATGCGGCATATCAATTAGGAAATGAGGAAGGAATATCATATGAGAGAGAAAAATTAGACTAACAGTCAACCTCCAGTTGCGCGACCCAATGCCTTCTCCCAGAGCATCCCACGGGTAATGCTAGCCAGCCTACAAGCCCGGTACGCCCTCTCTCCCCTAATCCCCAACACAATATCTTCCTACTAACCACCCCAGCCCGGCCTCCACAACCCCCCTAACACCCACCGAAGCGCAATCCCTCCTCGCCTCCCAGCGCCTGAACCGCCCCGTCTCCCCCCATCTCTCCGCCTACGACTACAAGCAAACCTGGTTCTCTGCCTCGGTGTGGACGCGCATCACAGGCGGCGGCTTCACGACCGCGCTCTACCTCTTCTCGCTCTCGTACCTCGCCGCCCCGCTCACGGGCTGGCACCTCGAGTCCGCCTCGCTGGCCGCCGCCGCCGCGAGCTTGCCCGTGGGCGTCAAGGCGGGGCTCAAGTTCCTCGTCACCTGGCCCTTCATGTTCCACCTGTTCAACGGCTCGCGTCACCTCGTGTGGGACTTGGCCAAGGGCTTCAGCAAGCCCGTTATCAAGAACGGGAACTGGGGGATCTGGGGCGCCAGTCTCGTTAGTGCATTGGGCATCGTGGCGTTTTTGTGAGTGAGCCGTTGGGAAAACAGGGGGAGGGTGGTCCACCGTGTATATAACAAGAAGGAAAATTACGATGCTAAGGTACCGGATGTTACAACTTGGAGGGTGAGGGAGTCACGGCTGCGTGGCCCTATGTCTGCATTGGCCCTAAGAGCTACAAGCAGTAATCTGTTGGATACATGTCATGGGATATGGAGCTGAACAGATGTCCTACGCATTAGCACAACACTTGTACATTTCCTCTGTCTCAATGTATGTTCCAAATCATTGCTATATTCTAGCTCGCGGCTTCTACCTAGAAGCATCGACATACTACATGCATAAACCCCTTTTTTGAACGACTCAAAGATTCCTTCCCGTCAACTCCTTCCAAGTGCAAACCAACGGCCATTCATGAGACCGTGAGGGGTATTGACCAAACGCCGTCCGTTCCTAAAATCGAATACACAGATGCCAATTTCGCTCATTTAGCGTTCTTTTTCTACGGTCTGGTTCCTTTAAAAGGGAATACTGGACCTCTTATATTATTCTAATTGAGAAACAGACTGTGCCGCCGTGAAGTCTCGGTTTTACTGAAAGTTCATGGCATCAAGCACAGCCTGGTTAACTTGATGATTCGCAAGTCGAACAACCCGCTCTCCGATAATGTCACCAAGGAATTCCTTGATTTGACTAGCGTCACGATCGCTAGTGTCCCCGTTGACACCGTTCATCATGATATCCTCGTTTGAAAGCGATTGGACTGCTTTCAAGATACTACCAACCACCATCTCAAAGTCGAGGCGACTGGCATCCCCCTTCTCCCGTAAGGGTTGCAGCATGGTTGAGTCAAACGACTTGAGGTTGGGTAGTACGAGAATCTTGATAGCTTCGGGCCCACCGGCTGCGAGGATGCCGAGGATGGCCCCATACCAAACTTGAGGGGGCATACTGGGGTTTAGGAATGCCCTGAGGCAAGACCGAGTAAGTTTGGGCTTCAGGAACTTGTTGGAATTACAGTACTTGTTCGCGATTTGCCCGATCAAGGAGGCTGCAACCTCACGAAGTTGGTATTGCTCTTTGATACTATCACTCCCGATCTCGGATCCCAGACGTCTTCCTAATGTACACGTTAAAACGGGTGCACACAGAGAATTGGCATATGGGTCGACAAATATGTGCTCATTAGAGATAAGGGCATTAGTCAGTTCCATCATCTGCCGTAAAACAAAAAGGTCATCAAGGTAGTGTGTGACTTGATTGGAGATGAAATGGACGTAGTATGGCATGAGCTGGTGAGTGCCTGGTTCGGAAATAACAGCCTCAAGAGCAGCCCGACGTAGCCTATGAACCTCCGGATCGGGGTCGTCGTTCAGTAGATGCTTCTGAACGTTCTCAAAGAACAGCATTTGTTCCCGGGAAATAACATGCTTAACAGACGGTCGAAAACTAGCATTGTCATGTCCAGAGAGGGCGGCAAGAGCAGGGTTAGCCCCAGGACCCTTGGGTAAGAGGTCTTGCGTCCGTGCCTCTGTCGACGTCGGATTTTGGGGGATAGTCGGCTGAACACCTTCTATCGCCAGCCAGTGAGCTAAGATAGATAGAGTAATTAGTAGCTGTCTCGTTGGTATGAGTCCTCCGTCGTCACGAGTACGTACTAGTATAGTTCGCGTCCCGAGAAACTTTAGGTAAAGGGCCATTGATGACGCGCTCAAAGTCGGCCTCCTCGTCATCGATATAAAAGAAAGGCTGGCCCATGGTGGCCTCTCCATATCGCAGTGGTTTCGTCGCATCATATCCATAAAGTGGCTCAACATCCAGTACTCGCAACGCTAGAGAGATGTCCTTAACAGTCATCGAGGTGCGCTTTCCAAGACGCATAAACCGAACAGCTTCTGCGATGACTTGTCCAATACGATACTCGACATCTTGCGACAATGTACGCAATGCCTCGTCGTTTAAGGATGCGATGCCGACGGACTCGGCTACATCCCGCACGTTTTCGGGGTTCCAAAGGAGTCGTTGTTCATTCGAAGCTGCTTTTCCGCCAGCGTCCTGCACAGGAGCACGTGAGGTCGCCATCGTGAGGGAAATGAGACGAGAGTCGATGAGGACAGGGTAAAATCCGATCAATAATTATTGAGATCGTTCCTAACGGTGAATCGAGACGTCGTGCAAAAGAGCCCGTACCTCGAATCTGGGTAGATGGTATACAGGGCACTTGGGTCGAACCTAATCAACAGCTATGGTCGAGGATAGGTAGGTTCTAGAATCGAGTCGACCGATGAGAGGAGTCTCTCGTGCTGCGCGGGGCGCTCTTTCACCGTTACGAGTTGGTATTTTAGTCGTCTAATGCGTTGAGAGCCTGAATGCGAAGTTTCATCGATAGAATAGTCGATTTCGGGCGATATTCCAATGAATCAAAACGGCGGTTGCTTTGATTTGTACGGAAAAAGAAGTTAAAAGTGAAAGGTTAAGCCTCTACCTAGGCAGCTCGGGAAGGTGAGATGATTAACGTGGTCAGTGCGGGACCGCGAGACTCCACTATTTGACTTTAAGCATTACCGATTATACGGTAAAATGTAAAGGGCCAGTATAATAACTGATCTCGCGGCGGATGGAGAGTAAAGTGGAAGGTGGGGAGGCAACGGGGAGCCGATGTTAATTGTTGACCAGGAGAAAGGTGAGGTCTGTACATGTAATCGCGAGAAATCAAGATGGATTGGCCGTACGACTAAGCTGTTACAATATCGCCTCCTGATTGGCTCTTTTATAAATAAGCTAGCTTTTAACGCTAAGCTTTCGACTACATGGATTAAGTTGGTGATTCACCCAAATAGGAAAGTGGGTCAACTTAGCAACTGTACATACTCAAAGCTAGATGACGCTCGACACACATGTCGACAGTTTTGAAAATTGGTTTAAGCAGCTAACAAGGAGATATTTCTAGGTACCAAACTATACCTATATCACTAACGTTGATAGATTCCATGGCCGAAAAATAAACATCGAACACGATGACTTCGTCGAGAATGCTCTTACGACTGGCTCTTTCGGTTAATGCCTGATTAAGTGCCTAGGCCAGATACTTTGACTTCGTGATATTAACCGGCCAATGGCCACCTCCTCTCTGTTATACATCTAACTCAAAAGGCGCGCGATCCCTTCATAGCTCTGTGATTCTATGGCTTAACCATATGATATCAGCTATCTTATTTCAACGAGGTCGTCCATCAATGCTAGCCAGCACCACAACATTCTCCGATTTCTGGTTAAAAGCTCCCTTCTCTCTTAGTCTCCTCAGTTTTTTCGAGCCTGCTCTCCTGTAGAGTCTTAGTAGTATGTCTGATGGAAGCATACTCACAGAAACCAGCAACCGCGGTTCCTGGTGGTTATTAACACGTTCAACCCGGACAAGCAACGGCGCCTCCGGCTTCCCTATAAGATAAGCCTCTGAGTGCTTTAGTGTCCAGGGGACAGGAGGGGAGAGTGTACTAGAGGTCCCTAGTATTCGCTCTTCATAGCAAGAGACAGCAGTCCACAAGAGGGTCGTCGAGTTCGCCCAGTGCGCCTTGGATCCCCTACACTTGACAACATCTGTCTCAAGGCAAGTGGTTGTTACATATGCGAAGGTGGCGATGTCTTCAGAATCTGCAACCATTCGAGCCCAATAATTTTCTCTCCGGCAGGGAATGGTGAAGCATTGAAACGGCATGTCGGGTTGGATGCATCCGACGATAAAATTCTCGCCTTTGCGGTCCACCCCCGTGTCTTGTAAGATAAACAGGATGGCCATCACCAAGTTTTCGAACGTCTTCTGTAGATCGTAGTCGAGACTCTCTAGCCATTTAGCAAGATCTCCCTCTTTGAGAATTTCCAAAATTTTAGAGTCAAGCAGCGATTTCCAGCGTGGTGGCTTGGTAACGAGAGAACCAACGTAAGCCGGGAGGATGTCACTTAGAAGCTCTCGGAGCCGAATCCTGCGGGCAATACCGGTACACACGCTGACCTGGATACCAAAATATCCTTTCAAGTCGGACAGATACAGTGCCTTTTGAGCTAGTAGTCTCGACTTCTTAGTCATTCCATGCCTTTTGACCCAGGTTTGATTGAATTGTAGGAGTGCGACGGCACTCTGGCCTGCTTGTAAGCCTAATCCCAACTGCCTCTCCGACACCTCCCAATAACTTGGAAACGTTCCCAGCTCTCCTAGCATCGCGAATGCTAATCGCAATTGCTCTTGCGGATTAGCTCGGCAGTTATCGTTGCTAGAAACCTTCGCTCCGATGCGAATCTTTGTTTTGCGGTGGAATGTGACGGTTGGCTGAGGGTCAAGTCGGGCCGTCGGGCTCCAATGGAAGCTCCCAGGGTCCGTAGAGACAGGTGTTATGAGTCCGCCTCCAACCGAAATGGCGTAAAGGTTCTCGTTATCGCCTTTTGGCGCCATGAATCCTCCGGGGCCCCAAGCATCCAAAACGTCTTCAGGGCTCGCTAGAAGATCTAAATCCAGTCTTCTTTCCAAGACTATTTCCCGGTCATATTGATCAAAATATTGAAACGCGAAGACTGGCTGGTGTAGCATTGTACCAAAGCAACTAAGTTCCACAAGTGAACCAACAATACAAGGGCCTTCAAAATCCGAGGTCCATCTTTGGGTTCCGGTTAATATAACACAATTGAGAGGGGTATCCAAGAAAAACGGCCTGAGACTCCCACAATGAGCCTGTGAGTACGATAGGAAAGCTAAAGAGAAGAATTGAGCTGCAAGAGCGCGCGACTGTAGTGTTTCATCAAAAAAGTTAGGAATGAATTTCTCCAAAGACCTGAGAGTAGGATTTTCTCGGGTAATATCGTAAAGGCATCGAAGGGTTTCCAAATCAATCGATACTAATTCGGCACAGGATGTTTGCTGCCATAGGAAGCTGAAAGAATCGCAGCAACCCTGCAGCTGCTGCAGAGTACCGGCTGCTCGCTCGACATCAGCCAGGACTTGTTCTATCACACCATCGTCGTGTAGAGCTGATATTGCCGTCGAATTATCATCCTCAAAACTAAGAGACCCAAACAGCAGTTCCGTATTCCCAGTATACGTTGGTTTGACGCCACCGACACCACAAAAGTACCCAATGCTTTCAACAGGTGCGAGGGATGTACCAGTACCCTTTTCACACGACGATGCACTTCCATGCTCAGAGCCTTCAGTTCCAAGCTGGGCCTCTTTAAGTAT
This sequence comes from Nemania sp. FL0031, assembly GCA_022432375.1. NCBI lineage: Eukaryota > Fungi > Ascomycota > Sordariomycetes > Xylariales > Xylariaceae > Nemania > Nemania sp. FL0031. Next base: position 706,127 of record JAJKKK010000007.1, on the reverse strand, counting down.
TCTGAGATGGGACTCGGTGTCAGTATCGACCAGGCCACTATGCACACACCCTTCCTGGTGGAAGCCATCGACGAATTTCGCGACGCCGGGAATTTCCAGTTTCGCGAAAACGCATGGGCCATCACGCGACTTCTCCAGGAGTATATCAGCGATCTCCGTAGGTGAATATCCAAGGCTCTGCAGCTCGGTAAGCCACTCGTATTCCCCAATTGCAATATCGGCGAATGAATTTTGTAAGAGTGTATATACTAAAGAAGTATTTGCCGTAGAAAGTGCATGCTCAAACTCGAAATTCATCGAGGGTTGCACCTTTTGTTCCGGAGAAAATGTAGAGGGCCCGCTCCGTAACAGTGAGGACGCCATCGACACGAAAGAATGGACCGAACGGCTAAAAAGGCTGCTTCCCGAACTGGCTGTAGTAGCTGAACCGCCCGATCCCCCTGAACTGCTCGATTCTCCGGAACCGTAGTCGCTATAGGGATAGGTATGGGCGTGGCTAGTTGAAGTATGACGAGACTTCTTGCGCCTGCTTGAATCATTGACTGGGGGGGCCTGGACGATGCCGTTGCGGGCAAGCATGCCTCCATTGACAGAAAAGTTCCGGCAAATCATAAACGCCCTCATGGCCGCATTTTCCTGAGCTAGACTGCTTGACTCGTATACGAGATCTGTCTGGTACTCTCGACCGTTTACTAGAACTAGGCATGTATAGCCACTTGGGTCTCTGTAACACTCATACGAGGGAGGTTCCCACCCACAGCGCCGACAAAGTGCTTGAATATGTTAGTACCGCCGACCCAAAGAGGCAGCGGGCATCGGAAAAGAGGGCCATGTTGATTGGAGATCATGGCACTTTGAGGTAAATAACTAGGCAGAAGAGTCAGACAAAAGAAACTCACATTCTAGGTATCGCATATAATAGCCCGACATATTAATTGTATCGAATTTCAACTTGAGAATTGGATGTCTTTTGATAATGTTCGCGCTACATTTGTTGTGTTACTAGCCGTCAGAAAGGGGTTGGGCTGCCATACTTGCATTTTTGTCGTGCGGGGAGACCATTGCTTCAACTACATATAGTTGCGATTGGCTGCTAAGTGACTTCGAAGCAGCCAATTATATTATGCAACCAGTCAAGCGGATTACAGGCAGATGCTTAAAAGTTGGCAAAATGCAGTGATGCGTGATTAAGATATTAATAAACAGTACTCTTCTATTCCAATTCATATAAACCTACGGAGAATTATTCCGAAAATAATACTATTCTAGCTCCCTGTTAGTTCATTCGGAATGAACCAAAGCTCACATTTTGACTAGGTTCTTTCACTACAGGATCGTAATGCGTAGTGTTGCACCAATCCCAACAACATTTAAATATAATATATTGTCAATGTTAATTCATTGGTCCCATAGCTTAGTTGGCTACTCTATATCCCTAACAACGCAAAGCCGTACTAAAGCCAAGTATCCAAAGACAGGGTATTCATTGATGCATGCTCATTTGGCATTGCTTGGACTTGATTAGTGTAAACCTATTAAACGGGGAGTGCTATAAATTCACGGTCGTACATGCCTCTGAAAATCTACGGTGGTCGTTCTTTCCCTACAGCCAACCTCGCTGTCTTCTACCACAATGTGAACTCAATCTTTCATTGCAGGTCCCATAGCTCAGTTGGTCAGAGCGTCGTACTAATATTATAATTATGATTATAGTTATAACATTGGTAATGCGAAGGCCGTGAGTTCAAGCCTCACTGGGACCATTACTTTTTTTTCTTATTTTTTTTTAGCATTGTAACTATGAGCCACAATTTGCTAGCGGAGTACATATCATAGAGTAATCGCTCAATGCTGACTAATAAAAATCAAAGTATAGGTAAAGTGAAGTAAGCCCCATTTACTCCTCATATAAGTAAACCTCCAATGGCACCGACTTAGCTCTTTCTTTGATGTTCAGGAGCTGGTGTAATAATAGGCAAAGACTGGAGAGAAATTTAAAGGCTCTTCAAACTATACCTTAGGTAGACGGCTGGTATGGGTTAGGGGATGTTAGTCTCTACCTATGCATGAGTTTTTATCCCTTGCTAATGCTATCCGTAGAGTTAGTTGTGTAGTGACAAAAAACTCATCGAATCCTGACACCTCCTCCAATTGCAGAAAATCTCCATTGCGGTGGTTGGCACAGGATCCATATTCCATTGCCATATTCTACCAAACTAAGTTAACTAGTATCAATCAACTGTTAGGCGAAAATCTCATAGGCCATGCATGGTAGGACCAGTTATCCTAAGCGCCTGGTCCTGCCTGGGGTATGTTACCTAAAAGATCGGAAAAGGCGGACTGATTCTATGCGTGTCAGCAGATATACTATACATCGGTATTTGTAGTCTTGTGACCGTATAGATTGTTTATGTATCTCCCACCCATGCACACCTCCTAGGTAACGTTGTAGTCCTACATGTACGTTGGTAAGTGTCTAGGCATTTTGTTTCTCCTCCGAGACCTTTGTCTGACTTGCTACAGAGTATTTAATCCCCCACTCATTCACAGGAGCAAGCGAGTTAAGTAGGTGATAGATAAGTCGATAAGGCAATGCGCGCTTGTGGCTTTGGGCATTGAGGGTGGGAACTAGGCTAACCTTGGAATAGCGCGGGGCTCTTGCAGGGGCCCCCGCATTACTTGTATGAAGAATGATGGCATTTGGCCTGTAAAACCACCCAAATTCACGATCCCTGAGCCGCCTATTGTTACCCTGTGGTGCTGTGCCCCGCCATTTGCGACCAATATTCCGATTGATATGGCTTTGCCCCTCCAAAAAATTTCTTATCGTACCTCAGGGTCGACTCGGGAACTGCAACAGGTACAGAGTTATTCTGCCGCCCTCTCACCTAGCATTGGCCGCCCGGTCATTTGCGCCGAACATTCCTTTACCATCGGCATAGACCCGTGTGTCTACATGTCAACTCTAGTATCACCTGTCTATATACCTTGCCTGTGCATACTTAGGTAATCCACGCTGCCCTTCAAAAGCCGACCACCGGAGCAATTAGGTATAATAGACCCACACTCCGATCCTCCTTGGGTGCATCTTGTCCTGTCGCATCCTCGAGTCGCAAACAACATTGCGCGCAGCCTTCCCCTCCGCCCTCCCTTCTACCCGCTTACGATCGATACTCCTGTCATACGCAATAACGGCAAGACAAGATGTGTGGCGTAGTAGGTCTTCTCCTAGCCGACACGGAGTCGCATAATGAAGCAGCGCAGCTTCTCTTCGAGTCGCTGCTTTTCTTGCAGCATCGGGGACAAGACGCCTGTGGAATTGCGACTTGCTTGTCAAAGGGGCGCATACATCAAGCAAAAGGTTTGTGGAATTGGATTGTGGCTGCTGTATCCTTGTCTACAGTGGGAGTACGGGACCTGAATTAACACCACTTGGGCACAGGAAATGGCATGGCTGCTAAGGTCTTTCAAGATGGTGCGCGAGTGGCGGATCTTCCTGGCTTCATGTGAGTTGTCATTCGAACCCTGCATCTTCTGCATTCGGCACCAAAATTCACGCACATTATTTCATCACACACTTTACCATACACCCCTATGCCTCTGGTGTGTCTATCAAATTAACTAACTTTGGTGTTTTCTAGGGGACTCGGACATCTTCGTTATCCCACGGCCGGCTCAAGCTCAGTAAGCAAGATCCTCTTGATTGCTCAATAAAAAAATACCAATACCTTTACCAAGCCCATATACAATTCATGTCCCCTGTAATATCAGCTGCCTTGACGCATCAGAATGTGTACTAGGGGCTTAGTTATGTTCCGAGTTCTCTCTCACTAGGCTCATATGTCGTGTGGGTTTGGATCGACCCTTTGATCGCATGAAATAAAGCTTTTTATTCTGACATTTTCATCTATCTAGAGTGCCGAAAGCCAGCCATTTTACTGCAACAGCCCCTATGGTATTTGGTACGTACAGGGAACTTTTTTTTTCTATTTTGAGGTGTTACACCAATGTCCTTCCCCCCCCTGACCCTGTCACAAGCAACTCCGAGTGACACCGACTAACATCTATGCGCCTATACTATAGCCTTGCCCACAATGGAAACCTGATCAATGCCCCCGAACTCCGCAGATATCTCGATGAAGAGGCCCACCGTCATGTCAATACAGATTCAGACAGTGAATTACTACTCAACAGTGAGTAAATCTTCGGGCCATTTTCTTCCCGTTGTGGCAGTGTTTTGGGGCCAGTGTTTCCACTTAAGACTCTCATAATATGTTTGAAATAATGATCACTGACTCTAGAGTTTACAGTTTTTGCCAATGCACTCAATGAGACCGGCAAGGCTAGGGTCAATGTTGAGGATATCTTCCGCTCCCTCACCCAAATGTATCAGAAGTGCCAGGGCGCGTGGGCCGTTACTGCTATGATTGCCGGGTTTGGCAGTGAGTTTCCCCCGCCTGATATCCCACCTGTCGTGGTCTTTGCGTATAGAAGAATCAGTGTAGTTTTCTGGTCTCCTATCCCCTATATACGCTCCGCCTATATGCGCCGGCTAGCGCACTCATTAAGATAGATATAACTAATCACAATCTACAGTTCTGGGGTTCAGAGATGCACACGGTATTCGCCCTCTCCTCATTGGAACACGGCCTTCCGCCACCATCCAGGGTGCAACCGACTATATGCTTGCATCTGAAAGCATTGCACTCCGTCAACTTGGTTTCAAGGATTATAGAGATATTCTACCTGGTGAAGCTGTCTTCATCCAGAAAGGAGGAAAGGTCCAGTTCAAACAAGTTGTTGAAATGAAGAGTTATACACCCGATATCTTCGAGTAAGTGAACCCGTACTTGATCTTCCCAAATGCCTAAAGCGAAATTGAATTCTATGCTGTTACCCTTCCCCCTGTTACTCTATTTTCGTCAACGTTGTCGCTAAACCCCATATGCTTACTCGACAACCTTATAGATATGTCTATTTTGGTAGACCCGATTCAGTGGTAAGTCCTCTACTCCAAGTCCTGTCGTAATTACGAGATATGACATCACTGTCAATCTCGGACCTAATGCTTTATCTCGTTTAACCTCGTCACATTGAGGTGTACTCTTATTAACTTGGAACTATGATAGTCGGATTCGATTAGTATCCACAAGAGTAGGCAAAATATGGGAGCAAAGCTTGCAGACAAGATCCGCGAAACTATTGGGGACGAGGGAGTTCGCGGAATAGACGTCATCATCCCGGTGCCGGAAACTTCTAACACATCTGCTGCGGTGGTATCTGAGCGGCTTAAGATTCCGCTTTCGAACGCCTTCGTCAAGAATAGATACGTGTTCCGTACATTTATTTTACCCGGCCAGAAGCTCCGACAGAAGAGCGTTCGTCGGAAACTTTCTGCCATAGAATCGGAGTTCAAGGGACGAACAGTCTGTCTTGTAGACGACTCTATAGGTAAGTTTCGTAGCGTCTTGGCGCGACTCTGAAGTGTGTTCGGCGTAAGCTAATTCACTGTTTTGAAGTCCGCGGCACGACGTCGAGAGAGATCGTGAGTATGGCGCGTGAAGCTGGTGCTGTAAGGGTATACTTTGCCAGCTGTGCGCCACCTCTAGTATACCCTCACATCGTACGTCATTCTGCTATACTTTAATGATATGGGCTGACAACATGCAGTACGGTATCGATCTTGCATCACCGCGTGAGATGATTGCACATGAGAAGGTGAGCCTTGATCCTTTTGCCTTCCTCATACTACGACCGGACTGTATGAGAGCTTTTAGGCCTAGACGTGCTAATTCGGATCAAATCAGACACGAGAAGATATCGCGCAATTAATAGGCGCAGACGATTTAATTTACCAGGATCTTGACGACCTGAAGCAAGCCTGTGCCGAAGCCGCGCCAAAGGGTGGTGTCAAGGATTTCGAAGTGGGCGTGTTTTGCGGCAAGTACCAGACGGCTGTCCCGGAAGGCTACTTCGACCATCTCGACGAGCTAAGAGGCAAGAAGCGAACTGTTAATGGCGGCCAAGTCCTCAAGGGAGCTGTCAAAGTCAGCGGTCCTATGAATGAATCGAACGGCACCGACTCTTTCACGCTTGAGATCCCAATCAGCGCTCTGCCCAGAAACGCGGACCCCGCATCCCTGTTGTCGGTTTCCAATGCGCCCCGGAGCCCCGACAACCGGGAAGATATCAGGTTAGCCTTACTATGTCCATTTGTAAATAACTCGGGTTGGGGATCTCACGTTAGCTGACCTTTTCATCTCAGTATCCATAACATCGCCTCCGAAAACAACTAATCGAGTGAGGGAGGGGAAGGTTCAGAAAGAAGGCGAGGAATGAAAAATGGACTGGGCAGCATGGCCCCGGAAATAGAACAAAAAAATACGAAGAGAAGCTGGTTGTAATATCACGGAGCAGCATGCGCCTACTCCTTTGCATACTTGGCTATATATCTCCCTGGCTACGCGTCGCAAACTGAAAAAGGAAAGACTAGGAAAGAGCGAGGCGAGGCGAGGCAAGCTGACATTTGAACGGTTCGGAATTTCATACTTACTGCGGGCTATGTTGTCATAGAATGATAGAGCAGGATATTATTTGTCCCCGAGGTTCGAGGTTGGCATGTTCGGATGAGGATAGATGGATAGCTACCTTGGCCGTAACTGGCACCTACGTATATAGCTTCTGACACAAAATTGATAGAGATGAAACGGCCCTGCTCTCCGAGGGGTAGGAAATCAAAGATTGTAACTTAGACAATGAATGCGCATGTTTTATATAGTGTATCCGCTCTCTCGTTTATAGGTTTAGGTTGTGTATTTAGCTATGTCGAAGAAGCAGTGTCGCGTATGCATTGAGGAGACCCTTCATGCATAAGCTCATGCATGCCCCAGAGTCACGCTGAAACCATAGGTACTAGAGACGAGAAAGCTGCGGACTAATGTGGTGTATCTTTAGTCTACTTAGGGTAGATAAGAGGAAGTAAGGTATAACGTAAAACACAGAGTAGAGTTCGCCAACTAATGCTTAAAGAAACAGGCACGCGGTATATATTCACCCGATCCAGCGCGAGCAAGCATCAAATGTCGTATCGCTTAGCCATATATCATCGACACGCCATATCCATATGCATGCCCTGACTAAACAAACAAGTAAGGGGCCAAACTGAACTCAACGAACTAATATTCGTATTGCAAATCCGTCTATATCGCTTATGTAAGTGTTGTCGTTATCTTCGTTATTCATGCCCTACCCTATTTCCCGACCCCTTGATCCTAGCTTGTGCCACAAAGTCCGGGTCCAGCTCTAATTGCGTATAAGTTCATCGTCTTCATGATACAGGAAGAAAAAGATACGTGTGCTTTACAACTCTTAAAAATAAAGGCAACGGAAAATACAAGAAACATAACTTTAAACTAGCATGCGGGAGATAGGAAGAAAGAAAGCTCGCCATGCGCTAGGGATTAGCTAGCAGTCCCATTTAAGACTCTAGCGTCCCCTTTTCTTAGACGCCTTCCCCATTATTTGTGACGCGATCAAACTACTGATGGCATTCTCCGCCATGCCCTTCATGCCACGCTTATTCACGCGAGGGTCTTGATCCATAAATGCGTCCATGGCAGCGGCGCCCAGGGCGGCAGTGGCTATCTTGGCAGCTTTCTCACCTGTCCAGCTTCCCGGTTCCTTGCGTAGCCGGAACGCCGTTAAACCGCCCGCTTCTAGCGCTGCGCGGGCGGCCATCTGCCATCGCTCTGCTGCGGCATCAGACGGCGCCGGCATACTATTACGGCGACGGGAGCGGCGGGAGAAGCGAGATGGGGAGCGGCTTGGTGACGGGGAGTATCGGCGGCTATGGTGTCTTCGGCCTCGACTGCGATCTCTGTCTTGGTCTTGGTCTCGACCTCGGCTCGAGCCACGCCTAGAGGCAAGATAGGAATCTGGGTCTCGGCTTAGCGGTGGCGGGGATACACTATATCGACGCCGGTGGCCATGGTCGCGGTTACGGCCGCGGTCATGTGTAGTGTGTCGTCTCCGAGGCGGAGATGGTGAGCGCGATGGCGATCTTGACGGACTAGACACATAGTGACGGTGATGCCGCGTGGGACGATCATACCGGTCGCTGCGGCCTACGGAGCGGCTTCGTGGGATGTCAGCGGCTTCTTGCGCACCCTCTTTGCCGGCTTCCGCAGCAGCGTAGGCAGCAGCGGCGTCCTTTAGCCAACTCAGGCCTTGTTTACCAAAACGTTGTAGTTTTGGATTATTTTCAGCGAAGTCTTGATAAAAGTGCTTCCCCTTCGATTTGGGTTTACTATCGTGTGTTACTTCTCGAGCTCTGTTTTTCGGGCGGGGTGATGAGGAATGACGTGATGGATGAGGTGGCGGTGGGGTAGAGGCTCTGTTATGTCTTGAGTGTCGGGGAGGACTGATGGTGCGAGCATGTCGCCTTGCCCGTTCGTGGCCTGGTGAGAATGTGTGACGGGGAGGAGATCCGAAGCGTGGAGACAGAGGTTCGTCTGTGCCGATGTACTCGTAAGCTGGGGGGTTGTGAATCGAGCGCGGTGAGTGCACATAAGGATCTTCGGCTGTGTATGGATCGTCATAGCGACCGCGGTGTTTGCCCGATCGGTGCGCCATGGTATGCACCTTAAGTAGGTACTTAGTATAGGAGGGTATTCGGGGTATGTACGCAACCGTTAAATGAAAAGGTACGGCTCGCTGTCGACGTTGACCTTGGCGTTGCCGTCGGTGTCTTTGCTGGGTAATTCAGAAAGTAGACGGATAGGGAATCTGGTGAGAAGGAGAAGGTTCAGTAATATTTAAATAATAGCTACGCCAACTCGGCCGGGATGTCCCCTAGCTCCGCTGTCACACTAATGGCAAATAGGGTCCCGTCAGATGCAGGCTATGCGGGCTGTCTGCACCTCGACGTAGCTTGTGCAGAAGTGAATGAGCCGATCTTTTGGGGGCCTCCCCAGGCCTCCCGCCTAGACCGCTGCGTATGCGTGGAAGGGACCAGTATCTGTCTAGCAGGTCCAGCGAGTCCGGCCAATGAGGCAGCAAGACGTCCAACCCAGGCGGTGCAGTGCGACAACAAATGACTATCGACTATCGGATCGGGAACTCGGCATGTGCATCGCATAAGTAATATGTAGATGTTGTGGTAGCAATGGATTACCGAGTCGGTTCAGATATCCCAGGCGTCCCCTTTTTAAAAATTGCATTTCGAGGGAAAGCAAAAAGTATCTATCTGGTTGACTTGGAGTTGTCGACTGTATGTTGCCTAACATAAGAGAGGGCATAGCGTACTTACTTAGCTCATCTCCACTATCATGAGAATGGCCGTTTTGAATCAGAGGGACAAGCCAAGTGACCCGCATCTCCCCCGCGCATATGATCTCATCGAGCATGTTCGCACGCACGGTCCGTGTCCGTAGTTTGCAGGACGCCAGACGCCAGCTCACCACTCGATGAGCTACCTAAGACCGGCTATTGACTATCGACCACTGAGAATGTGCCCCGGCCGCTGAAGAATACAGATTCGTCGCTTTCGAGGGAAATGTCTAGAAGCTGTATGCATACAGCGCGTCATACCTGCGGTAATAAGCATTCAGTCCTCGGATAGACCTTGGGGTAGACTGCTACTGGTGCCCAAGGTTGGCTCATTGGCGGTCAGCACAGCTAGGTAGCCGTAATAGACCTACAGAAAGAAAGCTATTACCTAGGTAAGCTATAGGCATTGCACTACAGCGATTTCTGCGTCACCGTCGGACATGACAATTTCTGTACTAGGTAAGTAGCTAGTTAGCAAGCTGCAAACCGTCAACCGTGAGCTTTACAGTCACATAGCTACGGTTTGAAGTCAGACAACGCGTGTCGTGTAATGTCCAGTTCTTGCATGTGACGATGTGTGGCGCTTAAGCCAGGATTCCCTAGGTTTGTGTAGTGGTCATCTCTGTGTGCCAGTCTGCAGGCATCATAGATAGATGGACTGTCCGCTTGGTCGGATTGTTTGCGTGATGAATCAGCCCATCTTACCCTATCACGAGACTACAAAGGGAGGGAAAGAGATTACATTGTATGGATGTAGTTGTCGAGGGTGTAGGCACGGAGGTCGGCGGGAAGGGAAACAGCGCTTCCGTAGGCAAACACGGCATTAGTGCATAGGTACCTGCAGCTGGAGGTTTACATGGAACATGGATTGATGGATATAACAATACCTTGGTACTGACATAAGCAGGCAGGCAGAGTCCTATGAAGCAGAGCAAGAACGCAGGAAGGTCCGGTGCAACTTTACCTTCTACCTTAGCTAGAACCCCCCCAGAGTGGATTCTATTTCACGTCTTCCCCATTCCCTTTACAACATGAATGTCAACCCTAGATTGCTATATCTACCTTCATTTATCTATATTTAGGTATTATTACTACCTACCTATATTATCTCGAAAATCGCAACAGCTAAAAAGCTTATTACGTAATTACTTGCGTACCACAGGAAAGTGCATAATGACTCTTGTGAGACAGACAAGAACTGGTGGCTGAACTGATGGCCATCTTTCTGTAGAGGTGAGACATGGTACGATTAAAACACGAACTCATGAACCCCTCCAAATGAAGCTAAGTGGTGATGCCTAAGAACATCAATCGTGACACCTAGCTAGCGCATCCTCTTCTGCCAAGATCTGTACTCGTTCAAGCTTCGCGCAAGCTGACTACACGCAGATACTAATTAGGCTCTACCCCATGGGGGAATACGAGATGTTGACCGCTTTGAAGTTGACCGTCTCTCTAGGTAGGTAGTCTAGGGAGCGCAACGTTCCGTCACATCCCGCTGAGCTATAGTATAGCTCTAAGACAGACAGGCAAACAGAAAGACTGGGCGAAAGTCTCAATTGAGAACTACTAAACATGATACTCGACAGTTTAGGCTAATACAACTATTGCAACGCACCATGCTTCTACGCCGACTTCATAGCGTCGAGATTCTTGGTAGGAAATTTGAATCTCCATTTATGTAGTTGGTGTCGACAGCCCTGCTCAGCTGTCAGCAATGAGTGCCTACGAGACGGAATATCCTTTCACCAGCGGCTGTTTACCCATGGTTGAGAGGTCGAGACCGCAGCACGCCAAGGACGACACTCGTGTTCGCTTATTCACAACAGCTGCTGTCACGGTCAACTTGAGTCGGTCCAAAATTGGATCGGTTAAGCGAGGATGAAGGACGATTGAGAAAGTATAAATTTAGACATACCTTCATTTCATCACCTCGAGTATTAGAAGGTATAACGAGGGAATACAGATAATACCTTGTTTGAATCATAAGACGTCAATCATGCAGCCCTGGAATTTTTGCGTCCTTGCTCTAGCCGGCCTCGGAGCCGCGACTACGACTTGCATTACGGACTTTCCCACCCCTACTGGGACAACGCTCTGCGTTGACTATTCTCAACCATGCGGTTCGCCCCCTACGGCCACTGTGTGGTATGGAGGGTAAGTAAACACGTGCTAGTATTACATCTATGAAGATGGCTATGGCCACTATCGGTAGACCTGAGACCTCGAACTATGAACTAATGGGTCACAGATGCCACGATATAACTGTGACGCCTACATATACGCCACCACCTTGCCCTACTGGTGCTAGTTCTATGAGTGACTGCACTTTGACAGGGACCATTTGTGACGACAGGTTCAAGACATGTGGATCGCCTACTCCGACAACAATCCTGACATACGGAGCGTGAGTCTCCCCTGAGGGGTCCGTTGCGGAAAACCAGTTAATTAACTAAGCTATAGATGTCACGATGCTTGCGTGACTCTCACCTACTCCGAGCCACCTTGCCCGACCCCGACCTCGGGTAGTAGCGATAGCGGTAGTAGCTGCACCGCTACATATACCGTTTGCGAAGACCACTCAAAGACTTGCGGGTCCCCAACTCCTACTGCTATCCTTACTTACGGAGGGTAAGCCAATATCCCATGAACCAAAGGACTTTGCTGACAACCTATAGATGCCATGGTGCTTGTGAGCAAATCACTTATAGCCCACCGCCTTGCCCTACCTCTACGGCCTAAGGCCACAACTTAAGGCCTAAGTTGAGCGTCTATTGATATGAAGTATCGTATTCCTAGAGCACTAGGTACACATGTTCTTGCTTTTCAGCACAATCACTTCGGCCCTTACTTTAACGAATTGAGCACCGAAGACATTGAAGTTAAAACCTAAACAATTTCAAAGCAGACTTATATAGGCATCCAAGGAAATCCGTAAACACGCTCCCAGTAAATGCAATAACTTTCATGCTTTCATTGAAGTGCCTGTCTATACCAGCCGAATTGGGAATACCAGCCCTCAGCCCTCAGCCTATGCAACCTCGTCAAATTTCCAAAACCTATCTATGCAAATCCGAGTCCCAAACCTAGACCTGGTATAACCCCTTAAACAAGCAGAGCAGCGGCAAGACCTGCCATCAGGCCTAGAGCACCTACACCGTTCGCAGCAGCGCCAGCCGTAGGGATAGATGAAGCGGATGTAGTTGTCATCGAGCCAGTGGGTGTGACTGTCGTCGAGTTCCCACCGGTGGGGTACGGAACACTGGTGGTCGTAGGGGTGATAACGACAGTGCTCTTGCTAGTACTCTTGACGGTAGTCGTGGACTCGCAAGCACAGGGGGCCGTCACAGTGACAGTCACAGCACCAGTCTGAGCCGCGACGGAGGACGTAGTGACGACGGACTCATGGGGAGTGGACACGGGATAGCCCTGCTCAGAGGTAGTAGAGCACTCGGCTTCATCCTCAACATCACCATCATCTTCTTCCTCGTCCATCGATCTAGACGTCAGGTCATAGTCCATGCATTGTGGCCTAGAAAAGGCAACGGCATTGATCTCGAGGCTAGCAGACAGGCTGGCGCTCATCGCCGCGGCGAGCTTCTGCTGGTCAGCAGGGAGTTGCTTGATGGTGGCGTTGAAGAAGCCGCCGAAGCCCTCGGCGACCTCCTGCACGATGTAGTAGACGCTCTCGCACAGGTTCGCGGACGCGATGGTGGGCCGCTTGCTGTAGAGAACGTTGAAGATATTCTGGCCGTTCTGCGCGAACGTGTTCACGCATTTCTCGGCGACGGCGGTGTCGGCGTCCTGTGCCGCGCCAGACGAAGAGATGGTCGCGGTGGCGTTCTTGAGAGTGTCCACGAGGGTTCCCTCGCTTTGGTACACCAGGTCTAGACTGGCCTGCAATGAATTCACCGACTTGCCGAACTGGTCCATGGCGGCAGAGATCTTGTCACAGACGGCGTTGACGTCGCTCGCGAAGTCCCTCTTAACGGGTTTGGGCAGCCCGTAGAGCTGCATCTCGGCCGAGGCCGTGAAGGCCAAGGCGACGGGGAGGAAGGTAGTAGCCTTCATGTTTGTGGTTGATTATAGTTCCTTGTATACTGTATGTCCCTTATTATAGGTATGCCGTGTCCGCCGTGTATGATGGGTATTTTGTCTATGCCGGGATGCAAAACGAAAGTGAGGCCTAATGACTAAAGAGATGGGAGCACAAGAGTCCTTGGCCGGCGGCACGGGGACTATATATCTTTCAGAGAGGTGGGAGCCTCACCCTGCCCGAGGGCTCGTCACTTGGCTTAGCCACGACACGGCCTCCACCTACCAAGGCCCCAACGATATTCATCGTAGCAAATGAGAGGGGGTTACGCACGTAGGATAGCTGGGTCGAATGTTTCTTGCTGGTACCTGCCGATCATGGAAACATGAGGATTGACGATAATAGGTTTGTTTAATCCGGGGAAGGCGAGGGATCCATGACAGTAGCCAGGATCCCCTCGGCAATTGATATAAATACCATCACCAAACAGATGAAACGGTGTTCCCTTTCTAGAAAGCTAACATCTAGTTTAGGAGCACGCGAGAAGGGGGATGAGATGTTTTCATCATGTCACGACCAAGGTAGGAAGGTCTAAGGAGGATGCAATGAGAATACTTGCGAGCTACATTAGTCGTCCTAACTCCGGTGCAACTGCAACGCGCGACAATACAACAAGGCATTGTCGACGAATACATCAGTTAGGGAGAGAGAGACATCGCACGAGGTGACATTGGAGGGTATAACGAGTCGAAAGCAATCAACAACCCATCTCATAAACCATAACCCGGCGACGACCAATCAAGCGCGAGTTTGTGGGCTCTTTCGAAATAGAATGGCTAACACATACATATGTAGACAGACCCATGCAGGATCGACGGCATGGCTGCGGCCTCGCATTGGGTCAGAAATAGATGGGTGGTGAAACGCGCGCGGGTTTGAGCTGATCCTGGTCCGCGGGGCCACGCAGGCAGCGGATTCGCTCGCTGTGCCGCCACCGTAGCCATTCAAGTCTAGGTAGTTGAGTTGCACAGCAGGGCGGGCAAATGAGAAAAAACAGACAAGATAGATCATGGATACTACAGTAAATCTGCACGTGGAGTTTTTATTTTTATTTTCCCGTCAAATCAAAAAAGTTATTCATTCGTTACCTGTCTCAGTCCCTTCTTGCCTATTTAAGTATACTAGTCTCGGTGTTGATTGTTTGTTTATGATAGGTAGGTTGGCAGGTAACCTACCTCAGTACAATTGAACGCAGGGAGCCGAAAATCAGGTCTGGTCGCCAGAGGTGTTACGGGATACCACTCTAATTAAGCATGACTTCATAGTAGGACAGGTAATACCCAAAGACGTCAAATTACTGCGTAAAATTTTAAACATTGCAATTTCACCAAATCGCCTGATCGGGTTCGGCCTTTCTCGAGCCCTTTCTTCGCTCGCATTATTTTGACCTGCGCCGCCACAAGGTCACAAACCCATCCCGTCCTCCCGCAGGAATAATAAGCCTCGTAGTACAGCGCCACCAGATCATTACACATCACATACAACACATAAGACAATAAACAACCTAATTATGGACCCCAACAAAATATAGCACAGCACCGCATAGCATGACATAACACAACACACAACAGGACACTCCAAACCTACGGCAGCCTCTGGCCCTTCCGCGTAGCCTGCGCAACCTCAGATTGCGTGGTATCATCCGCATACCTCTTATACGCCCGCACATACATCTCATCATCACTCCACGTATCCCGTACACTCTTCCTCGTCGTGATGGCATCAAACCACGCCCTCCACCTCGTCCAAACCTCATCGTCCCCAGCCTCCCCAACCCCCGGGATCCCAACCCCGCCGGCCTTATAATGATCAATCAGAAACAGGCGCTTCGCCCACGGCGCAAGCATAACATCGACAAGACTAAATCTGTCCCCGAGGAACCACGGCCCGCCCTCTGTCATTTCCTGCACAAAGGTTCTGATGTGGCCTAGAAAGGCGGCCCGCGCCTCCTCGATGGAATAGTCTTTTTCGGGAGTGTGCTGTAGCACGCGGTAGAAGCCGGGCACGATCTTGCCCCCGATGTGATCGATCCACAGGCGACATCTCGCGCGGGCGTAGACGGTGGCTGGGTCGTTGCCTCGCGGGAGGAGCGGTGTGCCGTGTGACTTCTCCTCGAAGTAGGCTTCGTCGAGGTACTCGCAGATGATGGTGCTTTCGTATAGAGGCTTTCTCCCCTCCCCTCCTTCCCCTTCCTTGCCACTAGTAGTAGTAGTAGTTGGCACCGCGAGCGTGGGCACTAACCCGCGCGGATTGAGAGCCAGGAACTCGGGGGCTTTTCGGTACGGGTTGATCTCGACGTACTCGTGCGGAATCTGCTTCTCGTGCAGCACGATCCAGGCGCGCTGCACGAAGGGGCAGAACCAGCCGCCGTAGAGCTTGAGGCCGTGGGTGTATGAATGGTCGGATGCGAAGGCTAATGCTGCGCCGGTTGGGTGTGTTGGGAGGGAGGTGTCTACTGAGGCCATGCTTGTTTTTTTGGTGACTGTATGTGGTGTAATTAATTACGTGACTTATTTTGCTTGACGAGGATGTGAATGTGAGTAAGTAAAAATGGTTGAGAATATGTTCGTGGTGGATGAGAATGAGGGGATGACATCATGTGTATTTGATTGGAGTTAAGGTATTGACCCCGCCTCTAGATACTCTAGATACGGTAGATCTAATGTAGGTGCACAGCGACGACGTTAATCTCTTGATGAATTATAAGTGCTCTCATTATTTTTCATTCTAAGCTATCGCGGCTTTCTTGAATATTTGGTGTATACGTAAGTCACCAGAGCAAAATATTTTTCTCATGTCCGTTTTCTATACGAATTCACATTTCAACATCGAGTATTACCTAGATAGTATATACCTTGAAGCGAGCCCAAGTTTCACAGGATTAAGTGTGTGTGTCGTAAGTAACATAAACACTGATTAACCATGTAAGTGATAAATACTGATAAAACAAGAACAAGAAGAGGGTATCACACGCAATCCAAAGCAATTTCACCGCTCACACCTCCATCCAATCCTCCCCCTAATCATCTCCCATAAGCCGACTCCACGTCCCACGCACCGGAAGCTGGTTTTGAACCGGTCTCTGGCGATTCATCTCCGGAATCTCATACTCGCTCATCCTCTCCGCCCGGACGGCGCCCCAGAAGTCATAACCTCGTTCCTTTCTGCGCTGCGCCCGTTTCCTTTCATGTTCTCGCATGCGTCTTCTCTTATTCGCCGAGTCCTTCGTAGATTGCGGCTCGAGGCGAACGATCTGCTTCTCAGCGTGCTCTGCAAAAGCACGTAGAGGTCTTGCGCCGAATTCAACGCTGGCTTTGAATGCACGGTAGGTCATTTTTATGAGACGTTGGATCCGCCCGCTGAAGGCGGCTACGAGGGTTAGGGCGATGAGAAACGCTGAGGCGGGGACTATGTCGTCCTGGTTAGCCGCGAGACACATCAAGGAAGAGAATAGTTAAGGGGAGGAGGTAGGATACGCACGGGAGATAGCCCCAATAAGCTTAAGGCTAAGGAAATTGTTCGGGTCCGGCCCGCCCCATTCCTGCGTGTTCATGCCGAAGAGACTTGTGAAGAAGCTCAGCGGGAGGAAGATGACGGTGAACGTAGTGAAGATCATCACCGAGAGGTTCTGCGAACTTGCGAGCTCGGCTTGGAGACGCGACCAGCGGACTTCGTCGACTTGGGCTTGGCGCTGGATCATTTCTTGCAGTTTCTCGTACTATATAAAGCTGTGTTAACACTCTTGGGCCTCTCCCCGGTATGTTCATTCAAGTAAATGGGGAAATACTTACGTCCTTCCTCGTACCGTCCACGCGCGTTAGCATATCATGCACCTGCTTCTCGTACTCCTGCAGTCGCTGCAGTGCCTCTTTGAGATATTCGCGCCCGCACTCCGTGAACGACTGGAGCTCCGATTCCTCGAAGCTGCGCTTCATCAACTTGATCGTGTCCTGCTGCTCCGTGAACAAGTTGAGCAGGGTATGTAGCTCGTCCTCCATATCGCGGAGTTCCAGCACCGCAGAGGTGTTCGCCCGGTTCTGCCGCTCAGAGTGCTCGAGCTCGCGGTTGTGCCGCTTTTTGATGGCTTCTGTGCTATTGTCTTCTGAGTCCGAGTCTGAATCATCGTGGATCTTGGTGTGTGACTGCATCCTGAAGGATTTCAATGAAGATGTCATTCGCTCGGTCTGTGAGGCGTTAGCGTGGCGTGAAATCTGCGGAAATTAACTACTTGGTATCTTACCAATATGCCGATGGCTTCGTCGAAGATTCGGAAGATCTCTAGGTCGGGATGAGAAGCCCGGTCAAGCAACACTGTCACCGCATGGAGTGTAATAAACGCAGCGAGGTCCAGGGCATTCTCACATCGTCCTGTGAGATCGCCGTTAAGTTCGTTGTAGATACTATTTCGTAGATCCGCGTGCTGGAATAGAGGGCCTTCTATTGGATGAGACTCCCGCTTAGGGAAGAAAGTCATCAAGGTATCTAGACGAGTTAGTATATCTGCTTAGTGCATCAACATTCGTAGTAGCACTTACTATTATCAACCGCCCAGAGCCATAACTGGTCTACCATTAGCGCGTTCCCGTTGATTATATCATCCTCCGGGTCACTCTCAGGCTCGTCGATAATATTGGTGTTCTCTGCCCTCGTTAGTCTATCCGCGGGCGAGGCTAACCGACTAGCAGGCGAGACAGCACTCGGGTGATCCTCTCCCGTATGATACATATCCCGCTTCCGCATCAGGGGATCCGTGATCCTCTGCTTCGTAAGTTTATATAGCATCTGATCATCATCTCGCGCCCAGGTGTCTTGGAGCGCCGGGTAGCCATACTGATCCAATGTCCTCCTGGAATTAAGCGGGTGTTCATATCCAATGAATTGCCAGATCACCCGAGACTCCAGCGACTCCAGCTCGGCGATGTCTTTAGGGACGGGCCTTGCGCGGCCATGCTTCATCCGACGCTTTATAATATTGCGGCGTTGAATGATGTTGACATAGGTGTCGTAATGGAGATAGGGAAGGTAGAGGTAAAAGTGTGCGGGCGATTTGTTAGGGCTAACGCTTCGTGCGCTTCTACCTGGGGATGGGGTACGAGGGACGGCTGTGTCATGGGTTAGCACATGTATATAACGCTACATTATTAGATTAGTTGACATACTTGTTTCCGCGGGCACAAATGCGCATCCTGGCTTCACATAGGAAACATGCCAATTGGCACGTCGACCTTGAACGTGTTTACTCGTCCAGTAGTCATTGCTCAGCAACTTAGAGTAGTCTCGATCCTGGCTCTCAGAAAGCTTGTCGAAAATGCCCTTCAAATGCGCTGATTAGTATCTGATCGCTAATATTTTAATCCAACTTTTCTTACCTTTACCCAATAAGGATTATTGAAGGGCAGATGAATCCACATGAATTTTCGCTTCGATGGATTCGGCCTAGAGAATCCTGCCTTAAATTCCTGCATGGTCGCGGCGCGGCCGGGGCGGTCCATACGACTCCTCCGTGCTGGATCTCTGTCTCCCTCAGCTTGTGTCTCATCACCTGCACCTTCATGGCTCCCAAGAGGCGTTGGTGTCGCATCTGGTGCAATAGGCTCAGAGAAAGTCCTGGTAATTTCGTCGATACTAGATCTAATAGATTCACCGCTTCTCCGGGCCGGGGATTGACCAAATACAGGAGTCGCCAGGGCCGGCACAGTCAGGCCTCTACTCCGTCTTGGGGATACGTCAACGTTTGGTAGAGGTTCTGATGCTGCTCCCGCGAGAGATGGCCGTCTGGGGGTATGACTTGTAACGACTATCTCAGGGGACGGCTGGCTTGGAATATCCCGCTCGGCACTCCGTGCCCGGTCGCTAGAAGAACGCGATGACCCGAGAATCCGTTGACCAAGCTCCTGCACGTTGCTCAGAATACTCACAGCCCGTGATACCCTCGAGGGACTAGCGGCGGGTTTGCGAGAAAAGTGCGGGCGGCGCATCCTCGGCGCCATAGTGTTCATTCGTTCTCGCAGACAATCCTCCGGTCCTTTCTCGAGGAACTCACTCAAGAAGTTCTTGGTGACATATAGCCTGATACTATGGTCCGTCTGGCTATCAGGGTCATCGTAGAAGCCGACCAGCTCGACTTTGACTTTGGTTGGGAGTCGCAATGGGGTGTGGACGAAGGTTGCACTCAGCGCCTCTGCCTTACGGACCGCCTCTCCAAGATCGTACAAGTAGGAATGCATGATTTGAAGGTTTTGAGGTCCGAATGAAGCGCAGTGAGCATGATCACTCTCGAGCGACAAGGCTTGTTCTGATCTTGAGCCGATGAGACCGGACTTGATTGAAGTAATGGGAGCGCTGAAGTGTACCTCGTCAGAGTCGCTGATCCCAAGACCAGAAAGTTGAGAGTCGACCGTTTCGTAGAAAGTCCAGAGGCGAAGTTCGCTAGCAATGTCGACAAACTTTTCATGAAGCTTTAGCAGTGGCCTGTGTCCTAGACGTAGTCTATCCGTGATTGATCTTGGAAGTGGCTTTTCTAGGAAGAGCAATTGCTGAATGCTCTCCCTAAGGTTAGGCATCGACATGTAGCTTGAGCCGCGATGAGGTGTGCCTATTGCGAGGGTTAGAACATCACATCATACATTTCTGTAGGAGTAACCAACCAAAAAAGGTGACGCCGTGGCAGTCGTACATAAGGGTACGTAGTTCTTCATGCTCCCTCGCTTTGACGAGGGCCAGCTTGACGACCAATCCTCCAATACTATGGCAGATGAAGAAAATCGGCCGCGCCTTTGTTAGTCCCGCGCGCACCTTCAACACTTGCTCGATCAGATCATCGGCAGCAGACTCAATAGTCATGCCATCTACTAGCTCACGATGCCGATAGAGCATAACCCTCGCCTGGCTGACCTCCTTCCTTATCCCCTGACGAATCCATAGATGACTAGCTGGCGGGAGTACGCGATTGATAGTCGGCGTGAGGACACTGCTTGCGGGCAGCTCTTTCACGGTCGGGTACTTCTCCAACTCAGTCGCAGGTGGCAACGAGAAATAACCTTCACTGAGGGGATCCCGCGCCCATGTATCGATAGGAGAGGCGCCAATACAGGGCACGGCGATGATGTCGACGGTTGTCTCGTTATAGCCGCGCCCCTCGATATCACCATCGACATGCTCAAAGCCTGGCTCCGATCCCCAATGCGAACCGCTGCTGCGATTCGACTTTTCCATGTCTGGGTCTGTGGTTGAGGTAGCATCGCTGCGTCGGGGTTCTGCTTCAACTTCTCGGCCTTCTATTACCGCGTCGCTTTGACGCGTAGCCTCCTGCGCCTCCATCTCAGCGATCGCGTTTGAGCTGTATTAATCTTAAAAGCCTAGAGTCATATTAATACGAGGTAAGTATGCGCGCACTTCCATCGCCGCAACTGTTACTAGAGCAGCCAGCAATGAAATTAGATGCGGAACTACCCACATCTCTTATATCGTATAACCCCCAGCACAGCTAGGCATCCTCCGCCTGATTCATTATGATGAGGCTGAATCTGGCACCGAACCCTCAACAATAGCTGACGTGAGAGGTAACAGATCTGCAGGTCCACTTCCCCCAGCTCTAGGTTTAGTGGGATCTTCCCCGACGAGAACCGCTGCAGCACAACATCATGAGCAACTAAACACGGCGTTGAAGCGCAACCCTCGCCTCCCCAATACGGATTAGGGGGTCAGCACGGCACGCTATAGCCGTGAAAGTGGGGAGACGGTCACGCTAACGACGGGCTGATTGGGGCTCTGGGATGAGAATAGATGACCGATCAGCATCCTTCAACGTCACGCAGCAACTCGTTTACAGTACCTACCTACACAACACTCGTGGAACAGACATGTCGGCCAGGCAATTAAGTGCTGAGAATGATTCATATCATCGGGATGCAGGCTGTGGCGATGCTGAGACTTGGTATACTGATTTCCTCAATATTTACCTTTGTTGTCTCAATCGTAATCTGACTTGTCATACATACATGCCCTTGTGTTGTGTTATACGTAAATATTATTCTTCGCCAAGACCTGCAAGTATCCTAATCCAGCACAAACGCAATATTGTCATTACCCGAGACAATAACAACTGATATAGGGCTCAAGGCCGTGGGAACCGAGAATCACAACATACTGAAACTATGAGTTTTATAATGCGATATTTGATGTTTGACTTCGCGTGAAGGTTACCTAGATTCGCTTAGCAACATCCAGCCCCGGCATCTTAGCAACGTGTTAACTCGTAAGAGAGAAACGGGACAGTATCTATTCTCGTTCTGTAGCTTGTCGAAATGGCCGGAACTCACTTTACTAGAAACAGCCCATCATGATGATTTCTATCTCAGCTGCCCGAGGGCGGCACCACTCGAGCGTGCCCCCGCAGCGCAGATATACGGTTACCGAGGGCTATAACGGGCAAGCGCTCATGTCAGCTTGGATCGCATTCTACTCAGCCCGACATCCGACACCTTGCCGATTCATCAGAAAGAAGGCAACAATATGGCAAATGATTCGAGTCGACATCGGAGACAGGAAATTTCCAGGTGCGCTCTTAAAACAGACATGTTGTTAAGGTTGTCCAGGGCCATCGTCGCCCCGTGTAGCCTTCTCTTGTCCCCGGCCAAGAACAAGCTCCTCGGTCAGTTAGTTGCCTTCACGCTTACCTAGCAAACTACCATAGGTAGATTTGATCGAGTTTCATAGTCAAGGATGGGAGTATAATGTGATTACAGCAGACTCCGTTCGAACTTCGCGAGATATACGCTACAGTAGCTATTCTATGTCTCGGTAGGTTCAACTCGACAGGGCATCGCCGCGTAATGAGTAGACTAGAATGTAGCCTCAGTCTACTGTCGAAGTATTAGTTTCTACTATTATGGAATTGCGACAACAAGTCTCGAAAGCCGCGGAAACTTGCTGGCCTACCTACCTCTAGGCAGGCATGTAAATTCCAATATCTCATGAATCAACCTCCATCGAGAGTCAGCTGTCGCTAGCATGACCACAATGCCCGTGAGCTAGTGTAAAATCTCATATTTGCAAGCTTGAAAACATCTTTTTTGCTCTATCATCTGTTATGTGAAGTATTTCAATCGAATACCATGCTCTTCCTACAAATATATCCGATCTATAATTCGTCGCTCACATGTTGACTCCAGGTCTCCGGTCCTCGCCGCAAGATAACTCTGGAGGTTGATGATGGCTATATACCAAGTTCTACCGTTTTCAGACAGAATGCAATGCGCCTTTACTCATATCATTGATACATATCGAACATGTATCTAATCCCTACTCGTCTCCAGCGCTAGTCTCATACTTCACCAGTACCTTAGGCAGCTATTTTCAATGCTTCACTTGATCATATTCCATTTATTAAACCAGGTTCGGCGGTAATGGACTCGCCTACAAGCTAAGCGTTGACACAAATCTAGAAGTTTATTTTAAGCCGGCTCGTCGACCGCTCGGACTTGCCAACATATTCCTTAAGCGTAAGCGGGACCGGGGACCCCAGATAATTTCTGAGTTTAGATTTTGTAAAAGCACTTCCCGAAATAAGTCCCAGTCCCACACCCAGTGGGAGAATTCCTCTCCACCCCAATACACCACACTTTTGCCATCCACTCACTTTCTATCTAGTCTTCCCAGTCACGTGAGAAATGCAGCTATTTGTATCGAATACCGCTCTTCGGCCGGTTTAGATAGCCACCTAGCTTATTGACTCGAAAATAAACCCGTATAGCTTTATCTGCATTGCAATCATATAATTACATCTTTGTTTTTATTTTATTTGGTGTATAAAAATTGGCTCAAAGTTACCCATCACAAGTACGCCTTGGTCGAAATCATCGCCAACAAATGAGAAGAGATTTCGCGCTAGTAGGAATAGGGATATTTGCAATCCAACCCGCCTGGGTGTATATAGTAACGTTGATGATCCAAAAGGTAGCTTTCAGTTCAGGTTAGCAGCGTTAGGAAGTAATTATAACTCAAAGCGGGGATAGGCGACCTCGGCAACAATCCTGAGAAAACACCATACAGAGTCGCCACAATTGGCCTCGCCGACGATAATCGCGACGGCCACAGCATCGAAAGCAAAAGCGAGAGCGCTAGCTACCGCTCCCACGACCGCCCATCCGATGTGGATTCGATCGACACCATGAGTTATGGTTATCCAGCGACATGATGGTAAATGGATGGTGATGTTGACTGACTAAGGGATATAGTGTGGAAACGTTGGCTGTTTTCCGGGATGAGAGAAATGGTTTGTGTGAAAGGACAACGTTGTAAAGGAAAACGTTGATGTTAGAAGGAAAATGGTTGGTGTTAGATGAGCATCTCATCCCAGACGGCATGGTCATCGAGGGTGAAGCAAAGGCAGACTTCAAATCAGACGCAAATAGAATCTTCATATCTACCGAATAATCAGTGAGATTCTATTGACTTAAGCACAGAATAATAAAACACATAAAGCTATGAAATAAAGAGGTTTCCCGCGATCCGGGGACTGAGACCGCAATTAACGTGAGTATATCGGACTGCTAGTACTTCCGCCTGCTTGGGCATGATGCCCTCTCACTGATGGCCGGCCACTTGGAGTTTTCCGGCGTCCCATTGCGCGATCTGTTGAGCGCCTGCTACTCCCGCGGCAACTCCTCAGCATGTGACGCGAGGCCCTGAGCCTGTCACTCCTTCTCGACAAGCTCGCCCGCTTGTTTCTACTGGCTTGACCCCAGGTCTTAGCAGTGTTACAGTGGGTACGCCGGACACCTTCAGGCGCCCTAACGGGGATGTAATCCGGGTAACACCGGTCCCTCTGCCTAAGCTACAGGCATGTCTAGAGGCGGCTCGCGCGTCCGCAAATCTCTTGAGGCTTAGATCTTTGAGGATGTATAACTAGTCCAACTGCGTGAGAAATTCAGGCCATTTTTGCAGGGGCAGGGCCATCAGTAGGGGTATACTCCACTATAAGGGTCCCTCCTTCAACCTCCTGGCGCAGCCAGTAGTTGTGTATATCATGGTCTTTCTCAGTTGTGGCTGTCCCTTGCAAGAAGAATTTGCTAAGATTATCTGCGACCTCTGCAAAACGGGTCTTGCTCATCGACCTCCTGTGCAAGGGCAGTCATGGCTGGGATCACGCCCTCAACCGTCATCATGCTGCATTTCCATATAGTGAACGCGTCTACTCGTACATTAGGCCGGTTCCTCAGTGCCGGCTTGCTTGTGTTGACGTTGGCACTCAAATATTTTCTCTTCTTTGTAGCCGGTGTGTTGGCGATGTATTGCCGGTATTGTACTCGCCAGAGTTGGCGTTGGACGCTTGGTCGTCACCGGTTGAATCTGTGATCTTTTATCTTGATCTCTGCTAGGGGATTGCCCTCACTCTCTGTATTGAGCCTCTGCTCCATGTGTATCTCTGCGAATTGGTCCCGTGATAAATAGTTGTGGTAGCAGCAGAAGCAGTAATAGTAGTAGCATAGGCAGAAGGGGAATAAGCAATTCATAGCCAAATTCCCTTTGAGTCATAACGTGAAAATAAGTAGTCGAATGCATTTATTCATAGCTTAACGCCGTTATGATCCCCACGCTTATACTTCCTTTGATAACGGGATTCATCGACCGCGCGACAACCTCGAAACCGCATCATGGAAGCGATAGCAACACCCGTGGGCGCAGCAAACGACTCGGAAGAAGAGAAACGCGTCATCTGCGGCCGACTTGGCACCACGGTGGCCGCACACGCGGTCATACAATACCTGGCTTACAAAGGCTCGAAAGAACACACCCGCGATCCCCATCTCGTCTTCTACGGACAGCTGTCTCGCAAGATAAAAAAGAACAATAAGGGTATAATGCATTGGCAAAGACACGTATGATCAGCGCCAATTCTTCAATCGTTAGCAAGAGGTCGACGAGTCTGTAGCCACCGACGATAATATCGCGTGCAGGCCTCGCCCACTCATCGGCGTAGACGGTAAGCAACAGAAGCTATCGCCCCGAAAATACCCTCACTATCCAAGTAAATATTGAGGGCAGCCAAGTAAAAAAGGGCTCACGCGGTATTAACGGTTCATCAAGCAACCACGGCAATAAATAGATAGGCGGCAGTAGCTTCCATGACTCTCACGGGGCCAATTCGTAGAAATACACATGGAGCAGAGGCCCAATATAGAGAGTGAGGGCGACCCCCTGGCGGGGATCAAGATAGAGGATCACGGCCCCGAAGAATCAGTTTAGCGAACGGGTTGACACTCTCGGGATATGAAAATACAGCAAGGCGACGGTTTATAGCGTGTTTCCGGCCATGAATGACTACTTATCTTCACGTTATGACTCAAAGGGAATTTGGCTATGAATTGCTTATTCTTCTTCTGCTGCTACTGCTACTGCTGTTGTTGCTGTTGTTGCTGTTGTTGCTGCTGCTGCTCCTGGAAAGAGCACTTCTTGTACTGCCACTGGTATCGGCAGCTGAAGCAGCACAAGGGCTGCTTCAAGCTACCGATACCAGGTGGCGCAACAACACACCCGCCCGAAAAACGACCACCATTGCGGCACTATAATAGTTCGTTGGAGTCAGCAATTGATCTTCTAAATGGAATATGCGCGGGTTTCGAGGCTCTGTGGACAGGAAAAAAAAAATCAGAGTGAATGGAGAGAGAGCGGCGAAAGGCGTGAGAGAAAAGAATCGAGTGGCAAGACCAAAGTCACAGGTGTAATTCACATACCTTCCCACAGGGCTCGGCGGCCTGGACACCGACGCACTGCCCAACCGCAGCGGCCATGTTCCACTCGAACGGCTTACCCTTGAAGGCAGCGCCGAGCTTTTGAACAGGCCGCTGCGGTGGGAGTGCCGCAAGCTCCAGGGCAGCAGCCGGCCAGTCGCTTGGCTCTACCTCCCAGAACTCAGGGATGCGGAGGCAGCTTCGGAGGGTTGGGACCGATGGTTGTTGCTGCTGTTGCTGTTGCTGTTGCTGTTGCTGTTGCTGTTGCTGCTGCTGTGGCTGCTGCTGCTGCTGCTGCTGCTGTGGCTGCTGTGGCTGCTGCGGCGGCTGCGTCTGCGATGGGGGCTGCGGGTCCTTATAGCCATTAGCTTCTTCTTGGGAATAACTTGAGTTCCAAGGGAACAAGAGTTACTAACGGGAGCAGAAGCTTGGGCCGGGGCGGCGGCAGCGGGAGAGGCGACGGGGAGCGCACCGGGCAAGAGGAATTCGGCGGGATTAAGAGGAGCGATGAGGAAGGCAGGATGAATAGGTCCCACTGGAGCACTCGAGGTTAGATATCGTCATCTTAAGTATCATTTGCGAGAATATAAGAAGTTTTCAGGCACGGCCCTTATAAAAAAAAGCCCAGCCAGAAACCACCAAAGCAGGAAGAAAACGCACCTGAGAAGTACTTACTGTCGGCCACAGGAGCCCGAGGCGAGGCGGGAGCAACAGTCTGCAGGCTGTTCGCGTTGTTCGCGTTGTTTGCGTTACCGTTCTCCATCTCGAAACTTTGGTTGTTGAGTGTGTATGTAGAAGGCTAATAGAGAAGTTCTAGATAAGAAGCAGTTAGTTGATGGTTTCTGGTGGTAGGGGTAGGCAAGAAAGACCTGCTTTTCTTCTTCCAGTGATGGCTGGAGAAGAAGAGGAAGGAGGAGATGCATTTGGAAATTTCTCGTGGGGTCAAATAAACAAAAAGTTTTGAGCCTCACGTCTCTTAGGTGCGTATATTGCATAGCTACGTAAAGAGCGGAGCATGTTCTCAACACCACTGTAGGAGCTCATGATGCAGAATGCCATTAGGCTGGCAGCTGATTGGGAATTCGGCACTTCATCTTCTGCTGTCTTACTAGCGGCGAGAGACCATATAGTAATAGGCAGTATTTGATATCGGTCATCTATCTCCATTCTGTACCGAGGTCAAAATGGCCGTTGATGGACTCTAGTGCTTTAAATATTGAACTTGCGGTCACGAATGTAGTAACAGACTTTTACGCACCTTTAGTTATAATATATAGAAATATTAATATGCCGAGTGTAAGTCGAATTTATCGTCTAGTGAACACATATGTTGGTATAAGTAATGGGCAACCGGACTACCTTTTATATCCATAGCTATAGATAAACTAGTGAGTAAAAGTTATTGTTAAAAATTGTGTCTTTTGATCTCGCTGGAATCACATATCTACCTAAACAAAGATGAGCATGTAAAAGGGGAAAAGCGTGGTTATGATAGTACTTAGAATAAAATGTATTGTGCTCCTGCATCTTGAGACTTGGCCGTCAATGAGGGCTTTGTCAAAGGCTCTTTGAACTATATTATTAGAATTAGTTGTTTTGTGCCTGAACCTTTGTATCCACAAGCCCGTTGTGTCCTTGATTCGAGCTTTGAGTCTTCTAGCCTTCCCCGGTTACCCCTTTTAACCCCTAACCACGTTGTGCTAATCACGTGATATGCGAGTTTGATTCAATTTCACTCTCACATCCCTTACTAACTATAGTCATTAGGAGGCGGATGGTGTAAATGTTTGCTCTTACAAAATTAAGATAATGTTTCTATGTATTCCTAGCAAGTGTAGATATTGTATACAAATGCTGAAGTGTTGGTATATAGTATGGGAGCCTCCAGGACTGGGAGGTTTTGGGATCCGAAAATGGGGTCTATTATACACCAACAGCGTGGGCTTCTCCGCGCTACGGTGGTTGTTAGCTGTCTATTTTCCCGTTTTGGTCTCGGTGCTCCAAACCCACCTCAAGAAATAAGAGCAGTTAGAAGGTGCTGATGTAGGTTTACCCCTAGGCTATTCTTCCATCCATCATTCCTTCGTTGGCCCTACTCCTGAGCCCCTGTTTCGCTGTCTTCGCATCTTGTGAGGTACTCCTTGTAATCAACTTATAAAATAGACGTTTCTGGGCGACAATTGCGATCTTTTCCGCCTCTATCTTTTTAGCTCGCCTAAGTTTTCTCCTCTAAACCTCTGCTTCCCGTTCCGCCGTCTGTACCTTCGTCTCTCCTCCGTCACTCTCGCTCTCAGCCGCTTCTTGCACAAGTTGCTTGAGACTTCTCTCCTTCTTCTTCTCAGCATTCCTACGTTTCTTCCTCTCGGCCATTGCTTCCCGTTCGGCCTGCTCCTTCAGCGCCATTTGCGCTATTTTCGCACGCTTACCTGCTGCCCATTCTGCCAACTTCTCCGGATTCAGCACGCACTGGAGCACGAGCTCTCGCGTCGCGAGGGCGTCTTCGAGGGGACTATGCGGGGTGCGTTTCTTCTGCACAGCAACATTCAACAGCTCCTGACACGCCGTCTTCAGGCCCCAGTTGCGGGGAAACTTCACCCCGTCCCCGAACACGGCACGCGACATCATCATCATAGAGTCGACGACGCGGTCGGAGGCAATGTGCAGGACGCGGAGGTCGTTGGCCAGCGCGTGGCCGATGAAGATGGTCTCGGAGGTCGTCACCTCGAAGATCTTTTCGCGCACTTCCCTCCACCCGGAGAGCGCCTTGCCCTTCTTCGTGGCGTCGGCCAGCCTCTCCTTATTGAAGCCCGTGACTTCCCCGCGCCAATGGGTCACGGTGCCCGTCGGCTGCACGAGGCTGCGTAGAACGATGTCGCCGGTGAAGAAGTCTACGACGGCGATGTTCAAAAGGTCCATTTCGTGGCCCTTCGTCACTACCATTTCACAGTCGATTACGAGTGCGCCGTAGGTCTTGCGGGGACGGGGATGGGGACCGCTAGGGTCAAGAGGGGAGGGCGGCGATTGGTGTTCGGGGTTGTATGGATTGAGCCTATCGGGGACGCCTTTCCGGGCGCCGGAACCGAGCTTTTCCGGGGCGACGGTGACGGGGAAGCGTTCGGATGCCCGAAGGCTGCTGTCGAGGATGTGGGACTCGAGGACGCCGTACGCGTCGTCGGATACCTTCCATGAGACCCATTTGTAGGGGTGCAGGTATTTCGGTGATTTCGGGGGCTTCGACGGTGCCCTTCCCCTTTTGCTTTTGTTGCTAGCAGAGAGATAGCGCCACTGAACTGTAGTGACGGTTACTGCCATGTTGCCATTCTGATATACTATACATGGTACTATGTATGGTATCTTGATGCTGCTACTTGGTGCAAGGGCAGAGACAGCAGGGCCTAGTCGACGGTTCACATGAAGAGTCCTGTACCAAATCCTATGGAAACCGAGGATATGTGCCCTATACAAGACGCTATAACGTTTAATTAGTACAAAGGCAAGTGACCATATGGCATATAATGAAGTGTGCTTATCTCACCCGCATCGTCCCCGTCCCAGGGCTCTCATCATGGCCAGTCACCGCAGAGCGATTGGTCCTCCCTCATGGCGCTTCCTTCTACTCGACGCTAGCTTTCAAAACATGAACACAAGCCCGAAGTGTGATGTTGTGCAAGTTCGATGACAAAGCAGCGTAGGGGGTGACGTTTGTTTATTGACTTCGCGTGAATAAATTTCCCCACCTTCCCCACCGTCTGTCTACCTCGATGAGATGAGTCAGCAGACATATCCGCTAAGTTCTCCGAACTAGTGTTTAAATACCTATTTCAAAGTTATTTCATATTTGAACTTAGGTATATAAAGCCTTGAAGATATTATTTAGCTAATGTTTTGGTGGCCTTCAGAGACGATCGTAGGCTTTTCTCTAAATATGATATTTAAGGAATTAGGAAGTGCTGGCGTCATTCCTAAAAGAATAATATGTGCTCGAGATACGGCGAGATTGACTAGCTTACCGTCGAATTTGCAGTATTTACGGTGCTCCTAGGTCAAATTGGAGTTTGAGCTGCATTTCCGGGGCACTCATTCGTGTGATTCTTAAGTAATATTTCAAATTTACAGCAGGTGTTATGCTGCCTAGAGTAGCTCTCACTTATATACAATCCCACTATATTCGACAACTAGTATCCAAGAAATCACAATGCATCCAAATCTATCTCCGACTCCCGTCTGCGAATCATAATGGCAGTCTTGGGATCAACCCGCAAATCGAATCCGAGCTCGATAACCTTGTGGACGAAGTCATCTGTAGGCTTTAAGTCGTATTTCATAAGTAAGTGGACTAGAGCGATCTTGAGTTCATTCGCGGCGAAGAAGCGCCCGGGGCATGCGTGGAGGCCGTGGCCGAATCCAAGAGACTCGGTCCCGGTCGTCACAAGATGCGCCTTATTCGCCTTCTCGGGGATCTCGCGCATGCGCATGAACCTAGTCCCGTCAAATTCCTCCGGGTTCTCGTATACATCGGGGTCGAGCCTCTTGGTCGAGCGGACGGCACACTTGGTACCCTTCGGGATAACCGTGCCGTCTGATAGGGTTACATCCGTGAGAGCTAATCGGTGCATGGTTGCTATTCAGATTAGGCCTGGTTAGAGAAGGGGCTGGGAATAGGCACCGGGGAGACATACTCATCTTAATCGGCTTCAGTCTCTGTGTCTCTTTCAGCACACTATCTAGGAGCTTGAGGTTGAAGAGCGCCGTCTTCGTCATGCCTTCCGCCTGAAGAACTTCAATAATCTCCTTGCGTAATTCATTAATAAGTTCCGGTCGCTGCACTAAGTTCTGCAGAGTCTGGTTGAGAAGATCCGAGGTGGTGTGAATCGCGGCCATGGACAGACCAATTTGGTAGACAGCGGGGTCATATGGATCGTTTTTTGATTCTTCTTCAGCCCATTCAATCGCATCGTCTGGGCGGGGGATCGGGCGACCTTCCTTCGCAGCGGCAATCTTTTCCGCTCGTCTTCTATCAATGACCCCCTGGATAATGACGCGAGCTTCGTTGAGCAGTTTGCGGACTAGTCGACATTCTGGAAGGAACCAATGAACAAAACGCCTCGAGAACTTCGGGAATAATCGCAACTTTTTAACCGCATGCATCGCATTGATGGTGTACTGAGAGGTTGTTTCTAGCCAGACTTTGTTGCGACAGAGCTCGTCGCCTAGGAAGATACGCGAAGATAGACTTGACACATATCTCACACTTGTATGCATCGCATTCACCTCTTTCCATTCTGTGAAGTTGTGAGTAAGAGCTAGTCAGTCGAAGCTAAATCGGGGCCATTACTGCTTACCAGGAGATTCCCCAAGGAGGTTATGTAGGGTGTAGCTTGCTTCCAAAGACACGGGCTTTGTCACTTTGGCTGTACGGGTTGATTAACTCAGGCATGTGATATCAAATAGAGCTGCTGCTTACTGAGGTACTTTGTCAACTGATTTCTAGTGACTTTAAGCAACATACCAGCCGCCTTCTCAGCATTGAACGGCTCAAAACCTGGGAGCCTGCCATGAAAGTCCTAAGATGTGTTGAGCTAGGTAGTTTAGAAACGGAGAGAAATCTTATATCTTACCTCCTCGGAACTCGCGAAAAAACTCAGATTAGGCTCATTTCGAATCTCTTGGGCAAGATAATTTGGTGGCAAGACGATTAGGTTTCCCGTATCTGTTGCAATCCGAACCGGCGAATTGTTGAACTGGTCCGTCGCGGTCTTTAACAGACTAGCAGCTCTGTTAAGAAAGTCTAACTTGGCCAGAGAATTACCCATGTCAAATCGACCGGGCGCATTAAGAATTGGCGGCAATTTTCGAAGCCTGATCTGCCATGCCGAATAGGCTATGAAGACGGCAAGGAGAGTAGTCACGACATATGGTAGAGGTTGTGATACAATATGTGGGATCACATCTGACTCTATCCACGACCGGTCGGTCGCGGGTGACGGGTGCACAGAAGTCATCTCGAGAAGATGTCACGAAGACACTAGCCCAATAATTCATCCAGGTCCGAGGCTCGTATCGCCGCGCTGCAGTGCGCCAGCTCCTACGGTAGCACAAATGTCTCCCAAGAATAATAGCAACGAAGGACTAAGCATCCGGGGAAATTTGGGAGTGGGCCATCGTGCTCATTATGTAGCCCCTTCGAGACCCAAGCCGGCACCAACCCCAATGGGTAAGTCCGATATCTCCAAATAGATGATCATGACCACAAATACCCGTCCAGCTGCCGTTGGAGAACACTCTAGCCAATTAACTCTTCTCTTTTACAAAGGTGTATTCTAAATGAAGTAAGTTCACTGTCGAATTCTAGTTTTAAGAATCAAGATGTGATCGTGATCACGAACAAGATGCACACCCCTCATCACACCATTTCCAAGATCATCGACATACCTAACCGAACAATCGAACAACCTAGACCTTGTCAAAATACATAGTAGTAAGCAACTAGGTACAGCACAAGCCACATTAGCGCCCTCAATCTTGCCCTAGTTCGATTTCCTGTCATTTGCCTAGCTTGGAACCTTATTATCACCACCTCCTCTCAGATTGAGTGCCCAAAAATCAGCATGCATCGGAGTTCGTTAGACAGAGCTTCGTAAAAATGGTTCTGATGCTTCACTAATCTCTTTCTCCTCTCTTAGTATATGGCCCTACCAGTTCTCACAGCTCTTTTGCAGTGGCCTGATAACGTTCTCACAGCTCTTTTGCAGTGGCCTGATAACGTTCTCACAATACACCCTCAGGAACTCATAATCATCCCATTGTCGGCTTCTCTGAACACATAGTGACAAGCATTGCTCGGTCGCTTCTAAGTAGCGTACTGGGAACTCCGCTGAAGTCTCATCAAGCCATTCCGTGGCAGCCGCTAAGCGCTCTCGAGTCGTACCCGTCTCGCCGAATCCGGTTTCCGCAGCCCACATCTCTAATGTCTCGTGGTGCCAGATCTCGAGAAGCAAGATGGCAAGTTCTAGCAGGGCAACCTTGGATTCGCATCCCGACTCGGCTGATCGGCTTGGTTCGGTA
This sequence comes from Nemania sp. FL0031, assembly GCA_022432375.1. Classification (NCBI taxonomy): domain Eukaryota; kingdom Fungi; phylum Ascomycota; class Sordariomycetes; order Xylariales; family Xylariaceae; genus Nemania; species Nemania sp. FL0031. The sequence continues at coordinate 672,905 of JAJKKK010000007.1, read as the reverse complement.
ACCTGCTCAATGAACGCAAGGGTAGAAACCCTCGCGCTCTTGCCGTTGGCGTCGAGTATGCATTTTACAACTCTGCTGCTGAAAGCTGGGTTGGACCAGCAGGTTTCCCGAAGCTGAATTATTGACGAGGCAAGGTCAAGTGCTAGCAGACTTCTCTGCTTTGGAGTCATTCGCAGTTTCTTGTCGGTTGCCCCTTGTTGTAGGACGACCTCTAAAGTAATAGGTGCGAATAATTGTCGCTGAACCTCTTGCGATTCTTGAATGAAGTCAAGAGCTTCACCTTCTAGTTTGAGGCCTAGGATATAGTCGCTTGTCTGGCTCTGTGAAATCAGATCACATATGCCTGAGAGCTTGGTGGGAATTTTAGGGGGTTGGTTTGCCTTGGAGATGGTAATATCTGGGATATGGTCAGTTTGATGCTGGAACGATACATGTCGACTTTGGACTGTTAGCTTTGTATAGATATACGCGGGATAAAAGCACTAACCCCGTCTTTCTGATTGGTAGAGTATCGAGCACGTCATGAGGGTTGGTTTTGACATACGCTTCTCGAATATGAGTTTTTGTTTCAAACATAAGGTCAAATATGAGTAGGTTAGCCCCCAAATTCCCCGTAGCTTTGGTAGACACCGCCTGGGGCATCCGGTTATGAAGACCCAAAAACACTTTATGCTTGTTCTGGGGAGTACATGCACAGCTCTGGCACATAGCTATGTAAAGGGCCTTTGCGGATGCCGACACTTGACCCAATGTCCTAGAAAGTTGCTTTGATTCGCTCGAAGGCTGTTTAGTAAAATACTCTCGCTCAGTCCTTATCCCCTTAATAATGACTTTAAGATTTAGTCGATCTTCCCCTAGCTCTTCTACAAGTGCGCTCAATGTGCCCCTGTTAATGGAAAAGGAAATCCGCTCTGGGAATTCAAAATGGCCTTTGACTGGAGGATTTGCGGCCAGGAGAGCTGCGAGATCGTCGTTTGAAGCCTACTCAACTATTAGGTCAAGCATATAATAGTATGGCGTTACGTACCTCAGGCAGCCGCCGGATATGCTTTAGTTTCTTGACTATCTTCCTAAGGCATTCTTCGTACCGCCGGAGGATATCTAAAAAAGCATCATAATGAGTACCGAGATATTCCTGAAGCTGTCCGCCACTCTTCTTGCTTTGGAGTATAAGTAGGCAGTCTTCCAGAGAAATATCTGTCCTGTTGTCTACCTCCTCAATCCCCGCGCTTCGGAGAAGCTGAACTATGTCGAAATATAACGCCGTCTGTTGAACTTTCAGCCGGTGTAGCAGTTTGTCAAGTTCACCCTGGTACTTGATAAGCGCAGCTAGGGTGGATTGGCCTGTTTTGTAATGCTCAAGTGCAGAGATCACTAGGGGTATGGCGCCAAAGACGACGCCTACAATCTCAAAGCCAGACATCTTAGTTGGACTCAAAGTCTTCTGTGCCTCTGTATTTCATCTTGCTGGATGCCTAGCTTGTTTCAGCGTTTTACCCTTTCGTTCCCAAAATTTGGTCTTCATAGTCGGCGTAGGATTATGCATGGTTGCAATAAAGAGGGGTTTGATCTTTTTAGCTTGCAGGATCCGGATATAGCTTACCTAAGTTGGTCGTATTCATTCCGAGATTGTCTGTTGCATATATGCACCGGCTCCAACGTCTCGCCGCCATAAGCATACTGCTATGCGCCATCAAAACCCCGCTCTCCGTTTTATTATAAATGATAGATGGATATTCATAGCATAATAAATAACTCACTTCCCGATCACTTCGTCTACCATATCTGTTTTCGTGCATACTTTGTACCTTTTTCTTCACTATGGGCCAACCACTACTTCACGAGCTCGGCTTGGCAATAGCAGAGGATTTCGATAAGCTCCTCGAAGTTGAACGAAATAACGAGTGGCTGAAGGCGCAAGATATAACTTCGGAAGCAGAACGATTCCAACTCTGGGCACAAAATTTAGGGCTCTTCCAGCAAGGGCACGCATCGCTGGATTATCGCGTGAGAGACGCTGTTCTTGTGAGAGACAGACTAGCGGAACTTCTTCGAGAGTTAGCAGAACATACTAGAGAGCTCTTATTGATCCTCCTAGGCGAGAAAAAGCCCGCCGAAGAAATTGATGGGACAAGTGATAATAGTTCTTCTAGTGGAGCTTCAAGCGAAAGCAGCGAAAGCAGCATTCACGATAGGCTTTTAAGCGACGACTGCGAGTTCCATGAAACCGAATATCGATTTCAAAGCCTTACCGAGAGACTCAATGCTCTATATAGCTTAGCAACAAAAATTCGAAACCCGAAGAACCGCCCTTCTCTTACGAATGATCGTCTATACAAAAATATCCCCGAACAAAGTCGGTCAGAGTATATACATGATCGGGAAGAAATAGAAGTTATTATCGTTAGCTATTTCCTTCGTCAGGATATCACATAGACATTAAGTAAAAAGATTGAGCCCGGTGATAGCGTGGCATCTGATGAAGCGATCTCAGAGGAAATCTTCTCCCAATACGCATCACCAAATTGCTGGATAGTCCGTCGAACAGGCAAAGCAAACGCGAAGCGCAAGCAGCAGCTTGTCTACTGGAAAACCCACGCTCTTCGCCTTGGCCAAGTTGAAAGGCAGCCTACGAAAAAAGTAGAACCTACCCCTGTAGAGCAGAATGTCACGCCAAGCCAACATATCTCGCCTTCCAACTTGGGTAGAGTGCAACCTGCCGATCCATCACTAGCCACTTCTGCTTCCAAGCTTCCTAGTCTCAAGCCCGACGACCTCAAATCCGTTATCTCACATCAGAGTCGTGTATCAACTACTATTTCCGTGCAAGAAAACGACCTAAACTGGCCGCCGCCGCCCGCAATAGCCGGCAATAATGGGTACTTCGAGTGTCCTTACTGTAAGACTATCTGCCCCATTAAATATCTAGAGAAGGGCGCTTGGGAGTAAGTGTCAAATTAATCTTTTAATTGCCTCGCAATGAACCCAGCTCAACTGTGTATCAGGAAACATATCATACATGATCTCCAGGCATACCACTGCACATATGAGCAATGCCAAGATCCAAACAGGTTATACGGATCAAAACAAGAATGGTTGAATCACGAGAGCCAGCATAACAGGGTGTGGATCTGCCAGGGACATGACGCAGAATTCGAGACGCAGCCAGATTATATCGCTCATCTTGAAGCTGAACATCCCGAGTCGCAAACCGATCGTCCTTCAGATGTCCTGATAGGCACAGCCGTTGGATCATCAAGCTGAATCCACAGGAACTGTCCATTCTGCCCCACGGGGTTCACCGAGATTCTAGAAATGCAACAGCACATAGCATTTCACCTCGTTCGATTGGCACTTCTTGCACTTCCTCCATCAGATAGTGGTTCGCAACACGAAAACTACAATGAGTCAATGCAGAGTGACCAACCCCAGCAGCGTGGACGTACCCAATCAATATTTAATGATTTTCGGCTCAGACGCGGTGAGAAATGGATCCTATGAAATTACTAAAATTCCCGACACTAACGGCTAAAAGCCTCCAACGGATAGCTTGTGAAGAACTAGAAATAGGACCATTAATCATCGATGGCCTATTAAATGACATGCTTGTTTTTTACGATAGTGAGACATCGACATTCTGTTTCAGTTTCAAGATCCCTAGGCACAGAAAACAAGGGCTGGGGCGCTTTTTTCAAGATCATAGACGCCTACGACTAGGATGTGAATATATCATCGGATACCATATGACACAAGTTTCAAGCCTCGAAGTCTCGGCCGAGGGGGAAGTTTTAAAGATCAGACTTAATACCCCGCCCAGATTCTACATACGTGACCCAAACGGCAATGACAAAGGGATGAAAGCATCCCAAGATTTCACTCGTGGTCAAAAAGCTTCCCATTGTCTCGTCTATAGTCTGCGGTCGGCGCTTGGGGAAAATTTAAAACAGCTTAAAGACTGGCTTCATTATATGCAGGTTTCTGCCAATGAAAAACTTGCATCGAAGCAAGATCCAACTGAGTGGAATGCCGCCTTAGAAAGGCTCAATACGTCCAATCTCGAGACAACAAAGCCCAACAACACCTCTCAATGGATTCTTGATGTAACTCCTAATTCCCACCTCACCGGAGATATCGACCAAGTCGTTCTGCCCGATGATGTGGATAACATGATCGGTGAAATGGACTCGTTGCTATGGAGATCCGAATCGGAGTACCACGCAGCAGAAGAAACCGCTAAAGCGATTCGCTGGCAACTTCAAAAGGTAGATGGTGTAGAAACCTCCGCACTAGTCAAGGGTACAAACATTGTTAGTCCGAACCTATCAGGGTATATCGCCAGATATCGCAACGCCATGACCGCTGCTATCAATAGTGGCGACCAGAGTCTCGTGACTCGTGTTGCCCTAATTGACACTCGAATGAAATTATTTAAGTATGAGGCAAGTAACTCTGCAGGTTTCATGCCGTGGTCGGACGACCTGTTAATGCAAATCGACGCTGTGAAATCATTCGTATCGGATGAAGATCTCAATAGGAGGTGGATATATACTTCAAGCCTCTATACGAACCAGATAGCTCAGCTAGTTTGCTCTATTGACCCATTGTGTAGATTGTATATTGCCCAGGTGGCCAAGGCAGAGATCCTGGGAGTGTCTACCGACGCGGTAGCTAAGGTAAGAAGCTTTTAAGAGTACCAGCGGCTAAATTGCCTTGCTCACCGTTGTACTAGGCAATCAATTGGGCTGTTGACTGCGATGTTGACGTCATCTCACTTAATTTTGAGATGCGCATGGCTACAGAGAATATCAAAAAGGCTATCCAGCTCACCCGGGACAATGATATCGTTGTTCTACGTAGTGTGGCCTATGACAGTAGTCCTGAGGCAAGTCTGCCTCGTAGTCCTTGGGCAGATCTGCCTCCATTACGCAGGTATCCCGGGCTTGATTACGATTCTCTTATTATCGCAGCGTGCGATTCCTGGGGGAAACTACTCAACGTGCGTTCAGTGGGGCCGTTCCATTTCGGTTTCGTTAGTGACGGCATCCACGTTGGCCCTTTACCATGGCTAGCATCATCAGCACTGGAAGGTGATAGCTCAGTAGCGACGGCGGTTGCGGCGGGTGTCGTCTCTCTAATTGTGGCCTCCTTCAAACTCGGCAAGAATAATATTAACCCGTATGATATGTGGCGGAGACTCATCGTCCAAAGGAAACTGGATGCCATGTGTGATGAGGAGTTTGTTGTGCTAGATAATATATGCGGGAAAGAGAAACGGGAGTACCAAGACTTCATGGAAGAGATCAAAAGCAATTTTTTAGACTTCTATTCATGAAGAAAGAGGATAGTTACATAGTAGATAGCAAAACAGAGGGCTCGAAAAAGTCGGTATACAAGATGATGAAGTGTGCTAGTTGGCATTTCAACAAAGCAGATGAGAATAGTTTGCCGTGTCTCTCCCGAATATTCATGATAAGGCAAGGTTTTAATCAGAGGTAAACCTTAAAATCGATCACTCTGCAGATTATGTTATAACTTCGTCATCTTCTGTCCTCAGCCGAGGCGTATTTTCTTTCCCGCCAAACTGACAAATAATCGATAAAAACTTTTCACTATAATGAGCAACAATTTTAGAGGGAAACCGCAGGAACAAACTTTTGACAAGCTATTTCTGCACTGGTAGTCCCACTGCGGCGTAATGCGCCCTTCCATCACAACAGTCATATTATTTAGCACCCAGCTTAGACTGCTCTCTATTATGTTTGATGTTTGTAGTCATGACAAACATCACATGCGCCAACGTGTGCTCATCTAAAGCCTACATGAGATGACTAGAGGTCTAGGCTTAAGTATTAATAAGGACCACATTCTCCCTTTAGCCAACATTAATTAAATATTACTGTCTGTATAATGATACGGTGCGGGCAGTCTGGATAGGCCTCTAGAGTACAGCTCGATAGTCCGAGCCGTTTTAATTATTGTGCTATTCCTCTTTCAATTTCAGCTGGGCGGATCTAATGACTTCTCTCTTCTAGAGCATTCCCCGTAGGGGTTTTGAAAGAGCTAGAGGGGTACCCGACGCTCTCACGCCAATGTCACGGTCCCGATGCAATGCCGTGATCATAACATAGCTTTCATAAGACAACACTATACCGCAACACCACCAAAATTAGAACCCAGTCAAAGGGAGACCTTGGACTCTTGCAGTTAATTATTTTCGCACCATGGCGGTAGTACTCCTTCTCCTTTCGCCGCTATAAATACCTCTCAGTTTGGAGTCTACCTATATTTCTATTGTCTTTCTATGAAGCCCCTTTCATTCTCGATGCGTCCTCATGTCGCCCACTATCGCCACCTCCACGGCTTTACAGATACCTAAGTATATTTAGATAAACTCAAGCAGACAGAAACACGTTTAAACCTCTATTCTTAGGTCATTACCTCAATGATGGCCGAGATGACCCAAATAAACGACCAGCTACTGTGAAAAGCAAGCGGTTCCGGAACGGCTTCGGCAGTAAGCCTAATAAAAAGGCATAAAACCCCCCTTGGATTAGGGGGTCGGAATTGGTAATTCAGGAGGCACAAATAGCTATTTTGCCGCTTCACAGCAGCTTATGCATACCCAATTGTGTAATCCCCCCATTTCATCAATGCGGCCCCTATTCGTCAGGGCTAAAATCATGCCCACCAAACGCAAGGATATCAGCGAAAGCCATCGAGAGAGTTATCTCCAAGCTACTAAGGCACATCAAAATGTGCCTCGACGGAAACCTGCCACGGGCACAGCAGCCAATGCTCTCTACGATGGTCCAAAAGTACAGTTCATCTCCCGAGTTCTCTTACAGGTTTGTTCCAGTGTCAGCAACTTCAACCGTAAAGCAGATCAACAAGTTGCAAGCGGACGAGTTGCAGATAGACGGGTTAGAGGTGGACGAGCTGCAGACGGCTAAGAAGTATCTTGGCATTCTGCTTTAACCATCGAAGAACCCGAGGACAAGAGCAAAAAGGCATCTACCGAGAAAAAGAAGGACAGGGGGGGAATTGAAAAAAAGAAGAAAAATCATCGATACTTTACAGAAAGCAATCACCGCTTTCCTTACGAGTAGCAAGAGACCAGCCGAGGGGGGAAAAACCGAAGAAGATAAGCTAGATAACAAGAAGCCAGAGTAAATACTCAAGTTGCTATCTACAATGCAAGGAGAGCCTCAGCAGTACAGCGTATCCAACAACGTTCCACTTGCACTCCAGCCAGGTTCTACACAAGATTATCTATATATACATATATGAAGAAAGCATTGTATTTTGTATATATCGATGGAGGCAGCATTGCATTATCTTGCGTGGTGCCCCAGCCAACACCAAGTTAAACACATACAATTTCCACTCTCCCTGGCACTATACACCAAACCCAGTGTCAGCACTCCCAACAACCACAAGAATCAACTTCCTCTTGTCAACTCGTACGTACCTACATCGTAAATTCACAGGGCATCAAAGACGTCTAGCGCTCGTGAAAGGCAACTAACTCGTCTAGGTGGAGTATGAGAGAAGCAGACGAATAAACAGCTAAACTTCCCCATGGCAAGCAGGAAGACGATCGTGCGGAAGTGCTATCTCAGCATCGGGTACCGGATGTCTACAATTATGACACCTAATAATCTCGGCCTCTTCATAAGGGAAGACTTACAACCCGTCGCGAAGCCAGGAAGGTTATCGCCAGACGAAGGAAGAAGGGATAGTAAATCTAACCTGGCCGGGGGTGCTGCCGAAAATGCGTTGTGCCCGCTAGCCGGGTGAGGTATGACATCGCAGACTTCGAGTTTTCGTCTATACCTGCTACCCCTATTCCTCACCACGGCGCGGTCGTCCTCTGCATTAGGGAGGAAGTAAGGGACTGGACCGCGGCAACAATAGAGAGTCGTACAACAAGCTCTCACGGGTCATCCATGGGGCGTTCAATAGCATGAGTTAGTGCTAGTCCCCCGTCTTGATGCACTTGAGCGTGACTATCCCCACTACTCGCTTTTTGGGCAGGTAGGGAAGGTACATGGACCAAATGGCCTTGCATCATTCGGCAACATCAGAGCACGATTACGGCCAGAGAGCAGCGAATCTACTAGCACTAAGGGAAGCGAAGAGAAAGGGTCGAAGAAAGCTGCGCAGCTCAAGAGGCAGAGGCAATGGGGCCTTTGGTCAGAGATCTGGTCCGAAGCATTATAGGACGACACTAAACCAAGAGGGATGGAAACTGATAAACAAGAATAATGAGGCGAGAAAGTCATCGTTATCGTCCCCTAATTCCGGAATACCGGATACCCTCAGGTCAAAGAGGAATATGAAACCACCAACTTAAGAAACGGCGTTTCTCCCGCCGGAAGTGATGTATCGTTCAGAAACGTGTGAAAGCGATGATAAATAAAATCAACGCCGAACAAAAAGGGAGCTGGAAGTAGTAAAGGTATGTTAAACACATGTCGGACACTCGACAGCATACTTAGATATTTCAGAGTACTGATCATGAATCTAATCTAGATGCTACCGACCTCACTCCACGTCATACATAAAGACGACAATTTTGCGACCCCTTAATGGGTTCGAAACCTTACACCTATACAACACAACCGGGAGCAGAGCCCCTTAATACGAATGTGGTTGTGGATGGGCGATAGGAAAGGAAAAACCTCAGTCTGACCGCAGTCAGATAACCAATACCCGACAACCGCTTGAGCAAGCGGCGATACTTGGAGAGCCTCAACATGCAGGCCTGTTATTATATTATATATAAGGACGGTTAGAGGCGATCGGCTCCTGACGACTTGCTTCAGTTCATCCTTGAAAGCCGTGCCTGAGTGGCGAGCAAGCGATAAGATTGAGCAGATTGGCTCATACTGAAACTTGGAAGCTACTTCTGCACCTATTAAAGCTTTTCTATGCGGAAATTTCGGCGGCATTGGACTTCCGGCGAAGGCCTTTTACGTGGTGTACGTTCTGTGATTCAGTCGTTAGAGAGACAATTCCCAGGCAAAGACATACCTATTCCGAGACAGGAGGCGTTAAGGGCTGCAACACACACCGCCCAACAAGAACTAGGCATTACAGACACCCACGAGTTTACTCCTGAGGTGTTACAGTGCGGTCTCTAGACCTGGGCAGACCAGAAAGCCCTTTCAATTGGGTATCGAGTCGGTATTATCTACCAGACAGAAACTGGGACTAATGAAGCGTGGCTACAAGGCCAAGGGGACCAAGGCGAAGGGGACCCAGTCCAAGAGGTGGTTATTTGGGTTTACTTAAGAAGGTTTCAAGAATATGGATATTATGAAGCAATTGCGAAACTGGAAGTTGATTAGATAGGTAGTATGTATGTATGTCTGTGAATAGCTTTATCTTGAGACCGGCTTCTGACCGGCCTCTTTATATGTGTGTTTCGCAGGGCGCAAACAAAGGCCTAGATAATAAGATTATTCTGTATGTTGAAGACATAGGCAGATGTCGTATTGAGACACAACTAGCCTTGAGATTCTATTGCCGAATGGCTGTGCCTGGGTTAAAGCAACCCGCGATGCTAGCCAAAGTACCCAGCGCATAAGAAATGCTACGCGAGAGCGGGTGACAGAGGATTAGTTCTAGATAAATGAAATTATCAACCAAGACGGGAAACATTCTCTCTGAAACTTCCTAATTGAGGACCATCTGAGCACTTGATCTAAGACCGACGCGGCGATTCCTGGGTTCTAGATTACGCTCAAGGTGACCACTAGAAATCACAAGGATGCGTATAAGACGGAGGGTTGGAGATAATTCTTGGCTGTGTGAAATTGTGAGTGGGAAAGATGGAGCTGGCACGGGTATTACATGTTAAGTAGTAATGCTAGCTGTCGGGTTGTCCTTTTGGAGCCAAGCAAAACCATATCAAACCATCAACTCGGATACAGTATACTAGGAATTAGACACATTATAAAACTAGATCTCAAAATCCGTTCAAGTCATTTATACATTTCGTCTACGTAGAGCATCCCGTCAACATCCTACCCCGGCTATCTCTTTACTACAATGGAAGAGAGTGATGGATATGTAGGTAAGTGAGTAGGTCGGTATGTAATACAGTGTGATGTTATGATAATATTACATGTATGATTTTCTTATCTGCCGCTGTCTTCATGTACATGTCCATCCCCACACGGGACGGCGGTGCTTAAGCCCACCAGCTCTCAGAGGAACCGAGGTACGAGACGCAAGTATATCACTGCTCTGGCATGACATCCGCAGAGACGGGTAACCTCTCCTTTACAGAACGGGCAATGGATCCGCTCATTTCACAGGCAGGGCCATGAGATTAACACAGCCTCAGCCCCTTACGCCTCAGCTTGCGGAGGGCTCGGCGTTGGCGTCGGCGCATCCCCAGCCGGCGTCCCACCACCCGCCTTCTGCGCAGCCACACGCTCGCGATACTCCCTCATCTTCCTAATCTTGGCCGTGCGCTGCGCATCGAGGGCCTCCTTGCGTCTCGCAATCTTATCCTCGCGCATAGTGCGCATCTCGAGGCCAATCGCCTTGGCCTTCCGTCGTCTGTGTTTCATCGCCACGCGTCTGGACCCCATCTTCCGCTTCTCGGTGCGGATGAGCGTGCCCAGCCTCCAGTTCTCCTCCTGGTACGCGTACGAGTTCGGCACGAGCTTGATGACGCGCTCGTCACGCGGGTTGGGTTTACGGCCGAGGCCCTGGCGGACGACTTGGGTGGGGATGCCTGAGGCGGAGAGGGCGGGCTGGGGTTGTGGGGGTGGCACGGGGACGGCGACCATGTTGAGCTTGCGCTTGCGCATGGCGTTGGCTGGGTAGGGGAGCTTGTCGTCTTTGTTGAAGACGACGCCGATGTACTGTCGTTTCGGGTGCTTGGCGGGGTCCCGGTAGTATTTCACGTAGCCGGAGGCGAGGGCGAAGATGGTGTGGTCCCGGCCGATGCCGCAGTTCTCCCCTGCATGCCATATTGTGCCGCGCTGTTTATAGATGATGTTGCCTGTTATCACGTACGAGTCTGGAATCAAACAACGGGTTAGCTAATAGCCCTGTCCCCATCTCTCTTCGCTTGTTCGGAATATCCGTAGTCCTTCCGATTCAGGAGCCGTAACGAATAAGAACTTGGGGTGAATGAGACATACCACCGGACTTCTTCGCTCCAAGTTTCTTCGGAATCGTGCTCGAGTCTCGCAGCCTGTACGCTCCCTGGGACTTGACGGAAGCATGCCTGCGACCTTCAACGACGGCATTCATAGGCCCGGTCCCGGCTCCTATCCTCAGCTGCGCGAATACATCCTGCACATGCCGCACCGTAGGCGATGCCGTCGATCTCGTAATCCCGGACGCAGCAGCCACGATTGGCCTCCTCAATTGAGCCACCCGCATGGCGTCGGAAGCGGGTGTGGTTGTGTCGGGGTTGTCGTCGAGTTTAAAATCCCCAGCAGACAGACAGTACTTGTTTCGTCGTTGGAGCTTGAATGTAGCTGCGACTAAAATTTCGGCTTAGTCATCGGTATAGGTCCTTGGAGGTTGCTGTACCTAGTGGGAACGATATCGATAAGACAGGGTCCCAGTTATGCTGGGTGATGTTGCCAGCAATGCACTTACAAGGTACGTAAGTACAGCAGCATAGAGCTCCAACACCATAAAGAACGATAGAACAGCAAATCAATGACGATCGCAACAAAGAAATAACAATCATAAGTGACGACACTCGAGTCTCCCTTTGAATTGCACCTCGAAATCTTACGACGCCACTTCTTAGTCCCAAACGAACCCCTCGGCAATCCCCGCGCTCTCTTGACGTACCTACGTTAGCTCATAGCCCATCGCCAAAATGCATCTCCCACAGCCGCTCTCGCTCCTCCTCCTCGCCCTCTTCGCCTCGTTCGCACAAGCGCAATTCGGCTTCTTTGACCAGATGTTCGGGCAGCAGCAACAGCAACAACAGCAGCCGCAGAACGGACCCAGCGACTCCTCGCTGTACCAGACCAACTTCGAGCGCGTGCATTGCGACAACTACCTGTGCCCAGATACTCTCGGTAAGTACACCACAGCTACTACACCAATACGACAATACGGCGCACGACAAAGAGGCGGCTGTGGGCCAATCGGAAAGCCTGGAGCGTGAGAACATAGCTAATAGCAGAATCTGTCTCTAGCCTGTGTCCATTTCCCCCACCATTGTCCCTGCGCCTGGCCCAAGAACGAAGACAAGTTCGAGATGGGTGAGGGCCACCGGATATGCGTCTCCAGGGGTGGCTTCAAGGCGGGCGAGGCCGCTAGGAAAGTCGAATTGGCACGGAAGGGCATGCTGTGAATAATGTAGACTGAAAACATACATATCTTTGCTTACCTTGTCACATTGGGTGTATTTACGAATCATGATGGCGTTGATCTTTGCGAGTTAGAATTAAACATACAGCGAGGGAGGAAAACCTGATCATTCAGCCCCCCGGGGTATAAGTGCAGAAATGACTGCCCTCTGATTGGTATTGCGGACTTCTTCCTGTCGATCCTTGATAGAAATCTACTGTACAATTCATAGAGACCTGCCCTTAGTAGGGCGGATTCGGTACAATATAACTGAAATGCGCTCCCTGTCGCGCTTGTAGGACTCGGAGGTCTGGGTTCCATCCTTTGTCCTGATGACACAGTGCGCTCATCATACATCATGCATCTATCGATTACGCCCAATACTCAGCGAGAGAGAGGGGAATAGGGAAAGGGAAAATAGCAATGCGATACACCGTCGCTGGCCAACTCCATTTGGTATGCGTTTCTGTTGCAGTGGTATTCCTGGTAGAAGTCCACTGTTCATTTGCCCCGACACTCAACTCTTAACATGCTTTGCTCCTCGTTTATGACATCGTTTTAATTCTACCTGGATCGGTTTGAGGTTGGTCGAGCCTGGTCTCTAGTCGGCAGCGCCGACCTTAGAACCGTTGATGGTGGGCATCTCGGGGATGTCATCGTTATCATCCATATCGTCGAGGTCCTCGGGGTGACCAAGAAACCTGGCAACACCCTTCATCTCGTAGTGCTTTTTGCGCAGTTGCTCGAACTTGCGGTGCTTCTCGCGCTCCTCAGGGGTCATGCCAAGGTACTCGTTCTCGGCGTCATGCTCAGGCGTCGCATCCTCGTCGTTAACGTGTACCTTGCTTTGCTTCCTGCTGGAAGTAAACTCATTCTCGGGAACCTCCTCCTCGGGCTCGCCCAGCGATAGCCCGGGTATGGGGTCGCCGTCGGCCATCTCGTCGTCCTCGTCTTCCGAAGGATCGTAATGCCTAGCATAAGGCGTCTTCGGTTCGGTGATTTTCATCGTCGAGGTGCGCTCCTGCTCCGTCAGGTAGAGGTTCGCCTCATCCCATTGCAGGCGTTGGCTGCTAGCCATCTCGTCATCGGACTGGAAGGAGGCGCGAGATGATCGCCGACGGGTGCCCGCAGGTCGGCTAGCACTACTAGAGGATCGGCGGTGTCCGGCATTTGTTTGGGTGTTGAGGATGGTAAGTTCTTTCTCCGACAGGTCCTTTTCCTTAATAGGCGACTCTGGAGGAGACTTGCGGAATGAGTTCTTTAGGATGCCTAACATTATTAATTGTATTAGCAATTTTATATCTTGCAAAATAGAGTAAGGGAAGAGCCTGCGAGGGAAGGGCGCGGAAAATACAAACCTTTGGGACGTCTTGCGCCTGGCGCAGGAGGAGTGTGAACATTGGTGGCCATTTTAATTGTTTATTTTAATCGGCTATATAGAACTCTGATGGACCGAACCCGGGTAGATGCACGCTTCGGGGTAGAATACTTGTTGTCGGAGTAAAGAAGCCGAAAGAGCAGCAGAGTTAAACCTAAGGATGGTGGTGGGGTGATTGATGGCGGTTGTGGTTCTTGTCTTCGGTGGTGATAACAGGTCAGAGTTTGAAACTTTAGGTGGGATGGATTGGCGAAAAGAGATAAATAAAGTCGGATGGCAGTATGCGTACGAGGTGGTTGGGACAGTGGTAAGTTTGCAGTACCTTCCGATCCCATTGTCATGTCCCTCTCACGTAAGTCACGTAGGTAGGTACATACCCTGTAGTAATCAGCCATGCCCAGATATGCACGGTGGCATGTATCGCGGGGAAGCTCTAGCCAAACTCTAGCCCCCGCAGTGGTGGAATGATCCCATGTAGAATTTGAAGTATATGGCAGTAACATAGGTACTAAGTACCTAAACCCCTCTTATCACTCATTCATGGCATTTGACGGCAGGAAAGAGCCACAACGGTTGCAACAATAACCCTACCCAGATCTCAATTATCATTACCTCATGGGTATAGTTTGTTTGTTCCTATGCTGTATCTAGTGCGCCGTGGGTACCTAAGAGTCAGGGTACCTAGCCGGGATATCCTCCCCACTTTGTCACATTTAGGAACAATCAAGAAGAGCAACTTAAAAGTTCGCGATAATCGCTTTCCATCACGAGTTGGACTCATGACCACTATAATCAGCCAGGTACCTATAATTTTTTCTTTTTTACTTTTTCTCAATGACAAAGTATCACCCGGCTGAGGCATGACCGAATCAGTTAGCCAAGAAGAAGACCTTGTGACTTTTCTAGAACACACATTTATCATCATCACTATTATTGTACAACAGTAGGAACAAATAAAGAATAGCAAAGAAGATTTGAGATTGTAATTATTGGGTAGCAGTACTCCTCAGTGGACAATACTTGCCTCTTGATATACCCTCGGAAGCGCCATCTCGTCACCAATTCGTTTATCTAGCGTCTACTAAAAGGACCGTATCTGATGCCAAGAGGGTTGGTTGGGCACCATTCATGGAAGCAGGAACGCATGCATTCATCCCTCACGTTCGCCAGTGTTCGTGGCCATATCGTGAATATCTGTAGCACAACAACTAGTCCCGTCGTTATCGTTAGTACATATACGCATACCTACATGTATGTAGGCATATAGACGCTGCACCCCAGACATGAGCAATACCTGCGCGGTACTCTCATTCGCTACATTTCACCGCAGCCTCCACACTACGGTAAATGCCTTGGGGAAGGAGAAGGAGAGCTAGGTATGGGCTACCCTGCATCTGCTGACATCATTATCCAACAACCCGTTCGATTATCGACAGCAGCGCTAATAGCCGCTGCCCACATGCTGGAAATCACATTCCATCAAAGGTCTGCCTTCCACACACCAAGTCACCGCATTTTCACATAGGTGCAACCGCAACAGAGTCGCGAAATGACCTCATGATACATTGAAACTGTCTCAGCTGCAACCAAACTCTACCCAGCAGCTTGCACGAGCCAGTACTGCCCGGTGCTTTTAATTCCCCGATGCCATCCATACCTACCATCTCTTCCAAATATCTCACATTAGGTACATGCATGTGCAGCCCCATCACGAACGCAACCAAGGATGTCTACGAACCTATGCCTAAGCGATGGATGGATGGATAGATAGATAGATAGATTGGTGCGAAGGAAGGAAGGAAGGCAGTTCGCGATAAGACCCGACGATTTCCCTCTCCAACCCCACGATCCCGGAATCAGCACCACCGAATATCACGAACACCCCTTGTCCCGTCCTGGGTAAGTTGGGGTCTGGTCTGGGGTGGCCTGCGAATGACGTGCTACCGATACGATGGAGTAACATTGGCATGTGAATCTGCATACCTGTGAAATCCAAACACGTTGATTTACTACTATGTGATGCATGTACTTCATCTGCGGGATAATGCCAGCTGGATAGATACTGCGTGGATATGAATAGAATATCACAAACACTACTTACTTAACTATACTCTTAAATAGAGTTTAGCGTGGTATATTTACGGAGTATAGTAGGATGGTTTCCATTTTAGGCGCCCACATACGAACTAGACGTCTCTGTCTTCAAAATACGTACCACGACAAAAAATCTAAGATTCCCAAGAAATAGCAAGGTCTACTTATTTCTTGATCAGTTGTATACAATCTACTAATAGGTAAGACACAGGGAGAAATACAGTAGTATACATCCACACATGCATGCAGTGCGGCATCCTATTCCTCACCATCCTCACCGTCCACCTTCCGCTTTTTCTTAACCTCCCTCTTCTGCGGGCGGAGCCATTCCTCCATGCCAATAGGCCAGTACACCCGATTTTCAGGGCCACCCATGCCGAGCTCAGCCTCCGGAACCATCGGCCGTGGCTTCGGCTCATCGGAAGCTTCCTCCTCGTCATTTTTACCTTTCTTCTTCCTCTGCTTTTTCTTGGGTAGCTTTGGCGGTGGCCGATTCTCATCCTCTCGCTCATAGGGGATTACATCGTTGAACGTATCCCACCCAGGCAGTCGGAACGTTCGCATGAGCTCGAAGACAGCCTGCTCCTTATCCTTGGCTTCGATCATTAGGTCCATGGTATCCGGACACGGTGGCAGTGTCATGACCCGGGGCCGATGTTTACGGCGTTGTCGCGGTGTCACTGCTTCGGGGCATGGTTCACTATAGTGCATCTTCTGTGTAATTCCCTTCCGATCCCAGGTTGCCTTGATCCGCGGGTATAACTCCATTATGTCCTTCGTTCCTTCCCTGATCATGCCCTTGTCGAACATGATGTTGTGGTGGTGGAAGTCGAGGACGAACGGGATATTTAGTTCTTCGCACATGGGTAGTAGGTCGTGCACGGTCCAGGACACGTCGTCATTCTCCAGAACTAGCCTAGCCTTTATCTCATCCGAGAGGAGGCCATAGTTCGCCCGAAACCGGCCCAATGTCGCCGCCTTGTCACTAAACACTCCACCCATGTGTAAGATCATAACGGCGTCCTTGTCCTGCTGCCTAGGTAGCCGCAGAAGAGAGAGCATCTCATTATGATATTCAAGATCACGTATAGAATTCTCGATCACTTCAGATCTTGGGGAAGCTAGCTGCGTGAACTAAAACAGGCTTAACTTGACACGTTAACTATTCGAGGAGTGGCTGCTTACTTGTCCAGGATGTGTAGTTAGTCGATGGCCCAACTCACCTGCAACCCTTCCGGCGTCTGCAAGAACTTCGGATGCGAAAGGCGCTAGCTTGTAGCCATATTCCTCGTGACTTGCGAAAGGGAACATTTCAGAACTGAGGCGCATGAATTTAATGCCATACTTATCATTCCACCGTAGCATCTTCACGATATCGCGAGCGTTCGCTAGGCCCAAAGCTTCAACATACTTCTGGCCCCTCTCAACCTCGGCGGGCTGTTCCTTATCTGGCCGGTTCTTGGTGGGGTGCTCTGGCTGTGATGGATCTTGGAGAGGGTGGCGGTGCTCTAGTATAGATGATATCCGACACGTACGAGAGCTAAAGACAGGAGGGTTACTATTTCGAAGATATGTATTAAGACAGGCCTGGAGTGTGGTTAGCTATTTGACTCATATCATTGGTCACGATAATATACATAGCCTAGTCTGCCTTTCCACGGCAGTGGTAGATAGTCGCTGTTGACAGGCGGCGGTCTAGCTCCTTCTTGCTTGATAATGGTTGTTTCGTTCTCGTCGAAGACGGATCCCGCATCATCTCCATCTAGAATCAGTCGGCTGACTTCTATATCGTCAAATCTAGCATCTTCCGTATCGTGCCTAAGCTTGGCATTACCTTTCTTTTTCCCTTCTGTCTCGTTCCTGGAGGGTAATACATCCGGCTGAGATTTGATAGGACGCGGTATCAGGGCGACACACTCCTTCTCTAGCCCATTTGATTGCACATCGCTTTGTTTAATTGCGAGTTTCTGCCTCTTCACGTCATTTCGTAAGCGATCTTCCATCTCCTGTAAGCCACTCAGGGCTATTTTGGCCCCATCCTTCCCCATCAGTCGTCCAAGTTCCATTCTGGCCTGGCCTGGTTCAGCCTGCATGACAATCTTTAGATACTCGGCCGGTTGTGGATTTGGTGCTTGGCCTCCCCTCTCCAACAGACGACCGGACCTTCTCGGAGCATCACCTAGATGACTAGAAGTAGGATGCTCATCTATCGAGGTCTCCGGAGTCAAAAGTGGCGTGTCCGGTTTCTTACGTTTCGAACCCATGGTGGACAATAATGGCGATACGACAGCGGGGGGAAATGATCTAGGTATATAGTATGCCAAGGCCAGAGCACACAAGCTGAAGAGGTGATTAGGCTCTACTTTACGAGGACGAATCAGATACCCAAGATGTACACTCATCCAACCGGACCAGAAGAGAACAATAGTGTGATAGTGTAGTCGAACGTGTCCTTGTGTAGAGCTATTAGCTAGCTTGGAAATGAAATATGATGAGACCGGAGACACACACTGACGGAGGTAGGGTTACGAGTAGGCGAAGGTGGTTAGTAGCAAGAGAGGAAAAAGAGAGACCATGTGCGGTGAGAACGTCATCACTTGACGTCGTAGAACAATGGGAATGGGAACATATAAGGGAAAGTTTGCTCCGACAGTGTGCTCTACGATGCCCAACAATACTAACACCTATGCACTCATATTCCGGGACTACGAACGGAAGGGATTGGATTTCAGCTGCCTAGGCGGAGCCCTAGCAGGCGAAAATAAGTACGGCACGCTCAAGGTGAATAATGACATGATGCAAAAAGTGATCAGATCGGGCCCCAATCGCAACTAAAATCTCCCTGTACTGCTTGCTGTACTGGTACCGTACGTGTAGATGGGTGTGGCTTGGTGCTTGGTGCTTGGGTGTTTGGTCAGAGGTAAGTACTTGGTCTAGGTAAGAGTCCCGTCTGGTCTGGGTAAGTGTAAATCACATTCAGAACCGATGAAATCATCGAAATCGATTAACATCATCGAGGTGGGTCTGATCTCAGGGTGTTGGCCAATCGATAGTGTCGCTGATAAGTCTGTGTACTACTGTCTTATATCACCCCTTCCTCATAACCAACCTACGTTACCTAGGTACGCAGACCCTTCGACATACATCATGGATCCTACCCATGGTGCATAGCTGAGTATTTCTCTCACATCTGTTTCACACACGTCGCGTCACTTGGTAAAGTATCACGCTCCATTCTCTTGAATTCCTTAGATACTTCTATCACTTCGCTAGAAAGAATAGGTAGGTAGGTAGGTAGTTGGTGCGGCTAATATTAGTAGCGTGACTCCAGTTTACCTAGTTCGCGCTCGTATTTATTGACCGCAAATGCGTCGATCGTAAGTCTCGATACAGATCGGTCTTTGTTGACTGTGGAGGAGCAAACTCTCCTGCAGACCTCCGGTATGGAATTGGAATCTTCCCTTGCATTCACATTCTGTATGTATACTGTCCTTTTGGAGCAGCCAAACAATGTTTACACTACCGGTTCTGACCGGTCTCACTATTGGTTTCCCTCGGTGCCCTGCATCCTGCCCTGGCCAGCCAATACACCACTGCAGATCTGAATTCTAGTCCTATTCCAGTCCAATCGCAACTGCAGCCTCTTACCGGATCGGCACTGGGCGTGTGACAGTTGGATCTCGATCGTCCGTTAGATCTCCAACCCTGCTTCTGCGGCTGTCCAGGTAGGTGGATAATACCGTATCCTACAGAGCGGGCAGTCGTATTTGTCCTTGAGAAACCAAACGACCAGACATCGTGAGTGGAATGCATGATCGCATTGATTAATCCTCAGTATCTCGTTATTATCCACGGACTGGAATACCCGAGCTATCTCGCGTCTCGTCAATATCTTTAGCCTCGATATACGGGTGTCGCTTGTCGTGGTGCTCTTCTGGGTCTTTGTTCCTAGCTCGAGATCTCCTTCGCCGCCGCCGCTCCGGGTACTGATGTCTTGCGATCTCCTACTAAACGATTCTAAGCAAATTGGACTAGAATGGTCAGTCGATATGTCTCTTATAGGACTGCCAGAGCCGTACTTGCCACTCAGTATCATCATCGGGTTGGTAGTCATGTTGACTTTTTCTCTCGGTCACCTTGTACAACCTTTTCAGCCCGGATCGTTTCCTTCGCCATGGCCTCGGCCATCGCGAGTACCCATTCAGCGCCCACGAGAGTATAACCCTAATCCACCTGTGATCTGGTTAGCGACTGTAGGCTTGGAGGGGATGTGGGCAAGGTCGGAGCTATTCACAGGATCACCAACGCGCTGACCACTGCAAAGGCCAGCACAAGTGCCGACGCCACAGAATCCGTAACATCTACCATGGTAGCCCTCGCGGCCACGAAAGACGGGCCTATTACGTGTTTTAACGAGAAGCGACGCTATTGCGCCGTGACAAGGCTCCTGACCTGTCTGGCTCTATGTCTGTAATACGAGAAGTATCGATGTGATACAATTGACCGAAGAGCTATCGGCTTAACGCGAGCGAACGTGGCTATGAATCTATGCCGTGACACTAAACGAGCGATATTGTGATGTGATCAATGCAACTGTCAAGTCTGCGTTGAGGAAAGGCCGAAAACTTTTTGGTATTAGAGTTCAAGTGTACACAATCGCTAGGACCTAGCCAACCAAGCTTTAGCACAAACCTTCCAACAAGGTTGATGACCGAAATAAGTTTATAGGCACATATACGTCGAGACTATCTTGGATCGTCTCACCGGGAACCGATATTAGACCAGAGTACGGATGATTAGCAACCTGTTCCGGAGTAACTCCGGTAGTCTATTTCAATATACGTGCATACCGAAGCACTATCCGTGAGGTCTATTTCTAATATCTAAGTTGTCTAAGAATCCTATGAATAGAAATTTCGAGGTACCTCGATGAGCGAGAGCGAGCATCCCGCTAGTAATTCACCATGCGATAAAATAGCCCCCCCGGCCACTATGTTAAAAACTTTTCATCTGCAGAGGGCCTGAACGGACATGATGTCCGGAGTGAAATAGTGAAATACGGCCACCAATACATGCAGAATAATGTGGCAAGGCTAATCTTCACCAAGCCGTCACCTGCCTGGGATGCTCTAGCCTATTTTTAGTGTCAGCCTCATGACAAAGCCGCATCATCCTATCACTTCGTCCTAAGTCTCTTAGCCGATGGTTGTGCATCCTCGCCTTGCAATGCCATCAGCTCGTTGATTTTCTCACCAGCAAGACTTATGGCCTCCTGCAATAAGATCTTCTCGCCATAGCGTACGAACAAGGCCATTCCGGGACGCCCCGCCACTGCATTGCTCGAAAGGAACTTCGCGTCCTCTTCGGCGCTCGTGGGGTATCCAGCTAGCTTTAGCTCAAATGCGCGGCGCATGGTAGAAAGACAGACTTCGTCCCGTCTCTGCTTATCGGGTATCGCTTCCGGGCTCATTTTTCGCACGACCTTTAAGACGGCGTTTATCTGCTCTCGGAGATCCTCCGGGAGGCCTTTCAGTGTCTTGGAGCCCTGGAAACCGCCTCGGGAATCGGGCTCTTCCAGGTCACGATCTATGACGAAGGCGTCCTCGAGTTCTTCCGGGTCTAGCTCCGTAATCTTTGAAGCAGTTTAGTAAAAGCGTCTATCTTTAAAGTTCCAACTAGCTCGCTTACCGCTTTTCCTAATATCGCGTCATCTATCGCAAGTGTCTGCTTTAGCGCTGACATAACTAGATCCCAGGACAACTCAACTACATCATAGCGGGCGTGATGTATGCTCGTGTAGCCGTAACGACGTAATAGCTCCCCATTTCCGAGGGGGCCATAGTAGTTTAATATTTCCTGACCGGCGGCAATTGGCCTTATAGCGGTCACAGTCAAGCTGTCTTCCTCGTGATTGACGTGTGCCTATTCAATGTTAGCTATAGCCACGCGCATCAACTTTACGGAAACATACATTGAATTCGGCATCTGCATTCAGGATATCAGCCATGGGAACCATGCCCATCAGTATCTTGCCCTCTCTATCCTCAACCCACTCGTCTTCATTCTCCTGGTCCTCTTCCTCGTCATTTTCGAGGTCAAACGCATAAGCCATGATGGTGCTGCCTATGCGGTGGGCTAGGAGTATGAGCTCATCTTCTGAAAGCCTCCGTGCCCCTTCAGGGTAGAAGACATCGGGGTTCTTCTCGACAATGGGAAGAACCCTAGCCCGGAACATTGAGTCTGCATCATCTTTGCCAATCTTCGCAACGATGGCGCTGGTCTGGAGCCCATCGAGCTCTTTATCGGACCACCACATCAAAGTGTCGAATTCGGTAGGTAATACATCGAAATACCGCTGCCAGCGCGATCTTTCACCTTGCAGATACTCGTAGATCATGACCAGGATGAGCGAAAGCCAGTTGTCAGGCGGACCACTAGTCTCGCCCACATCATCGTCCGCCTCACCGTCGGTATCATCTAGTGCAGTAGTGGCGAAGACCTCCGGTATCCGCTTCGCGAGATCAGATGTCTGCGTGTTGATGATAGCCGCCCTCGGAATAGTGAACAGCACCGTGTCCTCCGGGATATCGGCTTTTGCGACTGGTGAGAGTTATCAGCGAACGACATGTTGTAAGTATTGTAAAGGTGAGAGTGAAGGTGAAGATGGAGATGGAGGTGGAGGTGGAGGTCTGGAGAAATGAGTGAATGAATGAGTGTGAGTGAGTGCCAAGACGGTTAACGTACTGATGCCTCGCCCGCGGCCGGTATTTCGGAGATCCCGAATCTCAATGTCCGCGTGGAAGCTCGCGCCGGGCCAGGCCCTGAACCACTCCAAGAAGCGCGCGGAGCGCTCCTCGAACACCGGATCCGACATTTTTTTTTTTTGAATCCCCTCCTCTTATTTCTATCACCCGACCAGATAACCAAGCCAAGTCGTTAATGAGAGAGCCCAGGCTTAGGGAGGTATGTGTGTAAGTGCGAGAGTTTGCCGGCGCTGAAGAACCTTGCGCGAACAGTAAGCCGCAAATGCATCTAGGCGCTAACTGATAAGCTTCGGTATAAGCATGCACTACTCTTCTTTTATATGCTTTAGTTAAGGCTCCACAGCGGGTACCTAGGTAACAGAGCCCACTCCATGTGACTACCTAGGTACCTAGGTTATGTAGGTAGCCACTAAGAAAGTACCTAGGTACCTAAGGTATATATGTACATGTACTCATTGGCCCCTACAAGCATAAACTCACCGCTTGGTTGTGCCAATAGATCGAGGCTAAAGCAATGGGAACTCGTAGCCTTGAGGTAGTTCGCTTCCGCGGTCGCTACTATCTTCGCGTCCACCAGCCCAACAGCAACCATGAAGGCTTATGCGCCCAGATCATCGCGAGCATCCCCGCCGACCCGGACGACTATCAGAGGGCGCCTCCCCACCCCAAGCACCATCTTCCCGACTGACTAACAGCTTGCAGAATGGCTCGAGCAGATGCGGGCCACGTACGCGGCCAGGCAAGACGAGCTGGAAAAACATGTCTACGAGATTAGCGACGACGGCTCGACACCGGACTACTCTTCCTTCGACCATTCTCTCGTGCTTCCCTCGGAGCTTCCACGCCTGGCTAGTCATGACGCCGGATACTACTACATCATCAACCTCGACCGCGAGGTCCTCACGACGAATTGGGGCGTCCACTGGAAGCTGGCGCACCTACCGCGAATTGACAATCCGTGGCTCAACATGTACCCGTACGGGCCCATCGTCTCACTCGACATCTGCCTAGACGAGTACTTGGCCTCGCCGGCTTTAGAGCTGCCCGAACCACGCCCTGAATTGGAATACTGCTTCCACTTGGTAGCCCCGAGAACAAGCATCACCTCGGCCCGACAAGCATTTCTTACCCGCATGCTGGCCGAGGTTCTCATTGAATACAAGGACGACATCGTCAGGGTGGGCATGGAATGGAGCCCAGCTTCCTTTCCGTTTCGCGAGTTGGTTTTTGCGCTTGTTTCAATCGCGTCAGGCACGACCAGATTCTTCTCGTTTCCCGCCCAGGTATGTGATCCTCGCGATTGTGCATGGGGCCATTGCAAGCGGGACCATTTGCCGCGGTCGCGTGGATTCCTCGGCAGAGAATGGGCTGGTAGTCACGCCCCGTTACTAGAGTTCGGCTCCATGTCCCATCGACCCGGCGACGCCCCAGGTGTTTCGCCACCAGGAACAATGTACTGGCACGAAGATGTACTTGTCAGCTTGACCATGACGCATGATGGCGCCGCCGTTAGACAGGCCGTTGACTGGGGCCTCGACCAAGGGCGCGACCATTTTCAAATCGTCATGCTAAGTCTCTTCGAAGCAGTGTTTGCAGAGGTCTCTTCCGCCGATGACGATGACGAGGGGCCCGTAGTCCGAGTCAGCGAACCCATCTACCTGTCGCCTCTGCGCCATCGTTATTGTATGAGCACTCATCCACGCGAGCATCCGGAGCTCAAGGACGACATGAATCGCTCACGTATGCGCGGAGAGCTACACATGGGGACCAATTGCACGGGAACGGCACCAAGACTGCAGTCCAAGTTCCCCGGGCTGGCAGCGCTCCTGAACTTCTTCGAAGTCGCTGTCACTCGGCGCTCGGCGTCCAGATCTAGAGGCATTTTCCCTCCTGAGCTCTATGACCGGATACTGGATTTCGTCGACTATGACACGTGGAGGACGTGCACTTCCGTATCTACAGAAATCCGCTTCGCCTGTCTGAGAAAGTACAGGGTCGACGAGGATACAAGGATTGTGGCGGGCCCCTTCGTACGCGTTTCGAAGTTTCTTAGGCAACCCTTCCTCTCTTTTAACTTCGAGGACATGAAAACGGGCGACATTCTTCCTGTCATGGAGACTGATGGCCATTTTTCAACGGAAAGGCTAAATTGGATGCCGATCGTCGGCAGTCATCGTAAAGCGCTTATGTTAGATGTGGTCGGTCAGTATGAGCCAGCGGGGGGTATCCCAGTAGAAGACGATAGCGATTGGCAGATAGACACATGAGATCTCCAGGCTCACACGTAATTCATACGTGTATAGTATCACGTAGATTTTACTGTATCGAACGCCTGTGTTAGGCGTTGAGAGTATAAAGACAGTTGGAACGTGCGTACTTTTTCTTATTGTTGACCTTTCACGCGTTGTAGAGAATTGCAACGTAACAGTAGTTGCCCGGCAACCGGGTTAGCCTGTGTCCCCACAGCTGACCCTGGCCCGTCCCCACCGGACTTTGTACATGTAACGAGGTAACAATGCTGTACTACGTTGAGAGAAGTAGCTCTAGTAGGACTATAAGGTAGTAGGTATAGGATAGGCAGTTAACCTTCGTTTCATTCATTCGTACCTCATTCGCTAAAAACGAAAGACATTCTATTAATTCAGCATTAAGCTTAGTCCTAGATTATCCACGAAAATCCCAGTGCCAGAACTAGACACATAAACTACCTCCTTCCTTCTAATCCGGTACCACCGGGTGATACCGTCACTTTGTCCCTGTCCCTCCAGGTGAAACTAGTTTACACGATAGAGCTCGTATGGGAAGACTTGTTCCGTCTAGAACGCAAGGGCATGTTCGCCATTGAAAACCGAAACTTATCAACTCGGTCCATCCTATCTAACACCTTGGTCGGCATCCTGATGACTGTCTCCCTGTGAAATGTCTGCATGTTATAGTCATAGGAGCAGAGAAGAACCCTTCTCATACCGCCCTCCTGGCCGCATACTAGCGCAGCTGTCGGCGGATGGACAGCCCGAATCAGCGTCGCAGTCATCGAGTACGTGTCGATAATGGTGAAGACTCGATCTGGATCGGTTTCGACAATTCCAGCATCTTCCAACGGCGCAACCTTAGGCTCGAGCGCCTCAAACTCCCCGTCGATCCACTTGGTGTTGTTCGTGGTCGGCTTGGGGTGGTGGAGAGACTGCGTGCTACCCCAAGCACTCCATCGCAGGCGGCCCTCGGTGAAACCAAAGAGTTGAAGCTCAAGCGACTCGAGGTCGGCTTTCCCCTCGAGCCCGAAGAGCAGCGCCTGCGTGGACCAGAACTTGCCGCTGTAGAGCGATAGCATGGTATAAGGGAGAAGAGCGACGGCGGTGAAACCGATGAGGAAAAAGACGATACCGATAGCTATTAAAGGACTCGGTCCGTATGTTATTTTAAACGTAGTTCGGTCGAAGTGCACATCTCCTTTTGCCTCTGTCGCGAGTAGCACGATACCGAGGATCAGCCAACCTGGGGCGAAGCGGACTATGAATGCGCCGATGGAGCGCCAGATGGTCTTTCGCTTTAAGAAGCTCACGCGCTGCAGCTCGCCCCATTGGATAGAGGCGCCGAAACCACCATCTAGGACGACGGTCTGGTCGGACGCAAGGGCGGAAACCTGAACAGTAGGCTCGATGTCCCACAGCTTGGCGCCCCAGAAATCTTCAAGCTTGTGCCAATGCTCGCCGCGGCGCTGTGGAAGAATACAGATCAGTCGTTCGAGGAGGGAGTTTGAGTCATTCAGAAGCGAGAGCTTCGCAAAGGCCTCGAAGAGAGTATCGTTTTCGTCAGGAATAGGACGCCTCCGTACCATAGTCATCAGGGCGTACACCTTGTCAGCCGGCATGAAAGGATTGGTTTCACGGTTGACAAGACACTCTAGGCCAATAGTGAGAAGCTCGGTGAGTGTCAGGTGTTGACTGGCTTCGAAGTGGTCGACGAGCTGTCGAACTAGCATTGCGTCCCTACCACGATATGCCCTCGCAGCCATGTTCCTCTTGGGGATAGTATCGCAGAGCCTCACAGCATCTCTAGCTAGATAGATCTTAAAGTCATGTCTCGTCGGGGCCAGAAGCATCTCCGGCAATGTCCATAACCTTGACGACCAGTTTTGCAGCAACCCGTCCACGGCTTGGGCAGGCTGACGCAGTGCGCGGTCCTCTACCGTGTCCTGAAGGGCGATTACCATACTCTTCGCTCCTCGTGCGACGTCACAGATCCGGTGTGAGTCCATCTTCCTTAGTTCCGCGTCTTTCATACAATGGAAATCTACCCAGAATGCCTTGACGCCAGCATCACGAGCTGCCTGGACCCCGATTTCAAGGAGCTTCTGGCGATCGGCCTCGCACTGGGCTTCCATAAACGCCCGAGTTGTGCGTGCCTCTAGCGTCTCGGGAGGGCTCCAATGGCTCATCTCCCCGTGCGAGTAGGTGTGGAATTGAGCTCGAGTGTAAGACACGAAGACATATTCATTATTCTCCTCGGCTAAGCCGTTGTGCTCCCACTCGAGTGTATCTACGGGCTCAACGTAGACAGACCCGTCGGTATTTTCGCGAATCGCGCAGAGAGTACGGGGACGGAGCCGACGCCTAAATACCAATACCCCATCAACGACGCCGTCGTCTTGTGAACTTGGCTCGAGGGTGGTACGGCTGCTGGACGCTGGGCTGTCGTTTGTTTGTTCTAGGAGCGGGAGTGACTCCTCTTTTTCGTTGGTTTGCTAAATAGACGTAGGATATTCGTTAGATCGTTGAGAGAAACACGCGAATTGCAACATTTAATTCCGTATTTCATAATGCTTACATGGAAATCGGCCGCCTCCCTCTTGTTTCTCGGTGTCTTTGGATACGAGAAGTACTTATACCGAACAGGAGGATAGCGCCCACCAGGATAAGACTTTCCTTCAAAGTTTCCAAACAATGCCTACATCAGTCAAGACAGATGGTTAGTATATTCTACTCGAACAGCTACTATAGATCTTGGAGTTGTTAAATATTACCGTAAAGGTGAGAAGCAAGGACGCAATAGGATATTTCCAGTATATATCTACAGATAGTTAGCATCGCGCGTCGTGGGAATTATTAGCCATAAGTATTTACCATTACGATTATATGGCGTTCCCGGCTGAGAGAGAGATCCCTCTAAGACACTCCTCTCTCTCACCTGGTTGTTGTAAGTCCAAGTGAGAATACTCCACGGCGACTCTCGGAATGATTTCCAGGCCTGGGCGAAAGGGTTAAGCTCCAGCGGATCGGACCATGTAGTAAGGAGACCTTGGTTCCGACGGTAGTTATCCGCCTGCTGAACTCTCAGCAGCATTAGCTTACCATCGTCGGGATTAAGGTAGTGGTCCTTGTCCTTTTCTTCCTCTCTAACTTGAACATATCGATTCAGGCTATCTTTGTGGTCTTGCTTGTTGGTGTGGACAGGTTGCACCACGGGTCTGGGTTCAGAATTCCCAGTACCGATGGAGTGTTGTTGGTTTCGTAATCCTTGCTCAGGACCCTCAACGAAGGAGGTATGTTCAATTTGTACCTACACTCAGCTTGTAAGAAACCTAGTTTTTGACATTGATAATGCGCAAGCAATTGGAGGGGATAGCATTAGAGAATGTTTACATACGGCATGGTATTCAGACTGCTCCCTATGGATTCCGTTTCCCACAACGCTTTCGCCTCCCGGCTGATCGAATCCTGGTGTGAAGGCTGCGCTGGGTGGTGCCTGAGAATTCATGGTGTCAACAGAAGTTGAGAACATGGAACACAGAAACGAGAGAAACAGATAATAGTAGTTCGCCTTATTTTAGTACGACACAGGAGGACGACAATATATTCTCTATAACTATCGGGATTCGTTCAAATATGTTTCAGCCCTGGAGCCATTACAGAGATAGACTTAATCTCTAGGTAACATTGGCCTCCCCGTCACCTGCGCAACAGCCACATTTGACCGGTGGACCATCAGCCGTTTCCTGCGATATGCTCGTTATTTGGGCATATGCAAGTTCCTGTATTTGCCATTTCCGGCGATTTGACTCAACGGTCTTAGGAGTTGCCAAGCCTTGCCAAGACTACTCAACAGCTAGCGGATTGGCAACCATACATTCAGCTCATATATACTCGCCGCTATATAGGTACTCACCGAGTCGAGAAGGGGTGCGATGCGGGCTAACCTGCGACGCAATAGACTAATAAGACAAGAACAGAAAAGTCAAGGTAAAAAAATTCACGCTTTCGAGGATGCGTACATAGTGTTAAGCGGCCCCTCTCTCCTTGTTGAGTCCACCACATAGGTAGCCCTTGTGACGACATAACAAGCTTTACGTGGTCTAGAACTAGCAGAGTAATTTCCACTTTCTATTTTAGCCCTACAAGGCTGACCAGCGGCTTTTCCGCTTAGTCTGCGCATACCTATCGCGTCGCTTAAATACCCAAAAGTCCCTCGTGCCAAACAAGGGCAATGAGAATGCCGACGGCAGGGGTAAGCAGCCTGCCGGAGTCGTAGTGAGTAAGGCAACAGAACGTATAACCTTCAATGTAATGTTACGTCTTAGCAGGCACTTTCCTAGAGGATATATGAGTTGTCTCAACATTTTCTCAACCTTCCTTTTATGTTGGTCTTCTTGCTACAGAGACTAGAACAATCTCCTCCAGATAGCTAGTGATGTTTCAATCCGCAACTGTCTATTCTCCTTTTCATGCTCTATCTTTCTTATTTCGGGCTGAATGTGGACGCATTGCAATGGCAATACCGCGGACGGGTAGTATTTCTACACTTTCCTTTCGAATGTAATGTAACTATGTCCTTGCATGCATCATGGCTTGACGAAGAACGAAACTGTTTGCCCCAAGCCACCAGCGCAGTATTTATATTTATTGGACTAATCCGAATAATATACACCTACAGGTGCGCGTAAATATTAGTCCCCAAACTAATATATTTGACAACCACGTCTCCTCCCTGCAGGTGACACTCAAACCGGTATTTTCACCAGTCAATAACAGCCTGTCGAAATCCCCTAAGCGGTGCGCAAACGCTGTATGCACGTGGAGTGTAATAACCCCAATCCCAACTCGTGCCCCCTTGCAGCTTAAGCCACGCTGAAAAGATTTGCTCGATTCGGTGGGTAGGATTGCAGCATGTGGCTGATCGGACAGCGGCTTGCATTCCATCACTTGTCAGCCTGATAAAAGAACGCAAAACTATGCGAGGGGACTTTCCGCGTTTGAATTATTTATCCCGCAACTTTCTCTTTCTAGACCTGATGTACTGTCCGTTTGTTTTATGCATCATTATCATAACGATAGCCTAGTAATCATTCGTGTTGATTACTGAAAAGATTCAGCTTTATCTCGTACCCTTACATTCCGAGGCACTTCCTAACACGCACTTCTCTCCGTAGGAATCAGTACATCCAAAATATGTTTAGCTACCTTGAACAACAGGACGAATAGATTGACTACAGCCTTCTCTAGGTCATTCCCTATTCCTGATTCTTATATAATTTTCTAAGCTACTACCCCTGCTTCCGTAGCCTAGACTTCGGCCTCCATTCACGCATAATACTCTGGCATATGCTGTACGTAGGTCCGTTTTTCTCGGTGCGGTTATCTAGTGAAGGCGGAGCTACAGATGGAGATACATCGGTGAGAAGCAGAATTGACTTCGTCAATATGACGAATTCGCAGAAAGCCTTTCACTCAGTATTCAACATTTCATAATATTTAATTTAGTATTATAGGTATGACATAGACTATATTGGCTATCATATAAATGAGTGCGGATAAGGGACGTCACCGACGCTATGAAAATATGTTCCTTCCTCCATTCGAGCACCCATGTCTCATTCGCCATTTGACGTCACCGGCCCCGAAAATTTGTTTCCATTACCTTCCGGATAGCCTCTGGCTACTCGTAAGCATTTTCATTGTCGGAATTATCATCTTCAGGCTTGATATCCGGAGCCGTGGTAGTACGGGTGTTGTAAAAGAAGCCGCTCTGCTGGTGGACATTCTCTCGGATGGATCGCTGACTCCTCGGAGTGTATTGTGACGGAAACATGACCGGTTGCGGGGGCTGTGGCGGTGGCGGCGGTACATAGAGAGGACTGGCACCCGGAGCCAAGTTTTGATAGGTTTGTTGGTGTGCTCCGCCATAATAAGTTGATGGCGATGTCAGTGATTGCGAGGGGTCGAGACCTGGGATTATGGGAGGCATTTGGCTTGAATAATCCCTGACGATTCGACCATCAACTGTTGTCACTCTGGTATACGCAGGACTTGATGGTATTGCATAGGGATTATACCTAGCACTGGATCGTCTCTCGTAAGATCGTAGAGCCCCCGCGCTCCTGATTGGTCCCTGACAAGGAGAAATAGGACTCATAGTACGCGAAGATTGCTGGCTAGTAGACGCCCAAATAGGTGGTAGAGTGTAAGACTGGGGGATATCCAAGTTCTCAATCTTATATTGCCTATCGTGATCGTCTCCTTTGAGGTTATATGCAGCATTCCCATCTCCGCTCATACTCTGCTCTGTCGATGTAATGTCCGTACTTTCAAATTGCTGCCGCGCCTGTTGTCCTAATCTCTTAATTCCGGCACACTCCGTGCCACAAGTCGTGCGACGGGGCTCCCGGATAAGTTTCCCACATACTTCACACTTGTCGTCGCTATAGCGAATTACGTCCTTATCTTCTAGGGGCATTGGTGCGGCTTGGTGTCTAGGTATTATACGAGAAAAGCTAGATTTTGAAAATGGCCTAGTTGTATTCTAGATTTCAATAACAAAGATATATTGACTATAGGAGGGCGAACTCACCAGCAACCCTGATAAACAAGGACGGTTATATAGAGGAAATATCCCTCCAAAGGTACGGCGATATTCACATGTTGCTAACATGGCTGGTAGCACCCTCGTCAAGCCCTCCGTAACTGACTGGGAGACAAAAGGAAAATAGCCACGTGGCGTCTAGTTGCACAATATATTCTTTCTAGCCGTAGTACAGGGAGTAAGGGTGTAATGTTACTGAGTAGCATATCTCATGATCTTTGCAGACTTGGTGGTTAGGCATTAAACCAATCCCGATAGATTCTTTCTCATTTTAGTGTCAAGATATCAAGCTAGAGCGTGTAATACAGGTGGCTAGATATATTCTTTCTGGGTAATACTATCGTTTAGTCTCAGGCGCTCGTGATGTAGGTTTAGCCAAACCATGAACACTTTATCGTATTAGTTGCGAGAAAACGTCGTAGCCTTACACATATGATCACACGTATCCTTGACTAGATGGCCTACACTCTCGCAAATATATTTATTGCCTATTTATAGACTCCATCAGACATTGTCGTGGTATAGGAGTAGGGGCCATCCCAATTAGGCCTAACGTCAACATTACCCTAGCTAATACCCTGTGACCGATCTTGGTTTATATTAGTTCCCTATTACAATACCTACTACCACGACCGACATAGTGACGACGACTTACACTACGGAGCTTCCAACCACCATTATATCTGAAGTAATACTGAAGAAATGCCCTTGAGAACACGTCTGTTTGCCAGCTCAAGCCTGTTTTTTTTTTTTTTTGGTACTACCTACCCAACGTATCTAGCTTAAGATACCTATCACGACAGTAAATGCTTGATTGCTTGCCTGTCAATAGGTGGCTTGCTAATTCTCGGATCTTGAGAGCTTGTTTCCAGGAGTACGATAACCGCTCTTTATCCCACACTACGGAGCTTCCAACCACTATTATATCTAAAGTAATAATCACTACGACTGTACCTACAACCATTTTGCACTTGCATCCCGTTCCCTCGCCATCTGGCTATCATTAGTAGGATACAGACAGCTTCAAGAACTCGTGCATATCTGTTTATTTTACCCGAAAAATGTCTCAGCGCCGATCCAGCATCTCCCAAGGGACCACCAGTATATAAACCGAATGTTGATCAGAATATTGGTCGGATGTCTCCTAGAAGGAGGGTCACATCCTATGCCGGATAGATGGACGATCCGACCAAGCGGGACGATGGGCCGCGGCCTATCCCACTAGGATTTGAGCGGAAGCGTGATACTGCTCATAGGCCGCCTAGAAGGACTCTAGCGGGCGCCCACAACCAATCCCAGCTCTTTCCACCACCAATCCGGTTGCACGTCTTCAGCTACAGCACGCGATTTCCGACGTTTCTCTCATGGCGCTTTCTACGGCCGCCCGGGCCCCTCAGGAAGACGGCGGATGGCAACGTGTGATAATGGCCCCGCAGTAATTGATGCAGGCCTCTAGCCTTGTTAGAACACACAAGCGTTGAGCACTGAACACACAAGCGTCGAGCACTGAACATGCAAGCCTTGAGCACTGTTGGAGCTTACTCTAAGTTTGGTCATCACACCGACAGTACTGCTGTTGAAGCTGTTGGGGTGACCGTGATAGAGAGCGAGGCCGCACCCGCGTACTCCTTTTACGAGACCCATCGCAGCTCGAGATTCCTCGAACATACACGAAACAGACATGAACTTGGCGGCAATTGTGGAGTGATTGTAACAATGGCTCGACTCCTGCGGGCGGTGCGATAGCTCATAATTATAGGTGTAGGTCATCCAGGCCCATGGCCGCAGTACAAGGCAATCAGTCGGAGCAGGCTGGGCTGAGATATGATGAGTCTATTCACTAGCTTAAGTGTTCTTTCAAGGACAACCCCATTGTTGGGGCCGCGAGGTGAGATCGGATGAGCAGCACCTAAACTTGACCTCTCCCGATACGACCCCATGTCGGATTATGGTGCTGTTCCGCAGGCGTCGGGTTTGAGCAATTGAGCATGGCAGCCTGGCCGACGAAAGAAAGGGGGGGAGGGGGGATAGAGGGTCTATTTAAGCACCGAAACCAAAGTCCCAGCTGCTGTTCCGGCCTTACGTGTGAAGAGGCGGAGAAATAACTTTCATTACGCAAAAGGCTGTATTAAGAGACTTATCAGAATTCAATAAAAACACGTTAGAGTCAGCACGTCTCCTCGATAGAAGGTAATACGTAATCGAAGGGAATTGTTTAGTAGATAGACTGTCGATAATATTGCTCTCATGGCTATTGGTCACAAAATTGAAAACCATATCACCACACAATGTGAATTAGAATCAGTCAACTATCGTTGTAAGCAGCCACTGTCAATTGTGCTTAGTCGTCTGGTCCATCTATTTGCGCAATAAAACTTTTTCTCTCTCGGCCCTTCCACACACAAGGCCGGAATCTTCTTTTAGTGCTTAAATAGAACGTTTCCCCCCCTCACTCTCCCCCCCTTTTCCTTCCATGAGCCAGCAAGGCGCGCATGGGATGTGCGCTGCGCCATTGTTCATCCAGTGTTCCTCCCGGTCGGCCGAATATCCTTAGTCGATTGTGCAGAGCAGCAAGAGACTGTAGAGGGGCAGTGAAAAAGGGATGTTCAAGGGTATTCATTGCGGTCGGCCTAGACACATCACCACCACGTATGGCGGCTGAGCCAAGATGACCCGTACTATGGCCACCCGTTCCACCCGGGTCTCGTACATTCATTTACCTCCCTGCCGATACTCCTAGGTCCCAGTTCACAACGGACCTCTCAGGGCGGCGAAGGCTTCGGCGGTCTGTGAGTCCCGGCAATGAACATGCCGAAATCGGGCTCCGTCGACGGAACCAAATGAGTAAAAAGGTTGGGGAAGCGCGCAGGACGATGGCCATATATCCTTCCGCCTCTCCCTTTCCTTTTCCGGGGTCATTCCTAAGTCCAAAGGCCCCTGTTTTAGGAGTCTTGGTATCTTATCGACTTGGCATGAGTGAGGGGTGGATAGCTGGGGCGGAGACGAAAGCGGCCTTGGCTTAAGAGATGGTCTCTTGTGGTGACCATATGAATGAAAGATCCAGTGAAGATTCGGCTGAGTGTTAGATCTCCGAATGATGTGGGGGAATCACCTCTGCGCGTCGCTGCCATAATAGTCAGAATTCCATTGCCATATCGGCGGCGGGGCGGGCAATTCATTCTACCACCCCCTTTTCCAGAGGCACTGTTATGTATGGGTGGAGGTGTTCTGGAGAGTATGGATAACATTCCCTGAAACAGCGTGAAAAGAGGAATTCGGCCGCAGATCAAAGGTATGGCCGCTTAGTGTCTGAAAGAGGAAGTCTGTCAAAGGTCAAGGGTGTCACTATGTACGGGGGCATTCCATTGCACCTCAAGTTTCACAGCCTTGAGAGGTTTTCATCAGCTGTCCAGATATAGGAAGTATTGGGGGGTCTTATACGCCGCAGAAAAGGGACTCGGGTGGTGCAGATTTGTAAGGGTGCAGAAAGTTGAGGCTATGGCTGGTGGACCCATTGAAGAGGAACTATCGACCGAGAGCTTGCATCATCTGAATGCCGAATCAGTCGAAAATCTCGTCCCGCAACTCCGGCTCAATGATGCCTTTCGCCCTCGTGCATCGATGCAGATCTGGTCGACGATACCCGGCGCCGGGCCGTGAGGAAACGGTATGGTGTGGACTGTGATCTCTGGGAAAGCTGTGGGTATCACGCCTACATAGGTAGGGCAGATAGATGATAAAACTGTCAATGTCGCCGTTCAGTTCGCCCTGCTGGCTTATTGTCAAAAAGGGGGGGAGGAGGGGAGGGGGGGAAAACGGTTGTATTTAAGCACCAAGAATTTGGACACCACAGCTATCGTAAGGGATAGAGAGGGTATTTTACTTTGTATTTCGGAGCGATTGTTTGCTTGGTGGTTCACCATATTTACCTAGGGAGGCTGGTTATACGGATAACTACTAGGCTACAATCATCCCTATCGCGAGGATGCGATCAACTGCGATCAACGCTTCGTCGATTTTTTTCCAATGAACCAAAGGCGACATTCTACTAGAGCTTCCTCGACATAATCTTAAAATAACCGCGATTTTCGCTTGTAAACTCAGATAGAGTCGATAACGAGTGGAAGTGGATATCTGTATAGCTAATGAAAACGCCGCCTCAGACGGTGACCTGATGCAGCAGCATGCTTACTTTGACAGGAAATTGCGTAAAATTGTTCAAGCGGTTCATTTATTTTTTTATCTTTCATTCAGTGGTATATTTCCCGCCCTAACCTCCAGACTCCAACTTTTTGGCCGTAGCATCGCTCAAAGTTGTAGCATCGCTTATAGTTGTATCACCGCTTATGGTTGCAGCATCGCTTGAATCTTCTGCTATATCTAGATTCTGGGTTTCCTTAGCAAGGCCGCCTTCCTGTGCATTACCACCTTCGATATCCTTGCTTTGGGCTAGGAAGTGATCCACAACATGCATGTGGTTGTTGAACGCAGCCAGATCTAGCGGAATTTGATCCTTGTCATTAGCGATTGCCGGTGAAGCCCCGCGTGAGAGCAGCAGCTTGACGATATCTAGGTGGCCGCCTAGACATGCCCAGTGTAGGGCAGTGTTACCGAATGCGTTTTGCGCATCGATGTACACTGGGTCTGCTTGTGCCCCGGCTTGCGCTAGCCCGGCCGTCTCTGAGGCTGCGGGTGGTGCCGCTGGTGCTGATGTCTTGGTTGGCACTGGCAGATATGAAAGGACAAGCGTCACTGTTTCTAAATAGGCACAGTATAGTTAGTCGGAGCCTCGTTGTGCTTAATCCAATGATACGAGGATATCTAGTCAGCATAAATATTGTGCTACAGTCAATTTAAAGATGTGCTAGGCGGTCGTAGAGGAACTGTGAGCTCTAGGGATGAAAAAAAAGGAAGGGCGTAGCAAATGACTCGTTGACAAATGACAGTGGACACTTGACTGGTGACATGGTACTGCCCGACGAAACAAGACGTATGAAAAAGGGAGACCGGGCTTGAAACTGTGCGAACTTACTTGCGTGTCCATTCGCTGCCGCCATGTGTAAACAAGTGGCTTTGCTCTGTTCCTCCCTTGCAGCAGTCAGGATGTCTGCTGGTGTAGTAGCTTCGCGGGTAGAGAGCTCCTGTAGCATCTCAGTGAGCTCTGCGTCTTCGCCTGCCCGAGCCAAATAAACGAGATCATCGATCTCTTCCTCAGATAACCGCGGCGCCATAATCTCCCTTCTCTTGTTGGGCTGTTTTAAAGTTTGATTTGACGATGAGTGGGACAAATGGCCTTGGTGAATATTTGCATAAATTTAAATTATGCCTCGAAGAGTTATGCGATGTGACGGTTGTGTATTTGGTGACAGCGACCGTGTTGTGCTGTTGTCTCCTTATCCCGCTCGATAAGTGAGCGCCCGCCCGTTTTCCTATGCCACTTGAGGTGGTAGTGGCGGAAAATTTTTGTGCGCTCCGATGCGATTGGTATCAAAGGATCTTGTGTGTATGACTGCACTTTAACAGTACTTTTGGATTTTTAAACTGCTAGGCTGTTTAATGAATCGAATGCGTCGCATTAAACGCCAAATTATTGAGGATTATTTCAATCCCGAGTGTTCGATATTGTAGGTTTGGTCTTCGCTTGCTTCCACTCGGAAGGTGCAAATGCGCCGTGGGGCGGACCAATCACGTGACGGCTGGTGGATTACCTACTTTGGAAAGTGGGTTGGGTATCTTACCTAGACCACCGAGTTAAGAGGTTATTGACAAACACATACATCGATCCTTGAAATGCACGTAATCTCTGTGAGTATAATTTATCTTCTAATTGAAAATTCAGTAGAGATATCTCAAAGATCATACCCCGCGCATAGCTTTTGTCAAAGCGTTGTCTAACCACGCCGAGAGGTCCCCTGCTTCATCTACAGCTTGGATCTCGGCTTTGGTGTTGATTAAGAGCATAACCTGTAGTTCGCGGATGAAATCTAGGCTCTCGGCATCATCTTTCCCGACCGTCGCCGAAAGAAGTCGCGTAGCTGATCTCCTATCTCGTGCTGTGAGAGGTAGCGTAACCTCGATAGGACTATGCGCTATAGAAGGGTAAGGAGATGCATTTGGTTGGGACAATGAGAACTCTTGGCTAGGAGTGAGGTGAAAAACATTCGTCTGATTTGAGTCAGTGGATGCTGAGTTTCGGTGATAATGTCCGAATATGTCGCCGCTCCTTGGGCCAATCCAGGACAGCCGGTTCAAAGTTGTATTCTCTTCATGCTGTAAGGACCGGCTCCCATTTTTATACGTAGCGAAAATTTTAATACCATCAGGGTCGAAATCCACAAGTCCAAACATAGGCATCATGGGGAATGTGGCGTAAAGCTTGTGAAGGAACTGTCGTGTGGAGAGATCTGGGTACCCCTTGGCCTTTCATCAAGGTCAGTGTTAGATGTGATGGTTGCAGAAGAGGCTGATCGGATTGTTAGGCATACAGTAATAAGAATCCCTCGTCCGACTTTTGCACTTTCGTGAAAATTTGAGGCAGCAAGCCCGCGAAAAGTTGCCTTAAAATCGGCGGAGTTAGTTAAGCTATCGGTGCTGGCTGATACGTGGGATAAGATCTACCTCCTTTTCGATCACAAGAAGCCATTCGACAGCTCCGAGGGTAATGCCAGTAATTACGCGTACATCAGGAAGGAGAACGCCTTTCTATAGTTTGCTTAGCAGGACTCATGATGACAGATGAAGTGATAACTTACACCATCTTCTGAGTTGCAAGAAAGACTGGACCCGTTGCTGATCGTGATATTGACAGCGCCAGCGACGAGTCCCTTGCTTGTCGCGACCTACTTGGGCGTTAGGTTTATAACACTCATGTCTCATCATTGTGCTAACAATATTAAGTGCATCTCTCCCGAAGCCAAGTGTGAAGGCGATATCATCGACCAATTGGTCTACATATTGCTGGTTACCAAAGAGCTCTGGGTTCTGGTAGTATATAGCCCTGCACTTCCGTTGGTCAACCATGCTTAGAAGGTATGCATGAGCGAAGCTGACCTCTTCGTGATAACCGTACCGGCAACAAGTGCTTCGTGGGATAAATGGAGGATCTGAAGGAGAGCAGCTGCAGAGCGAAGGAAATAAAACACGTAAGTTAACGACAACGAGTGCGAAAACCTTCGTTGGTTCATCTATGGACATACTGAACTTCTTTGCATCCGTATCTCTGGAGGAGGGGAATCGAACTAGTCGCAACCTGCCTGTTCGACGATTGCGGATGGGAATGGTCAAAGCGCGGTTCTCTCTGAGGGCATCTAGATTTGCGGCAAGAATTTCTTCAATCTTGGCAATGATAATACCGGTCTGAGGGTTATGACTAGGGTCTTGAAGCAATACAACGTCACGATTGCTCGGCCTCACTACTTCTGATCCTGGGGATGATGAACTCGAGCCGAATATAGGGCTCCTAGTGCCAAGTAGACGTTGCATTTTGGCGAACGTGTCCCCATGTTGTGGTACTATACCTGTTGGTCTCAATGAGGGATCTCTAGAATCTAAAGCACTAGGTATTTGTACTTGAGCTTGAGCAGAAAGATTCCATTTAGTGCAAGCTGACAATTGATAATTTCAGACTTAGATGAGTTGACACAGGTTAGGTGATGAGACACTACGACGCTTGTTGTGCTTGTAAGAGAAACTAGTCAGAAATTGAAGTGATGAGGATATTATCTTTATTCGTAATAAGGCAGACCATGATCTCTGCTACGGCGGGACTGCGAATATGAGAGAAAGGAGAAATGGAGAGGTTGTAAGATTAGTACACGTCGAGGAGGAAAGTGCTTGCTCATGTCGCGTGTTTCATTCAAGCTGCGATGCGAAGATATCCTTATAAGCAAGGTATATATGTATGCTGTATAATGTGTAGGCTCTTGCCACAAGTGTGACAGCCACAAACCACACAAGTGCCACAGTCATGTCGGCATCAATGCTCTCCACAGGTACCTTGTACAGCCGGCTAGCTGCATTATCGTATTCGTTTTCGTTACCTCATTTGGTAACTAAAACTTCCGTCCCCTAATGGAAGTTAGTTTTGGGCGACATGGCCGATCCGAATACCTATAACTGTGGACAATTGGGAGGTGGAATTTGCAGACGA
Source organism: Nemania sp. FL0031 (assembly GCA_022432375.1). NCBI lineage: Eukaryota > Fungi > Ascomycota > Sordariomycetes > Xylariales > Xylariaceae > Nemania > Nemania sp. FL0031. The sequence continues at coordinate 633,331 of JAJKKK010000007.1, read as the reverse complement.
TTAATCATAGAGCTAGATTGATCATTCGGGTTTCCAATTGACTTCAGTTTACCATCACCACGCCGCCAATTGCCCGATTTAGTCTCAACTCACGAACGACCCCCCAATCCCTCCCTCAACCGAGCCACCTTGCGACGAAGGTCCAAGTCGACATGGTCCAAACTCGGTCCAATGGTCGAGTGAAAACCACGCCGAATGGCAAAACTCACATTGAGGACAGTCCACCATCGAATAAACGCGCCAGCAATGGCAACGGACATATAGACACCGCCACGAAGCACCAACAAATCGCAGAGACGACGGATCGTACACGTTGGAGGTTACTGGACGAGAGCGGTAGACTTACCTGGCATTATCTTGAGGAAGATGAGGCTGTTAAGGAATGGCCGCAATCTATCGCGGATAAATGGTATCTAGGTTTGGACACAGTGAGAGCATAAATACAACCTAGCTGAGCAGAGTACATGAAGACTGACACGAGGCGGTGTGCTACAGAACCTCCCAGATCTACCGAAACCCAAGAAGCCTCTCGACGCCGTGAGCAACGGCCTTACATTCTTCGAAAAACTTCAGCTTCCGTCGGGCGAGTGGGGATGCGAATATGGCGGTCCTATGTTTCTTTTACCTAGCGTTGTCATTGCATGGTATGTGACCAAGACGCCGATTCCTTGGTATGTCGCCACCGAGATCAAGAACTATCTCTTTGCCCGTGCGCATCCCGAAGATGGAGGATGGGGGCTGCATATTGAAGGCGACAGCTCTGTTTTTGGTACTTCGCTGAGCTACACCGTCTTGCGCCTCGTCGGCGTAGACCCCGAGGATCCTGTCATGGTCAAGGCCCGTAAAACACTTCACAAACTTGGGGGCGCTACACATGCGCCTCATTGGTCTAAGTTCTGGCTTAGTGTTCTCGGCGTCTGCCACTGGGATATCGTCAATCCTGTGCCCCCGGAAATTTGGCTTCTACCCGACTGGGTCCCGTTTACGCCCTGGAGATGGTGGGTTCATATACGTCAGGTCTTCCTCCCTATGGGGTATCTATATGACAAGAGGTGGACGTGTGAAGAGACAGACATCATTCGCGGCCTTCGCCAGGAGCTTTTCTGCGAAAAGTACGAAACGATTGATTGGGCTGGTAATCGAAACTCGATTTGCCCTCTCGACAACTTCCACCCCAAATCCTGGGTTTTGAACACTGCAAACTGGGCTTTGGTCAATATCTGGCCATGGTTTCGACCCAACTGGGTGAAGAACAGATCGGTGGAGTGGGTTAGCAAGCTCATTGATTATGAGGACGCAAATACGGACTACGCTGGTCTTGCTCCTGTGAATGCCTCTCTCAACACTATCGTGTGCTATATTCGTGACGGTCCCGACTCTTACAGCTTCAGGCGGCATATTGAGAGACTCGAGGATGGGATGTGGGTGAATACCGATGGCATGTTTTGCAACGGTACCAATGGTGTACAGTGCTGGGATACCTCGTTCCTCATCCAAGCTGCGGTTGATGCTGGGCTAGAGCGAGAACCTCGATGGCAGCCTATGCTGACTAAGGCATTGGGATTTCTCGATGAACAGCAGATCCGCGAGAACTGTAAAGATCAAGCATTATGTTACCGGCAGCAGCGTAAAGGTGCCTGGGCATTTAGTAACAGGGACCAAGGATACGCCGTGTGCGACTGCGTCTCGGAGGCATTAAAGTCTGTCATCCTTCTACAAAAGACCCCCGGCTACCCTCAATTATTAGACGACGAACGAATTTTCGATGCCGTCGACACAATCCTAACATACCAGAACCAGTCAGGCGCGTGTTCCTCGTATGAGCCGACACGCGGTAGCGAAATGCTGGAAATGCTCAACGCCGCAGAGGTATTTGGCAAGATTATGGTGGAATATGATTACGTCGAATGCACGACGGCCGTAGTGACGGTGCTTTTGCTATTTAGGAAACACTGGCCAGATCATCGAACGAAAGAAATCGACGCCTTTGTAAAACGATCCGTGGCCTGGATCAAGACTGCACAGCACCCAGACGGCTCATGGTACGGGAATTGGGCTATTTGCTACACGTACGCAACCATGTTTGCTTTAGAGAGTTTGAAGAGTATTGGCGAGAAGTACAATAATAGCTATTACTCAAAACGAGGGTGTGACTATCTAATATCTCGGCAAAGAGAGGATGGAGGGTGGTCTGAAAGCTATCGCGTATGTGTCCCCCCGGTTCATCCTCAAAAATGCGCTACTAACTCAGTTCTGTAGGCTTGTGAGAGAATGGTCTGGACCGAACACCCTAGCGGGTCCCAAGTGGTCATGACGGCGTGGGCGTTGATCGCCCTAATGCATGCCGACTATCCCGACATCGAACCCATAAAGAGAGGCATCAAGCTCATTATGGACAGACAGCAGCCGAACGGCGAGTGGAAGCAAGAAGCCATCGAGGGTGTCTTCAATAAGAGTTGCATGATTTCGTACCCTAACTATAAGTTCACCTTCACTATGAAGGCTTTAGGCATGTTTGCGACGAAATACCCGAATGAGAAAGTGGTGTAGTGGGAAGATCAAGGTGACGCCGAATGCTAAAAATAAGAAAACCGTCCACGGTACGACGAGAATGATAATACCTACAAATAGTAACTAATATGATATATTACGATACCTGCCTGGGTTCACCTTGGAATCTTCAATGCAGCAACGGCTCGTCATGCTCGTACATGAGAATGGCCGTCAGCGTCTTTACATGGGACCATCTGAGTATATTCTTTACTTCCTGCCAATGTTATAGTGAGAGCATTAGAATTTCTTCATTTGCACGTAAAGTGAGCCCTTACCTACCTGAAGTAAGGGTCTCACTACATAGGTAGTCACGGGTAATAATAGCCAATCGCAATAATGTTGTGAGACCTGCAGTGAAACAAAGCAAGTTCCTCAGGAAGAGCAATATTAGGAAGGCGGTGAATGCCAATGCAGCCTGCATTAATTACGTAGCTCCTACTACTGAGGTAGTTTAAGGATTGGCAGAATTTTAGGTAGGCAGGCGCTGCAGAGACAGCTCACCTTACCCATATGGAACCCCGCCAGAGATAGCTATAACCATTGGTTACTTGAGCTACCCATGGTAGCTTCTAGACCCTCACATGCAACCACCCTGGGTAATAACAACAACAGTAGGCAACAAGCCACCTGCTCCTGACCTACCTATCTACTTTACCTAGGACTCTACCTACTACCTGCGTACGATATTGAACTCGACTTCCCTAACCTCCCCATACTTCGCCTGCACCTATCCTAGGCACCTACCTACAATCACTTACGTCTCTGTCCACATAACCGTGCAATAGCCTATCTACCTACCTCCTACTTCTTAGGAACATCCCTAAATTAGTCCTGTTGAGATACAACTACAACGTTTTTGCCCTTCACACCAACACTACAGTACTATAGATAGGACCAGATAGTCACACGACAGCGTGTAGCCCTTCTCCCATTTTGGATCCTTTGACACTGTCTTTCGTTTCACTGTTCCAGCTTAGAGGCCATCTACTAGCCCGGTGAGCGACACGCAAGCAGATCGCCAAGCTAGCTGCCCACCATGGCCTCCGCAAACGCTCTAGCCGATGCCGGTCTACAGGATATCGCGGCACGCAAGTATGACGAGGGCATCGGGAAGCTCACCGAAGCCCTGAAACAACACCCTGCTCCCCTATGGCATCTTGAACGTTCCAAGGCCTGTCTACGAACTAACCAGTTCGATCTTGCCCTCTACGATGCGGAGATGGCGCTTCGCATTGCCTACGATCGTGCGAACCGCTACCAGATGACTGAGGCCCAAATCCGACGAGCCATCACCTTCTTCCGCATGGGCAGGTTCGCAGACGCCGATGTGTGTGCCTTTTGGGCTGTCCGGCTTGTTGACGGCGCCAAGGCCAACGAGGACGACGGCCAGCAGAACAAGGTTGACGAAAATGGTGACTACCTTGTACGTGTCCAGGAGGTCCAAGATGAGGCAAAGCCTGCTACCTCAGAGGGTCTCAGCACGGCATTAGGCACAGGCGCACGAACAAAGGAGAGCTCTATGAAAAATCAAGCCTTCAGCTGGCGAATTCAGGCATTAACACAGATGGAGAAGTTACCTCCAGGACATGATGGCCGCAAACCCCACTCTCTAGCGAAATACCCAACTCCATCACACCCAGCGACGACCAAAACGGCCTCGCAGGGCTCTCCTGCTGCTGCTGTAGCTAGTGGCACCGTTGATAGCAAGACTAGCACCACCAATACCCCGAACACGACATCCACCCCCGGTGACTGGGCGAAGCTGTGGAGTCAGTACGAAACTATGTACAAAAAACATAAAATCCGATTTAGCTTCTATCAGACAGAGACGAGTTTAACTGTCGATATCTTCCTGAAAAACCTAACCCCGGAAAAAGTCACCGTTGACTCTGAATCTCAAGTTATCAGACTAAACCCAGTTCAGGGTGCATCATTTGGCGGCTTTGGCGGCCCCATTGTTCTTCTCCTCTTTGGGGAGATTAAACCCGACGCTATCAAATGCAATGTCAAGTCGATGAAGATCGAGCTAATCCTGCAGAAACAAAGAGCGGGCAAATGGCCGACTCTACGACGCGAGAATGCGGAGGTTGTAGATAACCTCACCACAAATCCTAACGTAGCAGTTCCTTTCTCCCAATTCAATGACTTCATTACAGCCCTAGGGTAGGTCGTATTAGCTCGCTATCTGTACGAAATTTTGTTAACAAATCTGGAATAGTTATAAGGAAGCCGCTGCACTCCAGCTTCCTGATTTCGAAACAGATCCCTCGGGTTGGTACACCGCACTTCTCGAGAAGTTGCGATCCGGGGTTGACACTAAGCGTGGGTCTTCGATCGCGCCAGAACCTAAGACATCTGACCCTTCGGGTTCCATTCTATCCCCGCAGCCGAAGGAAGACCTGGGGATTCAAACCTCTGCGGAGAAGGCCACGCTAAATTCGGCACCTGCCTACCCCACCTCTTCCAAAAAGGGACCAAAGAACTGGGATAGTATCGACGATGATGATGGCGAAGATGCTGCGAAAGACGCCGATGTCAACAACTTCTTCCAGCAGATCTACAAAGATTCGGATGATGATACGAGGCGAGCTATGATGAAGAGCTTCATCGAGAGCAATGGCACCGCTTTGAGCACAAGCTGGAGTGATGCCAAGAGCAAGACCTATCAAACCCAACCTCCCGATGGCGTTGAGGCCAAGAAGTGGGAATAATCAACCGACGTCTCATTTCGGGTGATGCGGCGTTTCGTGTTTCGCGGACGAGATTACACGCTCATGACAAAGGAATGGATTGATTCGGCGTAGAAAAAAAAAGATACCAATAATACGATTGCTTTTGTTGTATGTAAGACTGATTAATTCAGATTTATCATTGTTTATTACTAATCCTCGTGATGTAATGTAACAGTTCATCTTCACACGTGTGCGCGCAGGGAACGAAGCCGGATGCCGGTTCCCGTCTTGAGCTTCCCATGGCGTTGTATTACACCAAGCAAACCAGGTGAACGGGTCGAATCAATTAAGGCATATTTGGAGAAGTTATAGAATTGATGTTATGTAATTGGACTGAGCATCCCCCTCTGCCTACGTACCCATGTCATCGGGACCGAGCACTACCGGCTGAGATGGCCAAATGATATCGCGACGATATCATCCCACCCAAGCAGACTCGCCAGAGCAGCGTTCAGGAACCATTTTCTGATATGTATCTCGCCACCATGGAGGTATTTCTATCACCGATAAGATGTTGGTGATTGACGGTTGAAGACGACATCCGTCATGCGTCGTCACCCCTTTGTCAACCTCCTTCCCCGCAATCAGGAAGTGTTCCCCGCCACAATTCGCGCAAACCTCTAGGGCGGTTTTGCGGTGGGATCCTCCACATCGGTCCACGTCCCGCTCTCTTCGAACCATGTCGTAGCTCGCTTTTCTGTCGAGGATTTCATCGGCAGTTCGCTGATTGGCTCAGCCCCGTTCAGCGCGGCTAGAGCTTATTCCCAATGTCGAGCCGGGGGTATTGGACGTCAGACGTAAGGGGAGGGGGGAGACAATTTGTGCTCGCAGCGGGAATCTGAGATGGCTCGGCCTGCAGATCTATATGTAGGTACGGCCGCGTCGTGCTGCGACTTTCATTTATTTTATATTAAGATCTCTTGGTCTAGCCCGCCGCATGCATTTTGTTGATATCGGACCCGCAGACTGTTGAGGACTTTGACGTATCAGTCGTGACAGATTGTGTTTCGTACGATGAACATCAGCACATTGTGAACAGATTGATCTTTTATTAGAGTTATCGTCGTTTATCTATTCATTGATAACCTACTTGCTCCTTCAACAGGAGCTGTCGTATGCGTTTTTGGCTGTACCTTGCCCTCGTCCTAGATATCTATATATAACCTCTATACTTGGTAAGAAGGCCGGAACTTCTTTGCCTCATAGATAGTCTAATCACACTTCATAATTCCCATAGGGCGTCGACAAAATGGATTCAACTCCTAACGGCAACATGATGGTGTCTGGAGAGGGCACTATTTCGCCGGTCCGCATCTTCCTCAACTTTGCCCTTCTCTTCATCGGCGCGTATTGGGCTATCCTCCTCCCTGCTTTCCTCATTAGCCGCATGGTATATAGGCGATACGCCTCACCCCTACGCTCTATACCTGGCCCTTTCTTCGCCTCTTGCACCCGCCTCTGGAAACTTAGATCCGTCGTCTCCGAAAACACACAATGGGACCACGTCGACCTACACAGGAAATACGGCCCCGTAGTCCGCATCGGACCCAACGAAGTCTCCTTCTCCTCTCCCCAGGTAGCCCGGAACCTCCTCTCGGCCGGGAAGCGGTTCTACAAAACGGACTTCTACAGCGTGTTCCCGCCGCCGGAGAACCCGGACATCTTCACCGAGATCCGCGAGGAGGTGCACGCCATGAAGAAGAAGGTGGCTAACGTCCCGTATTCCATGGCCGCTATGCGCCAGCTCAGCCCGTTCATCGATGACACGATTGAGTTCCTTGTCTCGAGGATGGGGGGCTTTTGCACCGATCCTACGACCAGCGACAAGGAGAGTCTGGTCAATGGCAAGAAGCCCCAGCCGACCCTTGACTTGGGTAATTGGCTACACTACTTCGCGTTTGACGTCCTCGGTGAGGTGGCCTTTGGGCGGTCTTTCGGGTTCCTCGCTGCGGGGATTGATAAGGAGAACGCGATCCGCACTATTGACAACAGTCAGAAGTATAATGGTATCATTGGGCAGGTTCCAGAGCTCGATATCTTCTTGAGGAGAAATCCCATCTGCAAGTATATCCCCGCTCTGGACCCTGCGAACAATCTCATTACGCGCATTGCGAAGGAGGAGATGGCGAAGAGGAGGCCGTTCGAGATTGAGAGGGAGGGCAAAGGTGCTGGTGGTGATGGGAGAGAGGATCTCATGGCGAGTCTGATCAAGGGACACTTGAAGGATCCGCAGAAGTTTCATGAGGGAGATATCTTCGCTGTTGCTCATGGCGCGATGTGAGATTTCCCTTTCCGTTCCCGTTCCCGTTCCCCTTTACTACCATAAAGGGGAAAAGTAACTAACAAGTCCCACCCACCCACAGATTTGCAGGCTCCGACTCAACAGCCTCAACAATGCAATCCTTCTTTTGGCTCACCCTAACCGCGCCCCGCGTCTACGCCACGCTGAAAACCGAGATCGACGCCGCCGTAGCCGACGGCACGATCCCGGTCTCGGGGAACATCGAGTGGACGCAGGCGCAATCCCTACCGTACTTCCAGGCGTGCTTGAAAGAAGCTATGCGTCTGCGGCCCGCGGTAGGTCTGAACATCACACGGTACGCCCCCGCGCCGGATGGTGTCGAGATTGACGGCAGACATTACCCCGCGGGCACTAGGCTGGCGGTCAACGGGTGGGTGCTGCATCGCGATACGGAGATTTTCGGCGCGGATGCGGAGTTCTTCCGGCCGGAGAGGTGGCTGGAGGATGAGGAGAATGCGAGGGTTATGGAGAGGTATATGTTCCAGGTACGTATTTCCTTGGCTTCTTTCACAGTCACCGGGGAGAGGAGACCGGTGTGTCTGTCTGCTTCTGTTGCCTCCTTTCTTTGTCGATTGATTGGTTGACAATTGACTGGCGTGCATAATGCATACATATGAAGAGGTTGGCTTACACCGGTGTTTAGTTCGGCGGTGGCGCGCATGTCTGCATCGGTCGCAATCTCGCCTTGCTTGAGATTAATAAGGTCTGTCCTCGCCTTCTCCGAGACTTCGACTTCCAACTTGTCAACCCCACCCGCGAGCTCAAGGCCAAGGCGACCTTCTTCGTTGTCCAGGAGGGGCTGAGCGTATACATCTCAAGGCGGAACGGCAATGCATAGCTTAGTTGTTTACGTTGGTGCCATGACGTACATCGACAATAGGGGTACATGGAATCGCGTGAGGTCATAATTGGAATGCTAAAATGTCTCGCATGTATAGTTTTGAAATAATCGGCCCTGGGGTTTCGCTCTGATTTCTGTTTCTCGGTTTGTTGTTACAGCGGTGTTCATGGTTTCTGCTTCTTTAGATCAATTGGTCCATTTGACGTCATGGGGGGTAGGTGATAGTAGTGGTGGCTAGATGATGAATCAAGAAATGTGCCATGTTGGAACCAAATACGATATTACTCTGACTAAGAAAGCACGCTTCTTTTGGCGTTGAAGAATCCTGGACTGAGGCTGAAGGGTAATCGTAAGAAATGTTACCCATGAGCATAAGTCTTCTGCTCACTTCTACGGCTTTCCGATACGAGAGACGAAAGCAGAAAACAGCTGTAGGCTATGCAGGGATCATAAGCCAAAGACGCTTTTGATTGACTCGCTTATAATATTGAAACAGCTCGGGTAAGCGACGCGCACTCTGCTGGCCTAGCCAGAGCTGTCTTAGCAATTCCAGAGATTTTTTATGAAGTTGGAACCTAAGGAGAAAGCAACATATGCCTTCGTTTTTAGCGAATGAGGTACGAATGCTGTTGATTTTAACGAGCAAAGTATGAATATAGTTAACCTTCGTTTCACTTATTCGTACCTCATTTGCTAAAACCAAAGGCATTTATTAAACCTAGGTGCTAGCTAGTGACGTTTGCAGCTCAAGCTGGCATTTTGACTTTGTTATTTGAGCTTCCAATCGAGGTTGTGCGAAAAAAAAACTGTCACACCAAAATAAGCGCACTGGCCATACATGAAAACAACAGTTGCGGATTTTGGCCTCTTGCTTTATACAAGTACCTGGCCACTTCATAACAGTGTTTGGGTACTGTCACGGTTGGACTACTTCAGCAAGACGAGGCTCACAGTTAGGGTACCTTTCGTATATTAATCGAGAAAAGAATACACTCAGTACAGCGGTCTAGAATATCTAGGTGTGGGCTACGGTGGGTGGGTCCCTTGTGGGTCCCTTGGCCCTGTGGCGGTCCCAGCCTCAGGGTGGCGTAGAGACCACCCAGCTGTGACTGGTACTAAAGCGAATGCTTTCGTTTTTAATAAATGAGTTTATAAAATAAATAAAACAAAAGTTATTTATAGTTTTTAATTTTTTATTGTTATTATTATAGCTTAATTAAAAAATATATTTTTTTTATTTAAAATAATATATTAATATTTTTTATAAACTTTAATTTATTTATAATTATTTAATAATTTATATTTTATATATTATAATATAATTAAATGTTTATTATTAATTAATTAACTTATTAAACTTTTTATTAAGCTATAATTTTTAATAATATTTTTAACGCTTTTTTTATTATATAAAGTTTATAAATTTTTAACTTTTATAATAAAAGCTAAAATGTTAAAAATAACTTTTTTTTTTATATAATAATAATGTTTTTTAATTAAGCTTTAAATAATTAGCTATTAAGCTATTTAGCTTATTAAAACTATTTAGTTTATTATTATATAATAAATTAACTAATTTATATATTAGTTAATTTTTTAAAATGTTTTAATAAAAACTTTTTTTTTAATTTTAATAATATTAATATTAGTTTTATTTATTTGTTTTAATTATATTTTATATTTTTTATAGCTTTAAAAATTATTAAATATTAATAATTATTTAAATATATAAAATTATATATTATAATAAAATAAATTTTATAATTATAATTAAAGTTATTTAAATTTTATAAGCTTAATTTTTTAATTATTTTTAATAGTTTAAAAATAATTATAATTAAAGCTATATTTTTAAACTTTATTATAATATATTATTAATAATAATAATATTATTTTAAAAAATATAATAATAATAAAAATATTATAATAATAATAATAAAAAATAAAAAAAATAATTATTTTATAAATAAAACTTTTATTTATTTTTTATTTTTATAATATTTTTATTTAAATTTAAATATATATAATATATTAAATAAAGTTTAATTAATAAGCTTAAAATAGCTATTTTTTTTATTATTTTTTTTATTAAAGTTTAATAATTAAATATTAATAAATAATAAAAAATTTATTTAAGTAAATAAATAAACTATAACTAAATAGCTAAGCTAAAAGTTTAATATATAAACAAAAAAATAAACAACAACCTTTTTATATAAAAAAAAAACAAGCTATATATAAACTATATATAGCTTAGCTTTTTTTATATAACTAATTATTTATAACTATATATTAACAGCTATAAATAGCTATTAATAGTTATTAGTATAGCTTTTAGCAATATATATAGCTATTAATAATTAAATTATTATATATTAGCTATTTTACTGTTTTGCTAATTGTTTTATTAAATATAATATAGCTATAAACAAGCTGCTAATATAAAAATATAAGCTATTAACAGCTAGCAAAATATTAATATATTAGTTAACTTATAAAATATAAAAAAGTATTTTTAATTATTTATATACTATATTATAGTGCTATAATAAAACAATTTAATATTTACTACTTTTTTTAAAAACTTAAAAAAAGCTTAAATTTAAATAGTTTTTACTATATATAGCTTATAAATATACTATAAAGCTTTTTATAATATAGTTTTTTTTTTATATATTATTTTAAATAATAATAAACTTAAAAATTAATTATTAATAAATAATAAAAAAAAGTTTAATTTAATATATATATTAAGTTTATTTTTATATTAATTTTAATATTTTATTTTAATATAATAAATTTATTTATATTATAATTAAAAGTTTAATATTTAAACTTTAAATTTATTATTATTTAAAATAATATTTAAAAAAAAACTATATTATAAAAAGCTTTATAATATATTTATAAGCTATATATAATAAAAACTATTTAAATTAAGCTTTTTTTAAGTTTTTTAAAAAAAATAATAAAGTTTAATTATTTTATTATAATGTTTTATATATAAAAAATAAATAAGCTTCGGCTTATTTATAGTTATTTAGTAATTTATGTTTTATGTACTATAGTATAATTAAATGTTTATTGTTAACTAATTAACTTAAACTTTAAGCTAGGCTTTTTATTAAGCCGCAATTTTTAATAATATTTTTAACGCTTTTTTTTTTATATAAATATAACAAAAGCTAAAATGCTAAAAATAGCTTTTTTTTTTAGTACTAAACCTGCATTTTTTTGTTTATAACAACGTTTTTTAATTAAGCTTTAAACAGCAGCCGCAAAAATGCCTTTATTGCGCTTTTATTTTAAGCTATAGCTATTAAGCTATTTAGCTTGCCGCTATACAATAAATTAACTATACTTAACTATGCTTTAGATTTATATACTTGTTAACTTTTTAAAGTGCTTTAATAAAAACTTTTTTTTCGATATTTTTAGTTTTATATTGGTTTATTTTGCTTTAGTTTATTTTAGTTTTTGTTATAGCTTTATAGAATTTTAAATATTAGCAATTATTTAAATATATAAAAAAATAAATAACTATAAAATAACGTTTATAAGTATTATTAAACCTGTTAATATTTTAAATGTTAAAATTTTTAATTGTTTTTAATAATTTAAAAATAGTTTTAGCTAAAGTTTTGCTTTAAAAGCTTGCTATAGTTGTTAAGTTTAAGTACTTTAGTTGTTAGTAGTAATAGTAGTAGTAAGTTTTTTTAAAGCTAAAATAATACTTAAAAAAACTATTAAAAAAAATTTTTACACTAGTTATTATAAAGCATATAGTAGTAATAAAAGTAGTAGTTATAATAGTAGTAATAAAAGGTAAAAAAAATAATTGCTCTATAAGTAAAGCTTTTTGCTTACTTTTTATTTTTATAGTTAGCAGTAAGTATTTTTATTTAAATTTAAATATATACAGTATATTAAATAAAGTTTAGTTAGCAAACTTAAAACGATTATTTTTTTGCTACTTTTTTAGCTAAAGTTTAACAATTAAACATATTAGTTTTTTTTTTTATATATTGTTAGCGATTTATAATAAAAGAAAGTTTAGTTTAGTATATACGCTAGGTTTGTTTTTAAGTTTAAAGCTATATTTGTTATATAAACGGCTATATAAAATAGTTTTAGTAAAATTATAAATAGCATTTTTTTTGCAGTAGGCTTAATGTTTAAAGTTGTTAAAAATTTATATTATATTTGCATTATTTATATAGTAAAATAACTATATAACAATAACTATATATTTATAACTAACTTTATTGTATAAAAATAATTAGGTGTAAAAAAAAAACAAGCATTATATATTTAACGTTTTAATAAAAATTAAACTATAATATATAAAAAATAAATAATTAAAAAGTTTTTTTTATATTTTATATATTAAATAATATATTAATTTATATTAGTTATTAATAGCTTATATTTTTATATTAAAAATTTATTTATAATAATATTATATTTAATAAAACAATTAATAAAATAATAAAATAGTTATATATAATAAATTTTAATTATTAATAATTATATATATTATTAAAAAGCTATATTAATAATTGTTTAATAATTATTTATAACTATTAATATATAATTATTAATAATTAATTATATAAAAAAAATTAAGCTATATATAGCTTATATAGTTTATTTTTTTTTTATAATAAAAAAGTATTATTTTTTATTATTTTGTTTATATATTAAACTTAAGTTTAATTATTTAATTATAGTTTATTTATTTGTTTAAATAATTTATAATTAAAAGTTTAAAGCTATATTTATTATAATAATTATAAAAAATAATTTTAATAAAGTTTTAAATAATATTTTTTTATAATAAACTTAATATTTAAAATTATTAAAAATTAATATTATATTTATATTATTTATATAAATAACTATATAATAATAAATATATATTTATAATTAATTTTATTATATAAAAATAATTAAATATAAAAAAAAACAAACATTATATATTTAATATTTTAATAAAAATTAAATTATAATAAATTATAATAATATTAATATAACTATATAGCAATAACTATATATTTATAACCGACTTTATTATATAAAAATAACTAGGTGCAAAAAAAAAGCAAACATTGCGTATTTAACGTTTTAATAAAAATTAAACCATAATAATAATATTAATATTTTTTATTTTTTTATTTTTTTATTTATTTTTTTATTTATAAATATAAATTTTATAATAAATAAAAAAAAAATTTAAATTTTTTAAAAAATAACTTTTTAAAAAATATTTAATATATTTTTAAAAAGTTTTTATAAATAAAAAAAATAATAATATTAATATTTAATATTTAATTTTAGTTTATTATTATTTAAAATAATATTAAAAAAAAACTATATTATAAAAAACTTTATAATTAAATTTATAAGCTATATATAATAAAAATTATTTAAATTTAAAGTTTTTTTTAAGTTTTTAAAAAAGTTAATAAAGTTTATATTATTTTATTATAACTATTAAAACTAAATAATTAAAAAGTTTTTTTTATATTTTATATATTAAATAATATATTAATATTTTATATTAATAGTTTATAATATTAATATTTAAACTTTAAGTTTATTATTATTTAAAATAATATTTAAAAAAAATTATATTATAAAATGTTTTATAATATATTTATAAGTTATATATAATAAAAATTATTTAAATTAAATATTTTTTAAGTTTTTTTAAAAAAGTAATAAAGTTTAATTGTTTTATTATAATATTTTATATATAAAAAATAAATAATTAAAAAGTTTTTTTTATATTTTATATATTAAATAATATATTAATTTATATTAATTATTAATAGTTTATATTTTTATATTAATTATTTATTTATAATAATATTATATTTAATAAAATAATTAATAAAATAATAAAATAGTTATATATAATAAATTTTAATTATTAATAGTTATATATATTATTAAATAATTATATTAATTATTTATTAATAGCTATATATAAATATTAATATATAATTATTAATAATTAATTATATAAAAAAAACTAAGTTATATATAACTTATATAACTTGTTTTTTTTTATAATAAAAAAACTATTGTTTATTTTTATATTTATATATTAAGTTTTAGTTTAATTATTTAATTATAGTTTATTTATTAATTTAAATAAATTATATTAATAATTTATTTATAATTATATTATATTTTTATTTAAATAAATAATTAAACTATAATTAAATAATTAAATAAAAATTTAATATATAATTAAAATAATAAAAAATAAATATAATAACTTTTTATATAATATATTTTATATTATATTATATTATATATTAATTATTATATATTAATAATTATAAATAATTATTAAATAATTATTAATATATTATTTAAATAAATAGTTAAACTATATTAAATAATTAAGCTTAGCTTAATATATAAATTAAAATAATAAAAAATAACTTTATTGTAAAAAAAAATAAGCTATATAAGCTATATATAACTTATTACTTTTTTTTTGTTTTTTAATTTTATTATTATATATTTATAACTATATATTAATAGCTATAAATAACTATTAAACAGTTATTAATATAGCTTTTTAATAAAATATATAGCTATTAATAATTAATTTATTATATTTAGTTATTTTATTATTTTATTAATTATTTTATTAAATATAATATTATTATAAACAAACTATTAATATAAAAATATAAGCTATTAATAGTTAATATAAATTAATATATTATTTAATATATAAAATATAAAAAAAACTTTTTAACTATTTGTTTTTTATATATAAAACGTTATAATAAAACAATTAAATATTATTATTTTTTTTAAAAAACTAAAATAAAGCTTAATTTAAATAGTTTTTACTATATATAGCTTATAAATATATTATAAAGCTTTTTATAATATAGTTTTTTTTTTAAATATTGTTTTAAATAATAATAAACTTAAAGTTTAAATATTAAATAACTATTAATATAGTTTTTTAATAAAATATATAATTATTAATAATTAAAATTTATTATATATAGTTATTTTTTGTTTTATTAATTATTTTATTAAATATAATATAATTATAAATAAACTATTAATATAAAAATATAAGCTATTAATAGTTAACAAAATATTAATATATTAATTAATTTATAAAATAAAAAAAAAACTTTTTAATTATTTATTTTTTATATATAAAATATTATAATAAAATAATTAAATTTTATTACTTTTTTAAAAAAACTTAAAAAAAGCTTAATTTAAATAGTTTTTATTATATATAGTTTATAAATATATTATAAAGCTTTATATAATATAATTTTTTTTTTAAATATTATTTTAAGTTATAATAAACTTAAAGTTTAATTATTATAATTATATTATATTTAATAAAATAATTAATATATAATAAATTAATTATTAATAATTATATATAATATTAAATATTATATTAATAATTATTAATAATTATATATAGCTATTAATATATAATTATTAATATATAATAATAAAATTAAATTTTAAAAAATAAAAAAATAAAATAAAATATATATAACTTATATATAAATTGTTTTTTTTATAAAAAAAAAAGTTGTTTTTTATTATTTTAATTTATATATTAAGCTTAAGTTTAATATTAATATTTAAACTTTAAATTTATTATTATTTAAAATAATATTTAAAAAAAAAACTATATTATAAAAAGCTTTATAATATATTTATAAGTTATATATAATAAAAATTATTTAAACTAAAGTTTTTTTTAAGTTTTTTTAAAAAAAATAATAAAATTTAATTGTTTTATTATAATATTTTTTATAAAAAACATATAATTTTATAACTAACTTTATTTTATAAAAATAATTAAATATAAAAAAAAAACAAATATTACGTATTTAATATTTTAATAAAAATTAAACTATAATAAAAAATATATAATTAAAAAGTTTTTTTTATGTTTTATATATTAAATAATATATTAATTTTTATTAGCTATTAATAATTTATATTTTTTTATTAATAGTTTATTTTATATTAATATTATAATTTAATAAAATAATTAATAAAATAATAAAATAGCTATATATAATAAGTTTTAATTATTAATAACTATATATATTATTAAACTAAAAGCTTTTATGCTTAAAAGCAAAAAAACCTTCGTTTTTAAATTTTGTTATTTTTTTTTAGCAGTTTTAGTAATAGTTTTTAGCAGCTTTAGTAGCTCTAGTAGTTTTAGCAGCTTTTTATACTAAACTTTTTATTAAAAATAGCAAAAAAAGTTATAAAAACTTTTATAAACAAACAAGCACTTTAGAATTATTAATATATATTAAGCTGCAAAAGTTTTAAACTATTAAAGCTTGTTTATAAACTATTAGTAAAAAAAGCTACAAAAGTTTTTAATTAGCAATTTAGTAGTATTATAAAATTGTATTTTTAAATTAACTTTTTATAAATTAAAATTATAAAAAATATAATATTAAATTAATATAAACTAGTTAAGCTTTTATTAATAATAAAAATATTATATTAATAATTTTTCGATATATTAAATAAATAAAAAAAATTAACGTAACTTTAATTTTAATGTTTAAGCTAGTATAAAAAGCTATATTTTTGCTAATTTAAATATTTTTATATAGTTTTTTATGCTTAGTAGTTTTTATATTGTTTGTTGTTTTTTATATTTTAGCTTTTAGTTTTTTAAGCTTTAAGTATAAATATTAAAACTATAGCTATATTTTTAGTAAACTATTTAATTTATTTGCAATAATATATAACTTTAGTTATTTTTGCTAACTAATTAATTAACTGTAGTATTTTTTTAATTTTAATTTTAATTAGCTAAATTATATTTTTTATTAAAAAATTGCTAAAGCTTAGCTTAAGTTGTAAAAAAAATGTTATATTATATAACTGTTTAAGTTTTGCTTGTTAGTTTATAACAGTAGCAAATAAATAATTAAATACTAGTAGCTTATTTACATTATAGTTTTAAATATTAGCTTTAATAGTTAAACTAATAATATTAAAGCTTTGCTTAATAGTTTTTTTATTTAAAGCTTTAAAAACGTTTGCTTTAAAAATAACTGTAATATTATAAAAAATATTAATATTGTATGTTTATAAAATACTGTTTATTGCTTTTATATTTTTACAGTTAAAAAAATAAAAAAGTACTAAATATAATAATAGTTATATTTTATAATTTGTAAATACTATTAGCGTAAGTTTTAATTATTATATTAACTTTAAAGCGGTATTAATTTAACTGTTTTTGTAACAATAATTTTTTAAAGTTGTTATAGTATTAAATATATAATTTTAACTGTAGTATAATTAGCATTATAGCAAATTTTCCTATATAATAAACACAAAAAGCTAGCTTTTATTTTATATATGCTAAGCAAAAATATATAATATATAAAAATAGCTATTATTTTTAAGTAAATATTAATATAATTGGTATAAAAATAGTAATAAATAAGTAAATAAAATATATTAATATAAGTTAAATTAATCGGTATATATTGCTAGTATATTTTATTAGCTAAATTAAAACTAGCGTTTATTTAATAAAAGCATACTGGTTAAATATATAATATAATATATAATTAAACTGTTAATTTTATATATATAAAGTTAAGTAACTATAGTATATATAATAAGTTAATATAGTAAAATAGTAAAAAAAACAAGTAATAAAATAAACCTATAGCATATAAAACATGCAATTTTTTAATAATTAAGCTTAAAAATAAACAATATATTAAAAATATTATAATTTAAAATAAATATATAAAAATAAAAGTTAAACTAGCAAAAAAAATATTTATATATAATTGCTAATAGTAGTAAAAAGCTTTTTGCTTAAGTAAGCAGGTATATTAAATAATAAAACTAATAAGCTTAAAAAACTAAAAAACCTAAAAGTATAAAAAATTTAAATATATAAAAAACTTTAATGTATAAAAAACTTAAAAGTGCAAAAAACTTAAAAGTATAAAAAATTAAATATATAAAAAACCTAAAAATATAAAAAACTTAAAAAATTAGAAAATTTAAAGGTATAAAAAATTTAAATATATAAAAAACCTAAAAATATAAAAAACTTAAAAGTATAAAAAATTTAAATATATAAAAAATCTAAATATGCAAAAAACTTAAAAATATAAAAAATTTGGATATATAAAAGATTTAAATATATAAAAAACTTAAAGGTATAAAAAATTTAAATATATAAAAAGTTTAAAGGTATAAAAAATTTAGAAAAATATAGCAAACCTAAAAAACTAAAAAATCTAAAGGTATAAAAAACTTAAAAAAGTATAGCAAACCTAAAAAACTAAAAAATTTAAAGGTATAAAAAACTTAAAAAGTATAAAAAATTTTAAAAGTACAAAAGATTTTAAAGGTATAAATAATTTAAAAAAGTGTAGCAAACCTTAAAAAATAAAAAACTTAAAGGCTTAAAAAATTTAAAAGTGCAGAAAACTTAAAAAAATATAAAAAATCTAAAGAAATAAAAAACTTAAAAGCATAAAAAACTTAAAAAAATAGTAAACTTAAAAAACTAAAAAACTTAAATATATAAAAAACTTAAAAGTATAAAAAACTTAAAAAACTAAAAAACTTAAAAATATAAAAAACTTAAAAAATATAAAAAACTTAAAAAAGTATAGCAAATTTAAAAAACTAGAAAACTTAAAGGTGTAAAAAACTTAAAAAGTATAGTAAATTTAGAAAAGTATAGTAAACTTAAAAAACTAAAAAACCTAAAAAACTAAAAAACTTAAAGGTGTAAAAAACCTAAAAGTATAAAAAACCTAAAAGTATAAAAAACCTAAAAGTATAAAAAACCTAAAAGTATAAAAAACCTAAAAGTGTAAAAAACTTAGAAAATATAAAAAACTTAAAAGGCTAAAAAACCTAAAAAACTAGAAAACTTAAAAAAGTAAAAAACTTGGAAAACTAGAAAACTTAAAAGTATAAAAAACTTAAAAAACTAGAAAACCTAAAGATATAAAAAACTTAAAAAATATAGAAAACTTAAAAAATACAGAAAACTTAAAAAACTAGAAAACCTAGAGAACTAAAAAACCTAAAGGTATAAAAGACTTAAAGGTATAAAAAACCTAAAGGTATAAAAAACCTAAAAGTATAAAAAACCTAAAGGTATAAAAAACCTAAAGGTATAAAAAACTTAAAAAGTATAAAAGACTTAAAGAGCTAAAAAACTTAAAAAACTAGAAAACTTAAAAAAGTAAAAAATTTAGAAAACTAAAAAACCTAAAAATATAGAAAACTTAAAAAACTAGAAAACTTAAAAGTATAAAAAATTTAAAAGGTATAAAAAACTTAAAAAGTATAAAAGACTTAAAAAAGTATAAAAAATTTAAAAAAATAAAAAACTTAAAAGTATAAAAAACTTAAAGGCTAAAAAACCTAAAAAACTAAAAAATCTAAAAATATAAAAAACTTAAAAAATATAAAAAACTTAAAAAAATATAGCAAGCTTAAAAATGCAAAAAACTTTTAATAAAATAAATTTTATTTATTATTTAAGCTTTTTTATTTTAGAAATTAACTTTTATTTTTTTGTTGTTTTTATTAATAATATTAGTAGAATTTTTAAGTTTGCTTTTTATTTTGCAAAGCTTAATAATTTTAATAGCTTTAGTAATTTTATTATTAGCAACAATAAGCTTTAATGTTTTAAAAAGCTTACTTTTTGCGGCAAAAAAGCTGTTATAATTTTTATAGTATAAATATTAATATATAAATAAATCTTAAATATTTATTAATATATAAAAAGTTTTATTTGCTATTTTAACTTTAAGCTGCTGCTAGGGTTAATATTAATAAAAAAATAAAAATAATAAATATAGCAAGCGTTAAAATAGTTAAAAAAGCTTTATATAATAATAAAACTTTTTTGTTTATTTTAAGTATAAAATTTTTAATAGTTTTTATTTAAAATTTGCTTAATAATTTTACTTTTAAGCTTATTTAAATTGTAAACATTTAAAAAAAGCTTTAAAGTTATATGTTTTAAATAAAAATATATTTATAGCTTTAGATATTTTTTAAGTGCAATTTTAATATTGTTATAATTGAACTTTAGCTTTAATTTTTTTATTTGCTGCTATTTTATAGAACAAAATTGCTTTTTTTTTTTTATTATATTTTATATTGCTAAAAAAAAGTTAAAAACGCTATTATAGCTAGGCCGAAATATATTTACAAATATGTTGCAAAAAAAAAAAAAATAAAATAGTAGTAGTAATAGCAGTTAGTTTAGCTTTAATAAAACTATAAAAATTTAAAAGTATTAAAATAAGTTTATAATTAACTTAAGCACTTAAAAGCATAAAATATATATTAATTTTATTATTACCTTTAAAAATAACAGTAGTATTATAGCTATAGTTACTAATATATAAACAAAAATAATTTAAATTTATTATTTTAATTTAACTAATATATTAAGTAAATATTATAAATTTTATTTTTATATAAAAATATATAGCAATATTTTTATTTTTTAAAAGCTAAAATAAAAGCTTTTATATTTTTTTTTTTAAAAATACTATTTTAATAAAATTTGCTTATAACTAGTTATTTAGCTTAAGTAGAAATTTTTTTAGTATATAGTATAAAAAAACATTTGTATATATTTTTTTTTAGTATTATTAATAATATATTATATTATTAATATAATATAATTTTATATATTATAATTTTATATTAAATTTAATTAAAAAATAACCTAACAAGTTTGTTTAATACTAATTAAGCTTTATTAGCAATAAAAAAATAAGCATATTTATTGTTTAAATTAGTTATATATTTTTAATTTATAAATAAAACAATTTATTTGTTATATTAAACAAGCATTTAAAGCTAGTTTTATTATAAAAACAGTTAGCATAAAACTTTTAAAAAGCATTTTTTTATTATAGTAATATAATAATATAACTAATTTATAACTTATAACTTTTTTAGTACTATAAATATATAGCTACTTTAAAATAGCAAACTTTTATAATTTATATTAAAGCTGCTTTTAAATTTAACTTTTTTTTAATGCTAAATATTTTTTATTTGCAAAAGTTATTATATAACCTATAATAAAAAAACAAGTTTATAAAAAAACAAACACTAAATTTTAGCATAAATATATTTAGTATTATAAGTATATTAAAATATTTTTAGCATAAGGTTTGCTAGGTGGTATAGCTTTAAAAAATAGGCAAAAAAAGTGAAAAAGGCAGGGATAATAATAATAACAATAATAATAATAACGGCAATAATAATAGCAATAAAAGCGGGGGTAAAAATGTAAGCAAAACGGCTAAAGTAAATAAAGCAGCTAAAATAAATAAAGCAGCTAAAACAAGCAAAATAGCTAAAGCAGTTATAAAGCATTTAAAGCTTTTTATTGTTATAATATTTAATTAAAAAATATTATTAAAAAAAAAAATAGTAGCAATTATTTTTATTTAAAAAAGCTTTATAAAATAATATAAAATTAATATTTATATTACTTTTTTTGCAATAGCTAATTAAATATTTTGCACCTAATTTAAATAATCGTTATTTAATATAAAATAAATTAGTATTAAAAAATTAGCTTTTAATATAATAAATATAATATTAAATATAATATTACTATAATAATAAAAAAAAATAATATAGTATTAATTTTTAAAACTTAATAAACTTGCAATTTTGCTATTTATTTATTATTTACTTTTGGTTATATAAGCATATATATATAATTTATATGCTATATTTATATAAAAATAAACATATTTTTAAAATAAATCTGCAATATAAATTTTTAGCTATTATGCTATATTTTTATATAGTAAAAACTATATATAAATATTTAATATAAAACTAAACATTAAATAATAAGCTAAAAATAGCAGTAAACTATATAATAGTTTGTTGTATTATTATAGCAAAAGTATAAATTAAGCAAAAAGTAAAATATATAATTTAATATATTTTATATAATATAGTAAAAATTTTAGCTAATTATTATTATTAAACTATATATTTAAATTTTTGTTGTTTATATTTAACAAAGTTATTTTTTTTTTATTTAGCTTATTTAAAAGTGTTTTTATTGTTATTTATAGTATAGTATAGTTTGTTTTATACAAAATATTAAACTAAAAGCTAATTTTTTTATACTAAAATATATATAAAAATATAAAACTATTAAGTTAAATTATAATATTTAGCAAACTTTTTTTTACAACTAATAATGTTTTTTTTTGTTTTTTAAATGGTTTATATTTTGTTTGTTTTAGTTTAGCTAAAAATATTTTAATTTTAAACCTAGCGATTTTTTGCTAGTTTATTTTTGCTTAAATATAAATAATAAACTAAAATTTTTTTAATTTAAACAATAAAGCTAGTATATATATTATTTACTTAAGCTTTTTAGTTTGCTAATAATATAAAAATACTAATTAAAAAACTAATATATAAAGTTAGTATAGCTTAAAGCTAGCTAAAAAATAAGCTTACAATAGTAAATAGCATATAATATATATAAGCTACTAAAATAAAAAAAGTTTATTTATAGCGCATAAATAGCATATATATATTTATATAAAAAAAAATAAAACTAGTTTTTTTTTTTTTGCTATTATAATAAAATAATATTAAGCATTATATTTACTATAGTAAAAATACACTTTTTATTTTTAATATATTTTATATTAAATATAAACTTAAAATATTAAATATAAAATATATATAAAGCTATTAAAAATTAAGTACTAAAGGTGCTAGTTTTATAGTATTATATATGTTTTTTTTAAACAAAAATAATTGCTAGCATTTTACTTTTTAAAGATGTTTTTTAGCTAGATATTTTATTAACGTAAAATTTTTAATGTTTTATAACTAATTTAGCTGTTTTATTTATTAAGCTTAAATTGCTATTATTATTTTTTTTGCTACTATTATTACTTTTGCTGCTTTTTTTGCTTATTTTTTATTAACGCTATATAGCATAAAAAATTTTATACTATAAATATTTTAATATACTTATAATACTAAATATATTTATTTTAAGGTTAAGTGTATAACTTTTTATATGTTTGTTTTATTGTTGCTTTTTAAAAAATAACTTTTATAGAAAAAAGTTATTTAATATTAAAAAAAAAGCAAACATAAAAGCAACATTAGTATAAATTACTAGCATTTAGCATTTTTTAGAAACTTTATGTTTATAGTGCTATAAAAGCTTTAGGTTATAAATAAAATATATTATTACACTACTATAATATAATAATATTTTGCAAAAGTTTTATGCTAACTGCTTTTATAATAAAACTAGTTTTAAATATTTATTTAATATATTAAATAAATTATTTTACTATTAAAATAAAAATGCTTAATTAATTTTAATTAAATTTTTTATTATTTTTACTATTATTATTAAAACAATATTTTAATTTTAACTTTTTATTAGTTTAGCTTTTTATTAAATTTAGCATTAATATAAAATGTTTAAAACTATTTAAATTTAACAATATAATATATTATTATTGAAAAAAAAAAAAAATAAAAGCAAAAGTTTTATTATAGTATATATTAAGCTAACTTTTATTTAACTTAAATAATATAACTAAAGTATACTTTTTTTAACTAATATTTATATTAAAAAAAATATAAAAGCTTTTACTTTGCTTTTTTTTATTTAGATTGCTTTAAAAGTTTGTTTGCTATATATTATTAAATAAAACTATATAAAAATAAAATAAAAGTTAATATATATTTTTTTTAACTTTAAAATATAATTGCTTTTTATATAAAGCTAGCGCTATATAACTATATTATTAATATTAATATAATAAAATCGATTTAATAATAGTATATACTAGTAGTAAAACTATTTAACACTAGATTTTTAGTAGGCAAGTTTTTATAGTTTTTAATATATACTGCTAAATTATTTTTAGTGCTTAAATAATAATTATTAATATTTATTATTTTTTATTATAAATATAAATATTAATATATTATACTTTTTTTATAATTTAAATTTAGTATATTATTAATATTAACAAACTTAATGTTTGCAAACTTAGCTATAGGTTTAAAGCTACTAACTAAAGCTATATTTAGTATATTAAAAAAAAAACCTAGCTTAATAATAGCATTAGAATTATTAGCTTTTTTTGTAAAGTTAAGCGTAGGTTTAGCTTGTATTAATTTTGCTTAAGCTTTTATAAACAGCTATTTGTTAGAATACTATATTTTTAATAGTAAAGCAATAGTAGTTAAATTAATTTTAATACTGCTATTATTAATATTAAAAAGTTTTAATTTTTTGTTTAAATATATAACATAAATAAAGCTATAAAATATAAATATTTTTTTTTTATAGCTAATTTTTTTAATATATTTATTTTTAATTTGCTTAATAATGCTTTTTATAATATATACTAACTGCCTAGTAAAAAAAGCTAGTTTTTTTCGATTGTTTAAAAAAAATTTAAAACGTTTTTTAGCTTTAGTATTAAAAAATAAAAAAATAAGCGTTTTAAAAAGTTTTTAAAAAAGGCATACTATTTAGGTTTTTTTGCTCTGCTAAAAATAGTATTTAACTTTTAAAAAAATATTTATTTTTAAAAAAAACACTAGTTTAATAAAGTTTAAATTTAAGTTATTCTAAGTTAAAATTTTGTTAACTTTGCTAACAAACAAGCAAAAAATATACTAATTTATAATAGTAGTATTATTTTTTTAGCTTAAATTTAAGCTACTAATTATTAGTTTAATAATAATTATATTATATTTATATATATATTAAATTTATTTTTAACGAGCAGTTATAACTTACTGCTATATTTAACTAGTTTTAAATAACTTGTTGCAGTTTTTTTAGGTATTAATAGCTTATAAATTGTATATGTTTTGCATAAAAATTATAGTACTTTTGTTAATTAAAATAGCTAGGTTTTTTTAGTAGTAAGCAATAAGCAAAATATTAAAGTTTATAATATACGTTAAAAATTAATTTTAGTTAAAGCTATAGCTTAATATACTAGCTTTTGCAGCAAACTATAGCATTATATTGCTATATTTAATTAATTGTTTGTTTTTTTATTACTGCTTTTATATTTTTATAGTAAATATAATAAAAATATATAATAATAATAGCATTTTATAGTTTTAAAGCTTAAAAAAAGTTGCTAAAGCAAAAAAAGCAAATAAAGTAAAAATGTTAAATATATTAAATAGCTTTAAAAAGCATAGTAGTAAAAAAGCAGTAAAAAAGCAATAATAAATAAATAATTAAATATAAAAATATAAATATTAAATAATAAGTTATAATAAATTAATTTAAAGTTAAGCAAAACTTTATATATTATATTAAATATATTATTAATTATGCTTTATATATATTTTGTACTATTTTAGTATTTAATTATTTTATATTTTTAATACTAAATAATTTTTTATATAGTAAACAGTATAAATTAAGCATTTTAGCTTTATAGCTATTTTAAAGTTTTGTAAAACTTTTTAATAGCAAATTATTAAGTAGGTTTTTGTTAAAAATTATATGCTTTTAAGCATTATATTTAGGTTAAAATATAAATAGTAATATTAAATCTATTTATTTTTTTGTTTATACTATTTAATTTAATAGCTTGTTATAAAAAGTATACAATAGTTATAAAAGAAATAAATTAATATAGCTAATAGTGCTATATAAATTTTGCTTTAGTAATATATATAAATAAAACTAAAAGTATAGTAGTTAAGCTTTAGTTTTAAATAAAAATAAATAAACAAAATATTTATTTTTAATGTTTTTTTTTGCTAGCTTAAGCAATACTTAACTTTTTATAATTGTATTGTTTTATATATAGCTAATATTATTTATTATTAAAACTATAATAAAATTTATAATAAATAAAATTTTAGCTTATATTTTATATTTTTTAGTTATTATATAGTTTTTATTTTTTATAAATAAAATATAAACGAAATAAAATAAAACATACTATATAATATTTATAATAATTAAAAATTATTATAATTTATACTGCTATAATTTAAACTTAGGCTATTTATAGCTATATATATTTGCGTTTAAAAGTATAAAATAAAAAAGCTTTTTGTTTATAAATATTGCTTACTTTAAAGTAAAAATTAAAAATTTTTATATATTATTAAATATATTTTTAATTTATTTATACAATATTATTTGTACTAAAAAGCTTATAATAAAAATTAAAAATAATAAAAACTATATAATTAAAATTAAATTATTTATAGTATATAAATTAAAGTATAAATATTTAAAAATTTTTTTATTTTTATGTTTACTAAATATTTTTATAAGCTAACAATTTGTTTAATTGTTTTATAATAGCATTTTTTTAATAGAAATTAAAATTATTACTTTATTTTTAAATATATATGCTACTATTGCTAATATTAATACTATGTTTTTTTTTTGCTATATAACTTTTTACTAATATTTAATTGCTTTTTACTAATATTTTATTGCTTTTTACTAATATATTTGGCTTTTTATTTTTAATTATATATATAACTACAATATTTAAATTAATATTACTACTGTTTATTTTATTAACTACTTAAAAATTATTTTCGAATAATAGCGGTTTTAGTAGCAGCAGTACTTAAAAAGCAGCTAAATTTTACTTTAATGCTGCAAATAAGCTTTATATATTTAAAATTTGTAATTTTAAAAGTATAAAATATTTAAATACTATATTAAACAAACATAAAGCTAAATATATATTATGTTTTTAAGCTAAAACTTAAAACTTAATGTTATTATTATTAAATTAGTATTAATTTTGCTAAGTTTAAACTTTTAATGCTAAAATAGTAGTTATATAAGCTATAAAGTTTTTATAATATTTTTAAGCTAAGTTATAATAATATTTTTTAAATTTTAATAAAAGCAGTTTATATTATATAAATTGTATAAAATATTTTATATTAAATAGTAATATTTTTATTTATAAAAGTTATAATATAAATATTGCAAAAAAAAACCTGTTAGCTTTTTGTTAGCTAAATATGCTATAAATATTATATAAATATTTCTAGCTAAAAAAAATTAATATATTATATTTTTTTAAAAAACGTTTTTTAGCTTTTAGAATTGTTTTTAGCTAAATTGCTAAATTTATATTTAATTTTAAAACTAGTTATACTTTAAATTTATTATATAAAAAAATTACTAAATATATATTTATTTTTACTAACAATATATTTTTAGTAATAAATATTTTTTTTTAACTAATAAAAAATATTAAAAGCAAAATTAAAGTTATATAGGTTAGGTTTAATAAGCTGCAAAAAAAAAATTTATTATTATTTTTTAAGCTTTAAAAAATAGTTATAATTAAAATGCTATTATAGCTTTAAACAAATAACTATTTATATTAAAATATTGCAAAAAATTAAATATTTTAGAAAATTTAAAGTATAACAGAAAAAATTATACTATAAGCTATTTTTAAAAATATTACTATAGTGCTAAATGTTGCTATAAAAGTAGCTAAACGTTTTAAATATATTTTTTTTAATATAAATTGCTTTTTAACGCTTAGTAAATCTAATAAACTTAATAAACCTAATAAACTTATGCTTATATTTATACCTATATTTATACTTATACTAAACATATCTATACTTATACTATATATGCTTATATTTATATTATATATGCCTATATTATATATGCTTTTAAACTTTACAAATATTTTATTTGTACTATTAATTTTTAAAACTTTACTAGGATATAATAGTACTATATACTTAGTAAATAAAAAAGTTAAAAAGTTATTAATAAAAAAGTTAAGCAATATTATAATTGCTAACTAGCTTATAACTTTTATTTAATAGCTTATTAATAATTATAATAACTTTAGCAAAAAAATAAATATAATTATAATATTAACGTTTTCTAGCTTTTTTTTAGTTAACTAAAAATAAGCTACTATTATTAAAAAAGTACGATTTATATAAGCAAACATTTAAAGTTAGCTATATGTTTAAATTATATTTAAAAACTTGTTTTTAAAAACTTAAAATTTAAACTATTTTGCATTTATGTTTATTAAAGTTTTTTTATATAAATAAAAAAAACTAGTAAGTATTATAAAAAAGTATTTTATTAATTATAATAATGCTAAAAAAAAAAACTTTAGTTTAAAAACGTAAGTATTTATATTTTTATGCTTTATAAAAACTAACTAGTAATATTTATAATAGCTAAGCTATTATTAAGTTTTACTAACATAGTAGCTATATTGCAACTTATTTAATATTTTTGTTTTTTATATTTAATTAAATTGTTTATAATAATAGCATATATATTTTTTTTGCTTATTTAATAAAATTTTTGTTTAACAAACTTAAGCAAATATATATTTTACTTTTAATTTATAAATTATAATAAACTGTTTTTAAGCTATAAAACAATAGGCTAGCTAGCAACTTTTAAATATTTATATTATTATATAAAATAGCAATATATAAACAATAGCAGCTACTATTAAACAAAAAAAAAATATTATAGCATTAAAAAATCTAAAGCATAATTATTTAATATAGATTATTTATAATATAGTTTACTGTAAACTTTAACGATTTAATATTTTTAATATATATTTAAATAAAAAAAAAACTATGTAAAGTTTTATACTATAAAAAACAACTTAAGCAATTTAATAGCTAAGTTTTTTAACAATTATAAACGTTAATAAAAAAAGTTAACTAAAATTTTGTTATTATAGTTAAATAGTTTTATTTATATTTAAAAGCATTTTTTATAAAGCTTGTTAATATTAACTTAAATAATAAAGCATTTAGTTTTATTAATTAATATTTTAGTTATATTAAAATTAACAGCTATAAAACGTTTTATTTATATAGCATAATATAATATTTCGGCAATATTAATATTAATTAAGCTATTATTTACATTTAAAATAAAAATAATATAATAAAACTTATAAAATTTTTAAAATAAATAAACAAGTATTTTTTAAAATATATTAATAAAAATATTTTAAACTAGCAAGCATTAAAAAGTTATATAAAAACTAAGCTTTATAATAACTTTTTTGTATTAAAAAATAAGCTTGTTAAAAAATAAAAAAAAAAAGCATATTTTATTGCTATTAATACTTAAAAATATAAGTATATACTAATATATTACAAATATAAAAATACTAAAACAAAAAAACGCTACTTTAAAACTTAATGCTAGTTTAAATAACTTTAAGCTTTAATACTATATATTTTTATTAGCTAAAAAAGCATTTTTTATATTAAGCAAAACAGTTATAATTATAGTTAGTTTAATAAAATAATAACAGTAGTTTTTTAATATAATTATAATTTTTTGCTTATTTTTATTAAAGCTTAAATTTTATTGCTTATATATTATATTACTAATTATGCTATAAAACTAAAAACGCTAACATTTTAACAACTAATACTAATTATAGTATATTTAAACATGCTAAAAACTAACCTAGGTTTTATAAACATTAAATAGCTTAATTTTGCAGCTAAAAGTTTTATAATAAAAATTTTAAACAAAATTTTTTTTAAACGAAAGCTTTTTTTAATTAATATAATAAACTATATATTAAGCTATAATATATATTATTTTTTCTAAAATATTTAGCAGTAAGTTTATTTTTTATTTTTATACTAAAAAGTTATATAAGCATAGCTAAATTTTAAACGTTAAGCAGCTTTTTTAAACAAAAAAACTTTGCAGGTTTAATTACAAAATAAGTTATATTTATTTAAACTTAAAAAAAAAATTAAGCTAATAATATTTTAGGTTTATAAAACTAAAAAGCTTTAACTATAATATTTTTATTTATATAGCTATATATTATATATTTAAATAATACTAAAACTAACTAAAAAATAGCTAGCAAAGTTTTGCTAGTTTAATAGCGCTTAAAAAAACAATTAATATTATTAATAAGTTAAATATTTTAATAAAGTAGCAATTTTAATATTTACTAGTATACTGCTATTTAATAAAAAAAATAATAAATTATATATATAATTTTAAGTTATAAAGCTTGGCCTTTTTATACTATAAAATTATTTTGTTATAAATTTTATTTTAAATTTAGTATTACTATAAAAAAAGCTAAAAGTATAATATTTTAATAAACTATAGTTTATTTTTTTTAACTTTAATTTATTTTAAAAATTAAAAAATAATATTAAGCATAATATATAATAATAAAGTATTAAAGTAAACTATAACTTAAACTTTAATTGCAAATTTGCAAATAATAAAAATAAAGTTTTCTATAAAAAAAAAGTAAAAAAAGCTAATAATTTTTTTTATTATAATATATTATTAGCATTTATAAAAGGTTTATTAAAATAACTAAAACAATTATATAAAGCTAAAATTTTTATACCTATATAAACAGCAAAAATATTAAACCTAACTAACAAAATAGTATACATTAAATATACTAATTATTTAAACTTAAAAAATTTAAAAATTTATTAAAATATACTGTTTATAGTATATAAAAAAGCTTTAAAATAAATATACCAAACATTTAATATAATTAAACGCTTTATTAAAAAATAAAAAAGTAAAATTAATATATTAAATTATATAATATTATATAATTAAAGTAAAAAAAATAAACATAACTATAATAATACTAAAATAAACAGCTTTGCTATATTATATTACAATTTTAATAATAAATTATTTAAAATAAACAAAAACTTAATTGCTATATTTTAAGCATTATAACTACTTTATTATAAACGGCTATATATTTTTATATAGCTTAATATTTTAATTAAAGTTAAAACTATATAGTTTTAAGTTAGCAACTAAATTATAAAAAAATATAAGTTAAATTACAAACAATTAATTATAATAAACCTAATATTAAAACATTTAAATAAAGTAAACTATTATTATAAAAGCAGCAATAGTATATTTAAAGTTAAAAATTAATTAAATGCTATTATAAGTTTTTATTTTTAACTGCTATTTTATTTATTAAGTAAAAATAGTATAAAAAAAAGCTATATAATTTAAGCTTTAATATTAGCTTTAAACCTAAAAAAAAAGCAAAAGTATATACGCTTAATAGCTATATTTAATTATATAAATATAAATATTAATAGTATTATTGTTTATTATACGCTAAAGCTAATAATTTTAAAATTAACAGCCGGCAATAGTAAGTTTATAAAAAGCAAAATACTTTTAAAAACAAAATATTAAAATTAGCAAACAACTAATATTTTAGTTATTAATAAATATAGTATAATATTTGCTTTTAACTTATATAAAATAAATATACAACTTAAATAAGCACAAAAACAAAAAAATAGCAATTTTAAAAAAATATTTATTATTATACTATATAGTAATTTTTATTAGTTTAAGCTTATAAAAAAAATATTAATATTATATTTTAGCAAGCTAACTATAAAAAATAAATATTTTAAAACCGGCAATAATTTTTAACCGATTAATAATAAGCTATATAAAAATAAACATTACTTAAAATATTAATTATAGCTTTAATTTATAACTATTATAATATTAAATAAACAAATATAAGCAATTAATAAAATATATACTGCATTATTTAAATGTTTACAAGCAAGTAAACAAATAAAAACAAATGCTAATATTTTAAATGCAAAAATAATATATAGCAGCAATATTATATTAAACAAAATATTTAAAACAGTTATACTATTAAATAGTATATAATATAAATTAAATATTTAAGCAGCTTTAAGCTTTGTTTAGTTATATAAACAGCTATTATATATATTTTTATTTAAGTATTTTTTAACTAAAAGTTATTTTAAAAAAACTGTTTTGCAAGCAGCAAACTTAATTATAAACTTTAGTATAGTTAAAATACTTGCTTATTTGCTTATTATAATAAGTATGCTAGTTGCTATAACAAACAATATATACTAAAAACTTAAAATAGTTAATAGTATAAAATATATAGTTGTAAAATTTATACTTAATTTTAATGCTTATATATATAAAACAAGCTTTAGTATATTTATTATTATTAAACTATTATTAGCTTGTTTTTTATTTTTATTAATAACTAAAAATGTTTAAGTTTGCAATTTTTTATAAAAAATATTACTAATTTTACTTAGCAAGCTTTATATTTTAAGTTTTTTTTTAAAGTTTAAACCGTTTAGTAAAAAAAAATATTATTTAACTTTAATATTTATAGTTATAAAATATAAAGCATAAAGTTAAAATTATAAAAATATATTTTTAGTTTTAACTAAAAAACATAATAAAAAAGCAAGCTTTATTAGTATATATATATAACTATTTTAATTAACTAGCTTTAATAGTTTTTATTTTTTTATATTTATAAAGCTAAATTATTATATATAATTATATTTTCTGTTTTATATAAAAATAGCAATAAATAAAATAAAAAATTTAAATAAATTAATAATAAATAAATATAAAGCTTAAATATTAGCTTTAATTTATATTTATTTATAATAAAGCTTTATTTATATATTAATATTAGTTAATATTTTTTTTAAATTAATAAAAAAAACTAAAATTTTTATTAAAACTTTTTTAAAAAGTTTAAATTAATAGCTATAAAACTTTTTGTTAACTTTTAATAAGTTTAAAATAAAAACAATAAATAAAATTATACTAAATAATATAATTTAAATATTAATATTAATAGTAAAATTAAAAAAATAACTATTATTAAATATTATTAATTATTTTAGTTTTTTTAGTTTTATTTATTTTAATATTGTTTTTTTATATTGTTATTTTTAGCACTTTTTAAAATATTAAAGTTAACT